>JARBWK010000010.1:39020136-39330136 GCA_030556195.1 Anolis apletophallus | reverse complement strand
CCATCACACCATGCTAGCTAACATGACCGATCTCAGTTGTAACGGAACACAGTAAAAGATCTGACAATTCGTGTGATTGTATTGCTTTAATTTGAATATTCAATCATCCTATACCTGGGAGAGTCAGGACCTTATCACACATACCTCAGAAAATTCATTTTTCAATAGGCACCCCATCATTTAAGAATGCTAGATGAGGACTGGAAGCCTACTTACTCCATCTCACGTACTTCTCTCCTTTCTGTATCTAATAAAATAATGTATGTTTGACTTATCACATGGCAGAAGGATGGCTACTTTCAATTCATCTGACATTCTCCCACATCAATGTCTTCCTTTAAAAAATATTTTGGCAGGTCTTGTGCAACCATACAAGTTCGTAGCCACCATCCCAATGGAGAAATGTAAAAATACAGTGTTCCCTCGCTACTTTGCGGTTTGCTTTACACGAACTCACTGTTTTGCGGGTTTTTGAAAATATTAATATAAGATATAAAATATAAGATATTTATGTCCAGTGGAGGACAGGAACCCCAGAAATGAGACAGCTGAGGTGCAGCGGAGAAGGCCTGCATCCCCTGTCTGCTGCTGCCTGCGTGGCTCCGGAGGCTCTGCCGGGGTCTGCGGAGGCTAAGGAGGCAAGCAGGTACCCTCGGGATGGGCCGGGAAGTGGGTAAGGAAGCGTGGGTAAGAACATAATATATGAAACATATAAAAGAATGTATAAATATTCAAATTAATATGGTGTCCCTACTTCGTGGATTTTCACGTATTGCAGGTGGTCCTGGAACGGAACCCCTACAATAAGTGAGGGAACACTGTATCTTTTTATTCCTATTGAGCTGCACAGTCTTGAAATTATGTCAACAGGAAAGCGAAAACATTTATGGCATCAAACTGCATTAACTCTGCAGTGTAGGAGCACCTTTTGTTTTTTTCTCTTTTAGCAGCCGAGCATGCTTCTCTCAAATGAAGCTAAGATACTATGATCATCCTATAGGCTGTTTCTTCAGATGAAGAAATAAAACTGAGACACATCTCTTACTATATATTGACAAATGCCATTCCTCTGATAGAAGCTTATATAACATGTTAACACATTCTAAAGAGGTAGACATATTAATCTTTTACAATATATTACGCCTTGAAAACTAACTGATATGGTTCATTTCACAACAAATCTCGGTAGTTAAGCTGAAAGGAACACCCATGGTCTGAAAGAACTCACCGCTGAATCAGTGTAGGATCCTGAGCAAGTAGTTTCAAAGATGACTCAGTGTTAGCTGCTGTAAAATTAAAATAGGAGGCCTAGAACCGAGATTCCATGTATCTGGATTAGTTTATTTTCTCCTGCTGAGGCTACCATGGTATATTTTTTTGCAGCAAATAGATTGACTGGTGTTTATTGTTAATTGGAAAACAGCACAATGAAAAATGGTACATGGACCACGAGCTTTGCAGTCATTCTTGGAACAGAAAATGGTGCTTGGCACTCCCAGTCATGGAACTCACACTCACTAATGCATCTCTTTTGTCTAAGTTGCCAAATGGTTCTGAACACTGCACACCAAAAATCACCAATGGGGAAATTATTTATTCTGGCAATATTCTGGAAATTTGGCAAGCTACGCAGTTGACTAATTTGCTTCTTTGAGACCTAGTTCCTCTCTCATGTTAAGAGTCAAGGGCACAAAATATCTAGCAAACTCTCTCTCTCTCTCTCTCTCTCTCTCTCTCTCTCTCTCTCTCTCTCTCTCTCTCTCTCTCTCTCTGTGTGTGTGTGTGTCATAGGATGTAGCCATAGCAATTAATATCAAACCGCTATAATTTTGCAGCGTTGTAAGAAGCTCCTGGAACTCATATTGTCTTTAAGCATTCGTTGTTTTGGGAAGTAGGATTTGTCTTAGATGCTGGAAGTGTCTTAATACAGAGCAAGTCAGAGAAGAGTGACATTTGGATGGCTGTAGCAGGGCCGTAGCCAGGATTTTGGGATATAATGAGCCTGGTGATCAGATCATGCTATGAATAAACATAACAGTTTAAATAATGTACCAGTAAGGCCTGTTCGTGGACCACCCTGAGAATTTCGGGGGGCTGAAGCCCCTTAGCCCCTGGCTACATGCCTGGCTGTAGCAATTCTGCTACCTAATTGTCTTAGCTAAATAATGGATAACTGCTGTCTGCACTTTTTAGAAGGAGTGCATAGTCAGTTAAGCCCAGCTGATTAGCAATGGGTCCTGGATATCTTTTGCACTTCAGGGCAGAATGTGGTAAAATTACATTTCTGGGCTATGTTTTCCAAAATCTCCCATTCAACATGCCAGTAATCAAAGCAAACCAGTTTCAAGCTCAAATCAACTTCAGACTGGTTTGTTGTTCATAAGACAGACACAATTTTTAAAAGGAAGCCATAAATTAGATTGAGTTAATATTGTTCCACGTAGTGCTTGATGTTTTATTTTGATAGCCAGAAAATAAGACAACATTTTAGTTTTCAAAAGGCAGCAGGAAACTGGTATGACCATAATAAGTATTTACCACCTTGTTACCTGCCACATCATGTGTGTCAGCATCTGATAAGATGGTGACATACAGCATGCTGCATTTAGCCTAGTGGTGAAGATGATCATTGAACACATACTGGGATAAATCACACAGCACAGATTCACTGGAAGTCCATATTATGGCAATTTCATATGATTCTGTCATGGCTCTACCTTACAGAATTCTGGGATCCACAGTTTGGTAAGGTGCGTGGAATTCCCAGCCAGAAAGCTCTAGTGCACTACCCTGAAAGGGACGGATTTAATGACTTCACAGTACTCTAGGTTTGTGCTGAGATGTAGCTGTGTATATAGCAAAATGTGGTGGTATCTTACTTCTGGCAGGAGCTTGGAAAAGGTTTTTTGGATTACAAAAACTTTATGTGGCCATGCTGGCTGGAGGGATTCCAAGGGTCTCATCAAGTCCAAGGGCCAGGATTGCCATTCATTGTGGTGAAACCGGCGATGCTCAACAGGGAAACCTACCGCCCCGAATGCACTACTTCCTCTACAGAAGGCATGGGAAAACTAAGGCCCGGGGGGCGGATGCAGCTGCCTGTGTGCCTACCTCAGGCCCTCCTCATTTTTCATGTCCTCTCAGGATAAGGACACAGTGGTCCACAACAGCATTATGCAGAAAGGATAGGAGAGGAAGGCACACAACATCTGAGAGCCCTCTCAGCCATCACATGTCTCGCCTTCCTCCCGGCATAAGGACGGTGCGAATGACCCCCATTTTTATGCCAAGAGGACGGCTCAAGGAATGCGCTCTCGGCTGTCACCTGCCTTGCCCTCCTCCAAGCATAATGCTGAGAGGACAACCTGAATATCGAAAGGAGGAGGTTTGAGGAGGAGGATTGGGGCAGTTGCCACATATCCCGTTTCCCTCCCAGCATAAAGATGGGGTGAGCTGTCCCATTCTTATGCCAGGAGGGCAACATGAGTATGACCCGGGCCCTGCCCTGCCCCCTCCCAACCCCACCCTCTTTCAGGCCCTCTCCCTCCCAGCCCTCTCAGTCAGGCCCACAATGCGACCCCAAGGCAAAAAAAAATGCCCATGCCTGCTATAGTCTTACATCGGAGCCCCACCGGAAGTAGTTCAGCATCATGGAATGGGAGCCAGCAGGCTCTGTCATAAAACTGTAGAGGAAGCAGGGTAAGTCACACTGTCTGATGAGGTTATGTGAGTTCTAATCCAAAGAAATAACACTTCCAAGCTCTACTTCTGCCTGGCTTACCCAGTACTTTAATGTCCCTTTGTGCTGGATGACCTTGATAAATGATGATAAATGATCGTCTACATTGACTGCATTTCTTTTTCCCTTTCTCTTCCCAGCCCCAATCTTGAATCATCATAGAGTTCCTTTCTTCACTACAAAGAGATGCTAAACATTATCTTCAATAGACTCATCATACTGCAAGTGACAATTTCCAGGGCTAAAATGTTAGCAACTCAGGAAGTCCATTTATTTTTCTTTTCTTTTTTCTTTTTTTTTTAAAGCCAACCTTCTGTTGTGGTGATGAAGTCATCTATAAATTATGCAGCATGATTTGCTGCTGAAGGCAAGCCAAAAATTCCTGTACTACAGAGATCACAGTGAAACTACTTATGAGCAGAAATGAATTAGTCATAATGTACATTGCTGATAAACACGCATATTTGCGTACATATAACTGCCAACACAAACATACTATTATCTGGTGTGTGAAGACTGTATCCTTCCTCTTTATATATAATTCTAGCTATTTTGCAGCCAGAGCATTAAGATTACCCTGACCTTTTGCAAATAATATATACAAAGCAGGGTAGAGAATGATGGAGCTGGTTTTATTGTATCTTTATGAGACATTTTATTTCTTACCTGCTCTTTATAGCAGTGTACTTACTGTGACACAAGAGGGGTCTTTTTTAGATACACTGGGAACATTTACACTGAGTCCAAGGTGAAATAAAAGCTTTCAATTTTTTTTCAAATAGATGAATAAGATGCAAACAATTCCTCCAAATAACAGATTTTAGAAAGGCTGCCATTCTTTCACCTCTTTCATCATAAAGGGCCTTGCTACTTAGATATTTTAAGCATGCCCTTTATACCACATTAACCTATTTAATAATCACAGGAAAATTAAGCACAATCCAGTTTGGCTCGATGCATCTTTACTTGTAAATTTCTCATTCACAGACTCAAATATCAGGTGGGGCGTTACAAGCAATTCAGTCCAAAACCCTGCTTGAAATTGACAATCAAGAGCTAGAGAATTCTCAACTAACAGTTCTCCAGTCTCCATTATAATGTCTCCGGAAAGAGAGTAATAATATCCAACTAGATGTGGAGCAGCTGCCAAGATGCTCTTGGACTTCATTTCCCATTAGCTCTAGCCAGCATAGGAACCAAAGTTATAGTTCAGCAACATTTGGAGCCCCCCATCAGTGCTGTCGGTGACCTATATAGACATGTATAATTCTAGAAGTATTAGTTTAAAAGGTCAACCTGAAAAAACGGTGTTGACTTATCTACAGGTTAATGTGAGTAATGTACCGTACCTTCGGTCTTATATATAAACAAAGAAACCATTCCCTTCTCTGAGTAGAGTGGCAAAAAGGCAATAGATAGGTACATCTGTGGAGAACCTAAAAGAAGCACCAACTCTTTCTAAAGATCTCCACCGTGGTGCTGCTTCTGTTCTTTTTGAATGCCTGGGTGTCATTTATGGCAGTGGCTGCCTCCTTCAGATAGGACCGGTGCTTTCCACAGAATGACCCTCAACTTATCCATGGATCATATCAACACATGAAGAAATCAACTTGTCCATGAGTCATATCAAAATCTATAATTTTGGCCCCCAAACCCTCCATTGGCTTATACATGAAGCTGATTTATACGTGAGTATATGTGTAATTAGTTCCATTTAGAATGACTACTAAGCAAAACAGGATGTTAGACAAGGCAGGCCCTTGATCTGGTCAAGCCAGGCTCTTCATATTTTGTTATACAGCTGAGAACAAACTTGTTTTCCATTCTACCTGATTAACATTCCTATGCAACTTTGAGGCTAGCATAAATTTAAACCCACAGAATTCAAAGCAGTCAAAAGTATTCTTCCTGTGCCTACCTTATACCACTAAGTGCCAACACAGCAACAAACGTCAGTACTAAACAGATCATTCAAAATATCCTGTGTATTTAGCTACGCATGTAGAAATCATACTGTGTTCTTTCTGATTCAATGGTTGGCTGAATCACTTAGGAAAATAACATTCTGTTATCTGCTTTGTGCGTGTATGCTGAGATTTGTATTTGCTTTTCCTGATTTAAGATATATGCTTGGAGGACGGATCACTTCCCTTATACACCCTTTGTCACCATACACAATGGAAGCTAAGCAGGATTTCTTCTGACCTGCATCGTTAAAGCAAGCTGCTCACTACACTCCTACTGTGCAATAGTATTGTTGTTTATGATAGGTACTAGACGGACACCCATTATGGAAGAAATATGGTGAGAATTAAGTTAACATGGCACAAAAGGTACTTGATATAAGCAATAATGACTTGAAATTGAGAAAGCAACACCTGGACAGACATTGGAAATCAAAATGCAAAAAACTGAGGACAAGATAGAGAAGTACCCCAAAGTATTATTTACAATTCCAGGCATCCATAGGGGTCTTGGGGCACATTTCCACAGACACAGAGGTTTTACTGTACATATATATACAGATATAACTCCATTATAAATGCCTCTAAGAAGACTAAACTAAAAACATTGGCTGAGATTCTACATCACAGATAAATGTGCCTTAACAGCCAGCAGTTACACTGAAGAACATAGACCTGTTCTGCTAGTGACTGAGGCACAGAAGGATGAGGTTTCCAGCCCACTTCCACCAGCAATCTGCAGAGTAACAAGCTGTTGTGACAGAGGCCTGGTTCTGAGAGTCACATCACAATTCACTGGCAGGAGGGGCTGAAAATGTCATCCTGCTGTACCTAAAATACCAGCAAATCAGACTTCCTTCATTGGTGCAATTACTGGCTGTTAAGGTAGGTAGGTGGTAGGTGGTGGGGGCATTTGTGGTGATGGCAATAATGCAACGGTCATAAATGTAAATACCAAACAATTATGAATGTGTACATCCTACCATTCATAATTGCTTAATAGGATGTCAGCCTATGTTTGTCATATTAGTAAAATAGTTTTGTTCTAAGTTGTTGCATTACTTCAGAACATGATTTTATTACATTATTTTTATCAAAGAAAATAGATTGTTGTAGATAGCTGTTGTGTGTAATTGATCCATTCCAAGCCGTGTTAAATGTAGGGGCCCACCAGACTAAATTTCCATCCCAAGAGGGGTTCTATCTATTGCTCTTTATAAGAGTTCCCCCCCCCCTCAAAAAAACTTGTTTTCTTTGGCTTTTAACTTTTTTTCATGTCAGGAGCGACTTGAGAAACTGCAGGTTGCTTCTGGTGTGAGAGAATTGGCCGTCTGCAAGGATGTTGCCCAGGGGACACCCAGATTTTTTGCCCAGGGGATGCCCGGATATTTGATGTTTTACCATCCTTGTGGGAAGCTTCTCTCATATCCCTGCATGGGGAGCTGGAGCTGAAAGAGGAAGCTCAACCTACTCTCTGGATTCAAACCGCTGACCTATTGGTCAGCAGTCCTTTCCATTGTGCCACCGGGGGCTCTGGCTTTTAACTGAAAAGTTTTTATGATATACACTGCTTTAAATTGCATGCACCATTTGGATTTGGCTTGCTTTTGTTTGATTTATGACTTTATTATCTTGTTATATTGATATTCTTAGATGATATCCTGGAAAGACTGCATCTAAGGAATGTGTTAAATAAAATAAAATAAAAGATATGTATTGTTATGAAATTGACATAATATTTTGATTTATTTTCTCCCCATATCATTTCCACTTTCAAATATTTCAGCATCCTGCTGACTATGGCTGCCACATTTGCAGCTTCCCTTCAGGAAGCATCATAGGAAGCATGTGACCCCACTCCTGCGTGCACTGCACTGGCTTCCCATCGAATTCCGGGTCTCCTTCAAGGTGTTAGTTTTAACTTTCAAGGCCTTATATGGTTTGGGGCCAGTGTACTTGAGGGAGCGTCTTACCCCATACAAACCCAGAAGATCACTGCGCTCAGAGGGGCTTAATCTACTAGAGGTCCCTAGTATTAAGATCTGTAGGCTGTCGAGCACCCGGCAGAGAGCATTTACAGTGGCCGCTCCGACCCTCTGGAATTCTCTGCCGGAGGAGATACGAGCACTACGGGGTTTGTTGGCCTTCCGCAAGTCTGTGAAGACTTGGCTATATAGGCAGGCATTTGGTCCCAACTGATGCCTCCTTAGTTGCCAGCTGCCAACATACCGTCCTGCTATGTATTGCCTCTGCGTATTATTGCTTGCCGGGATCATTTGTGGGGAGGGGGGCTTTTGGGTATACGTCTTTTATCTGTTTATTGATGTTTTATTGATTTTATGCTGTAAACCGCTCTGGGCTCCAGAGAGAGCGGTCTACCAAATCGAATTTATAAATAAATAAATAAAAATAGCTGAATGCACTTCCTGCCTTAGGTTTCAATTTATCTGAAGCTGTCTCCTCTCACAACTTTGTTGCCTAGTCTATCAGAAAAGCTAGGTGAAAAGATGCCATTAGAAAGAGCACTGCTAAATGCTAAAACCCATATAAATCCCTGATCATGCTAAGACCTTGGAAGCCCTAACACGGTACAGGTGGTTCAAAGTACAGTTTTGAACCACCTCAGGTTCAAAGAAGGGATTGCTGGAACATGAGAGTAGCAATACTGTTCCCTCCTCCCACTTCCTCTGTGAACTCAGGCACAAGCTATATATTATTTAGAAGATATATTCAAACTCAAGAAGTTGCCCCTTTGGACTATAACGCCCTGAGCCAACATAATCATGCAATGGCACTGTGGAAATGTAATCTATTAAAGTAACTTTGTTGAACCCTGCATATGTCTTGTACCTTGTTTAACAATGAATGCTGCTTGAGAGAATAATTCTGCGTAGAAAAACAGCTGCCAGATGGTGCTTCCATACAATCATATCATCATATTCAGGATGAGGATCAAAGAGATCCAGTTTGTTTTGGGGTGTCTATATAGGCACCCTAGGAACCGGCTGGAAGCTGGAATGGAGTTCACACAGATCCGCAGATTGTGGATTAACCCAACATGAGAACTTCCCCCTACCTCCTCTAAAATACACTGCACACAGGAAGCCTATCTGATAACGATCAGCATTACAGCATTTCAAGGGAATGCGGGAAAGCAAAAGCAGTTTCCTCTCCAGGGGGAAGGTGTTTGTTTAACTTCTGGCTGAGCTGTGTATCTGATTCCTTTACCTAAACGATTTGTAGCTTGGTGGGGCACTAGGGCTCTCTGACTGAGAATTGTAAACATTCTTCCTTAAACTGGAATTCCATAGCATGTCACAGTGGCAGTTAAAATGGAACCATAGTACTAAAACTGTAAGGCATGGAAGTATCTGATCAACTTTTGCACGTTGGAATTCACGATGCCATTCTGTTCTTTCATTCAGGCAGAAAAATGCATTGCACAAGCCCAGCACAGAATTTATAGTATGGTCTTAGTTGTGACAGAATTGTTGCGTTTGAACCAGAAGGCAGTATTTATTTCAGGCCTATTTTGAAGATAGAGCAATAGTTTTAGCTATATGAAACATTACCATTGTTCCCAGAGATTTTTGAGTGTATTTGATTTATTTTTGTAAAACGTGTTTTGTCCCAATTTTGGGACTAAAGCAGAAGATGAAATTAATAACAATATTAAATGCATATTTTGTTGATGAAAGATTGGGATATTTCAAGTGGTCTTTCCTTGTCATCACAAAGGCCTAAATCCAACTGCTAGTCCCAGTTCCACTTGCTGCATGGTAGGTCAACATATGAAAATCCCATGAATCTTCCATATTGCGAACTAGCGACTGAATGCAGGCCACTTAGATTTATGACATTTCAATATCTTGCTAATCAGAAGCTAACCTTTAGACTACAGCTGTCAGAATATCCCTACTCCTATAATCCATTAAAAAAATCCTCAAACTCTGGAATAACTTGTTGACATATGCTAAATATATTGCAAAATAAAAGCTATTTATGCCAATCCAAATACTGCCAGGTCTTACCTATTTATGGCAACATAAATATGCTGTCTAGTTAATGATGGGAAGTGGTGATGGATGGCAGGAAATTGGAAACCCATAAATAGTGATATAGTCAGAGATGCAAACTGACCAGTCGGACAAAAGGCACCATCATAACCTCATTTCCTTAGAGGACTATATGAAGAATCATTCTTCAGCTGATCAGTGGATGTGGTACAAAGAACGGGGGTAATCTGACCAAAAATATGGAAGAGACCACAAGATGTTTGCAGATGGGATTGCATTTGGCAATAAAATTGTCAAACCTACACTGTAGAATTCATGGAATTCAACACCACTTTAACTTTAACCGCCTTGAGTTGCCTTTGGGCTGAAAAAGGCGGTGTATAGATATGGTAAATAAATAAACAAACTGTCATGGCTCAATGGTATGGAATCATGGGAGTTGTGGTTTGGTGTGGCATCAGTACTATTTGGCAAAAAGACATCAGACAACTACAACTCCCAATATCCTATATAATTGAGCCATGGCAGTTTAAAGTGGTGTCAACCTGTATTAATTCTACAGGGTAGATGTGATTTTGGCCTTATGGGATATTCAGTACAAATAGGATTGTTACAGCAGTTGATCTTTACTGAGCACCTGGAGACATATCACACACATTCCCCCCCCCCCAGTGGATTCTCTTTGCCAACTATAGTCAAAATATAGGGCTCACTATTATCCTTGGTTTCAGGTATCCACAAAGGTGGTGGGGTAGTCCTGCCGGAGTTATATCGGGAAATAAAGCCCAACTGCTGATTGGAGGGAAGGATAGTAGAGTCAAAGATGAAGTACTTTGACCACATAATAAGAAGACAGGAAAGCTTAGATAAGACAATTATGCTGGGGAAAATGGAAGGAAAAAAGAAGAGGGTCCGACCAAAGGCAAGATGGATGGATGGTATCCTTGAAGTGACTACCTTGACCCTGAAGGAGCTGGGGGAGGTGATGGCCGACAGAGAGCTCTGGCGTGGGCTGGTCCTTGAGGTCACGAAGAAGCAACTGAATGAATAAACAACAACATGGCAACTATTCTGTCATGTTTATTTTATCTACACATTTAATATGGTTAATAAAATAGATATTTAGAATTTTTATTAATATGGAACATAATTATAATTAGGATAATGGTGTTGGAGATAGTAGTGGTGATTTGATATTACTTATTACAAAACTTGATAAAACAATCATTCCAAAAATGTACAAAAATGGAAACAACATGTTGTGGGTAGATAGAGAATGAAAAAAATTTCATAACGTGCTACATTGTTTATATTTGGGTTTTTGAAAAAGTTTGTAATGTTAATTGCTTTTGATTTTATTACAGTAATTCAATTTTTAAATTTTACATGATATGAACCTTTAGCTGTATCTTTTTAGTTTCAATAAGCCACCTTAAGTTCCAGAGTTGGGGGAAAGGCAGAATATAAACAGAACAACAGCAACAATAACAACAGGAAGTACTGTTGGCTACTTGTGTTAAATTACATTAAACCTCGTTTGAGCTAAGGAATAATTTCTGAAACGCAGGACATTCATGCATACAGTAATCAACAAAAAATAATACCTGTTGAAATATATAAATATATACTGTCAATAGTGTTAATGCAAATGTTAAGATAATTATCATTTAAATAAAAAATGCAGTAAATCTCATCTTGCTGGAAGATAGTGATTTGCATTAGTATTCTGATCAGGTTAGCGTCAACTGTTAAAGAGCACACCTTAAGACTGCTGCTAAACTCATATTTTATGTTTTCAACCACACTAGAAATCTGTAGACATTCAATAGAGGAAACATTTAAATAGCTATTCAAAAAAAAGGGTGATTTTTGCCATGTAGCATGTATAATTATTCTAACAGGCTATAATATTTAACATATATTTAGAAAGTCAATATGCAACCAACAAGTTTCTGTTACTATTTTAAATTCTGTGTGGGTTTCTCAACAGGTTACTTTTCTCATGTGCTGATGAACAAAAGCAGTGTGATTTGCCATTCCACACTCAGCTTTGCATCTATCACACATTTACCACAAACTCCTTAGAGCAGACTGAGTGGAGTGGTTGAAGTAAATGTCAGGCCGTAGCAAGTTGTGAAAAGCAGCACAAAAAAAGTGAAGGCACATGAGACAATTTTATTGCCAAAGTTCTGCCTACATTGCATTTAAGAACATTGAATGAACTATATATGTAATGTGTGAGGTGAAACACATATTCCCCTTTTCTCTTAAACCAGTGGTGACAATCATGAGCTCCGTGTGACTTCCACACTCCTTTGCAGCTCCCAACGTCTACGTCTCCCACTGTGCCTTCCAAACAAATCCATATATTAATTGGCCCTTTTTAAGGGCTACATTTTTTTCCTAATTTCAGTGCCCAAATGAATTTTCCTGTCTCTTCCTTCCTGCCATATCCATGTATTGCCTTTTTGTCTCCTCCTCTTTTACCTGCTTGCCTTTGTTGGGCACTCTCACTCTAGGGAACTGGAAGAAAGGAGAATAAGGAGGGCAGTGATGGTGGCCACAACAGTTCTTGTGTCCCCTGGTAAGGCTGCAGACTCACAGTTTGAAATGTTATTTTTTTACAGCAGTTCATTACTATTTATTGTTGTTGTAGACGCCAATTGTCTTCATGTCAACCTCAAGTTATGAATGGCACAGCTCCATGTTGCCCTTGCATAAAAATCCCTGCTCAGATCTTACAGACTCAGAGTTGTAGCTTCCCTGATTGAGTCTATCCATCGGGATTGTAATCTTACTCTTTTCCTAATCCCTTCTGTAACTATAAACTATATAGTATTTGGGATGAGTTAATGAGGCTAAAAGGCTTTGATGAACAGCCGGGTTTCAATCTGAGTCTGCAAGATCTGAGCAAGGCTTTTGATGAAAGGGCAAGGCTTTCTGCATATATTTCAAACTTCAATATTAATGTGAAAAATAACTAGTATGATTTTACATAGGATTTGTGCTACATTGGAACAGTAAAGACAAATATCACTTAACTAAAAATATTAAATATTAAATAACCCCACAAAATCAAAATAAGTTGTAAACACTAAACTAATCTGAGAATCTGCTATTGCAACATGAGTATAAAATAAAATTAGGACTAAGCATGATCGAGTCTACTTGGAATACATGAAGCCCATTCCAGAAGTGTGTTTAAGAATTGGTCCAAGAGTCCAAAAGAGCCTTGACTCCCAATGTGACCATCACCCCTCTTCCTTTGCTACTTAACTTGAGTTTTCACTAAATGAGGTTAATGTTGGCACCAGTCAGATCTCCAGAGGATGGGAATTCCACAGCTGGGGTACCACTGCTAATTTCTTTTTTGGTATAAAAAGAACACAAAAGAAATAATAGGAAGATGTGTTTCAAGAGGCTCAGCGCAGTTCCAGTTGAAAGGCTCCTATCAGTAACACTTGAAAAGGCACTGTGGAAGTATTCTGTCTCCCAACACCATCTCATAACTAATTGTTTCTGCTATGGATGAAGATGTGAGATGGCAACAATCATGCTCGCTTCAGCAGCACATATACTAAAAATGTGAGAGGGCTACAATTTGTAATGCATCGCATCCCAATATGAGCTTTTCAGAATTGTATGAACTCAAGAAGAACACTTTAGCTTGGTCCCACCACCATTATGGCCCTGTTTGGAAAGGACAAAAGAGAGGGCCTTTTTATTGTTGCTATCAGGCGGCGAAATTTTCTCCCATGGAAACTAGACAGAGACCCTTCTTTGCTTTCTATTTGCTGGTAAGCAAAGACCTTTTAATTAGTTAGTTATCAATGGTAATCAATAGCCTTTTAAATGAGGTGCTTTTCTTGTATTTTCTACATGTTAAGTGCTTTTACATTTGCTTTAACCTGGTGTTTTAATAAGAGTGACTTTAAAAAATGCTTTGTACAATTACACTTAGTGCTATATAAAGCAACTGTTATGAGAATGTACTATAAATGTATAGTTCTCTTGGGTCCCATATTGAGAGAAAGGTGGAGAAAAATGGAACAGATTAATAACATAAAACACATGTATGTATGTGTGTGTATACACACACAACCTGTAAAATTCCATGAATGAGGCAGAGCAATTTCAAAATAAAAGTCTTGCCTGAAAGGACCCATGTTGGAAAGTAGTGGGATATTTCCATGCAAGCATAAATAAGATCAACCTGCACACTCAGTGTTCTCAGTATATGTTAGCAAATTTAAAAGAATAGGGACTTTTTTTCAGAGAGGGCAAAACAGAAGAGAGCTTGAAGCAGCAATGAAGTTGAAGGAGGATTTAGGTCAGGGTCAGGACAAATTATCCAGTTTTGCTATCTGAGTAAGCAAAGGCTCCTGTCCTGGTATCTTCCATCAGCTGGAAAGACTTGGCAACTTTTCCAAATAAAAATTGCACATGAAGATCCTGTTACCAAGTCCCCTCTCCAGCAGAGAATCTGGCAAACACTCGTGACACACCTGTCTAATCTCCTTACAGCCTTGGTTCTAACAGATTTTGTAGCAGCAGGAAGAAGGAAGCGGCTTCATCTTGACACGATTGTTCCACTCAGTTCCAGCTATTACTTAGCTTGACAACTGGGTGATGTGAATTCACAGCCCTATAAGAAATTCTCAGAATAGCAAAGTGGCGGGATCCTGAGGTGGTGGAGCAGAATGTCTGGCAGCCAGATTTCTTCTCTTGGGACCCTTGGGTTGCTGAGAGTTTTCTGGCTGTCTGGCTATGTTCCAGAAGCATTCTCTCCTGACGTTTTTCCCAGATCTATGGCAGGCATCCTCAGAGGTTGTGAAGTCTGTTAGAAACTAGGCAAGTGTGGTTTATATATTTGTGGGATGTCCATGGTGGGAGAAAAAACGCTTTTTTGTTTGAGGCAAGTGTGAAGGTTGCAACCAACCACTTTGATTGGCTAGTTGCTGCCTGAGGATCCTTTTTTGGGAGGTAATAGCTGGCCCTGATTGACTCTTGTATGGAATTCCCCTCTTTTTAATGTTGTTCTTTATTTACTATTATAATTTTAGAGTTTTGTAATACTGTAGCCAGATTTTGTTCATTTTCGTGGTTTCCTCCTTTTTGTTGAAATTGTCCACATGCTTGTGCATTTCAATGGCTTCTCTGTGTAGTCTGACATGGTGGTTGTTAGAGTGGTCCAGCATTTCTGTGTTCTCAGATAATATGCTTTGTCCAGATTGGTCCATCAGGTGCTCTGCTATGGCTGACTTCTCAGGTTGAACCACTGATCACATAGGGAAACTTATGAAGAAACACAACCTACAAACTATCTACAGGCCCACTAAGAAAATCCAACAAATGCTACGTTTAGCAAAGGACAAGAGGGATCCTCTCACCTCTGCAGGAGTCTACTGTATACCATGCAGCTGTGGACAAGTATACATAGAGATCACCCAACGCAGCACTGCCCAGACACAAATCAAAGAACATGAAAGGCACCGCAGACTACTTCAAAAGAGAAGTATGCCATAGCAGATCACCTGATGAACCAACCTAGAACACCTGAAAGTAGCTTGAAGTCACCTTCAATGCAATTCCCTTGTATTTGTTTGTTTTTGCAGGCTAGAAAAGGAGTTATCTATAGGGATGGAAAACTTTATATACAGCCTTGGGAGCTACCTATGTCCCCTGGGGCATACTTTTTCACACTTGGAGTAGAGTGTACCTCTTCAAGCCATTAGGAGAAAGTGGGAAATACCCATGTCCAGCTGTTTTGGCTTTCGGCTTCCATAATCCTTGACTATTAATTGGTCATGCTGGCTAAGGCTCCTGGGCATTGAAGTCAAACACACCGTGTTTTGACAGTGGTTGTTTTTTTTTTAAAAAAAGACCAGGACTGGAATAATCCAGACCTCCAAAAGCTGTTGTAATGCGATTTCCAGTAGTTATAGGAAGCACAGCCAATAGTAAGGATTGCTTGTAACTGCAGTCCCTCGCCATAAATGGACACAGGATGAAGGGAAATGCAAGACTGGGAACAAATTTGAGTTACATTAATTGCTGAAAACTCAATCCATAGTTCAAAAATAATTTGCACACAGCAGAAGGCAGAAGTGAGAAGAGAGTCAAGGTTTGCCCTTCCCTGTGAAATAGGCTCAGTTGAGAAGAAATGGTTGGCTCAAGGTGGCCAAATGAGAGTTACAGGAAAACTAGGATTTGACTTGATCTACAACATTACAATATGCCTCAGGTAAGAGATACATACCCACTGATTTTTCAGAGATGAAACCGGGACGTGTCTGTCCAAATAGTGTCCATGTGGCGAAGACAGAAAAAGTCAAGTGGAACAGTTACATATGCATAATTGTAGATTGTGCATCCATAACTGCAATAGAGAATTCCAACTAATTTATTTATTAATTATATCATGTTTGTTGATTTAAAGCTGAATAAAAGAGTGATAAGAAAAGCAGTATTAAATGAATGCTGGAAGCTGACACAGTATCACAGTTGGCATTATAGTAATTGCAAAGGGCTTACTTCTGTTCACACCCTTAATTGAAGGAACCTACCAATGAATGGCACTGCTGTTGGACACAGCTGCTGTTCTTTGCTTTCCAATGTAGTCAGTCACCAATGCTTTCACAACATTTGTTCAGCTAAGATATGGAAGAGGGGATTAGACAGGCTCATTTGCAGTTCTGAGACAGGGTGTTCATTTTCCAGGTCAAATCCAGGCCTCATGCCAATACTGCAGGATCTTCCTTTGAGATACTGTGAAGGAAAGAATCCCATTGCTTTGGCATCTGCTGGTGCAGCTGCTAAGAGCTAGGTAACCATGCACATGTTACTGCATCTAAATTCACCCTGCATTCTTCAGTTCATGTTTGCTATGAGTTGATATTCTTAATCTTTAACCTGTATGGTTGGTTCCTTTTTTATCATCACAATATCTTTGGCCTGAAAGTTTCAAGCCATTGTGATGATGAAACCTTGCAATAATACAGTGTGGTCCAGAAAAATGACATACATGCTCATTGTATCATGTTTGCTATCATTAGCACATGCTTTCATACCGCAAAGGCAGATCAGAAAATCAGACAGCAGGTTGTTGATGAGATGGTAATTTTTTTGTTCTGTGCAGGGGCTTAATTCAGTTAATTATTCTGTAATTGCATATATGGCAGCCTGGATTCCAATACTAGATCAAAGGGATGGATTGACCATTTGCTCATGCATGGGAACTTTAGTTGGACCATGAAAACACACAGCCCTATTGCAGTAGAATACCATTTGCTATCTTGGTGTATAAGCAAGAGGTCATTGTTTTGGTTATCACAACAAAATCTCAGATATATGGGTGATTATAGCCTCTATTGGATTACTACCAGTCTTCCTTTAGCAAAGTGGCTCCCAACCTTTTTTTGACCTGGGACACTTGGACCACTCTCCAACATTAGTACCAAAAGGCTTATGAATCCGTTTTTGGTCAACTTTAGATTTGGCTTGGTTATTTGGGATGCTGATTCAGAAAATTGCATAGACCACAGCAGCTCTAGTTTCTGATACAGATCATATGCCATCCAGTAGTCACCATCTGTTCACCCACGGAAAACCATATTTAATAAGCCTCGGCACTATAAGAGAGTTTCGCGAGACCAGTCACTCTCGTTGCAACGGTGTAGTAATGGTGAGGCTGCAGACCATGTTTTAGTTCTTGCAGACCACTGGTGGTCCACAGACCACAGGTTGCGAACCACTGCTTTACCTCCTCCAAAAACTGTTTCTGTTAACTGTAACTATTGTTAGCACCTGAAAATATTCAGAGGCTCAATCAGTAGACACAAACACAAATCTTACTAAATTTTAGTGGTAATTCAAAAAGAAAGGGCAGCATGCCTACACACTACACATTATGTAGTTTAGCTCTTGAAAAGATATTATGCTGCCTCTTTCCAAGTCAGACCACTCAGGATGCTCTATCCTAATTGCCTGTTTTTAAAAGGGAGCCGTGGTTCGAATAGAGTGACAGACCTGTCGTATCTGTACCTAAACATGATGTACAATGGCACGTATGCACACATACAAGCACACCTTTATTGATCTAGCTATTGAGTTTTGCTCCTGAATACAATCTTATCAAGAAAAAAGGGGAAGAATCAAGTGTGAAGGAGATATAGTGAAGGCCTACCTTTGAACTTGAGAATAAAAAACTGTTAATAGTGGAACATTTTTATTCACAACCTTGCAATGATACTGAAAACCTATGATACGTTCAAACAACAGCGAAAGAGTGGCTCAAATGGACCACTGCTCCAAAAGGTCAATCCAAACATTTGTTTCATAGGTAAGACATCAGCCATGAAGCAAAGTATTGTCAAAATGGCCACTTGAAGCCTGTTTATTGTCTCAGACCATCAGTATAATTTCTCACAATTAGTTGATAGCATTGAGTCTATCTACATTGCAGAATTAATGCAGTTTGACTGCACTTTAATTGCCATGACTTAAGGATAAGGGAATGTTGGGTGAGGCACAAGCAGTCTTTGGTAGAGAAGGCTAAAGGCCTTGTAAACTATAACTCATTATATACATAGCATTGAACCATGGCAGTTAGTGCTGTCAAACTGCATAAATTCTACAGTGTGGATGGATCCATTAAAGTAGTGACTAATAGCGAATGGGTAAGTTGTATACCTTCCTGCGATTGAAAAATGCGCCATCATAAACTGAATTGAAGCTGATTGGCTGAAGAACCAATGCGCTATGTTTGCTGATTCTTGTGCAAACTAAAACAAGATGCTGGAATTGGTCACTAATTAATATGGCCAATTATGCAAATCACACATTTTTGCCAATTGAGAAGTAATTAAAAATAGTTGGTCCAATTGAGAGGTGGTTTTTCTCAAAGGAAGGAGTGGGCAGCTGTGGTTCTTCAGTTATTGTGGACCATCTCTCATTAGCCTTAGCCAGCATAGCCAATAGTGAGAGATTATGGGAGCCGTAGTACCACATTACATGGAAAAATCAAAGCTGTCCAATCTGCTCAAACCTGTTGCACCTTTGTTAAAACATATGTGTGTCAACAACACATATGCATATATACTCCAGGATTTCCTTCCTGTATTCATGCATTTAATAGGATACAATTAAATCATGAGAGAAGTAACATAATTTCCAATATGAAGTTGGAAACAGGTCCCCAATATCTATTATTATCATTATAATCATTATCATTATTTTTCTGATGCTAAACTAAGAATAAATATTGTTTTTCACATGAAATAAACATTCAAATAAACATTCACAGGTTGGAGCAAATACTGGAAAATACATTGGAGAAAAGGTCAATTAAAGGTAAGTAGGATATACCCTGTAAGAAAACAACTGCTATGGCTGGAGCCCTTCCACACAACAGAATTATAACACCATGGTTCCATATACTGCCATGGCAACATCTCATGAAATAATGGAGTTTATAGTTTGGGAAGGCACTTAGAACACTCTGATTGAAAATGATCGATGTGCTCCCTTAAACTTCCAACCCTCAGATTCCATGTGATGTTGCCATGGCAATTAAAGTGGAATTAAAACACTATAATTGCATTTTCTAAAACGGGTAGGGAACCTATGGCTCGGGAGCCAGATGTGGCTCTTTCATGATTGCATCTGGCTCTCCAGAGCAGCCCGGGCCTCGGTTTCCCAGCATGCAGTGGGGAGGAGTGATGCAAATGTGCCACGACTGCCGCTTCCGCACCACCATCGCCTCTTCTTCCTCATCCCCCGCTGCTCTCGGGGCCCTGCGCCCTCTTCGCTGGGGATGGCAGAGCCTGGCTGCGGCACCTCGTCCTCGTCTTCCTCTTCATCCTCCGCCACGGGCCTCGGGGAGGTGGCGGAAGCAGGCTTGGCCCTGGAGCCATGGACCCAGACTCGCTGCCCCCAGGGGACACCTAGCTCATCGTCCTCATCGTCGGGCAGCTCAAGAGCCGCTGCCTCTTCGACGCCTTCTGGAGGGACTGCCTCTCTGATGTCGACACCAAGGTTCGCCTTGTCCCCGTGCCCTTCTCCCCCTTGCTTCCTTCCTCTTCCTTCCTTCCATAGTTTGTTCTTCTTTTCTTTCTTCCTCTCCCCCTCCCTCCTTTATTTCCTCTGTCTTTCTTTCTTTCTTTCTTTCCCCCTTCCTTCCTTCTGTCTTCTCTTCCTTCCCAGAGTCCTGAGCATGCCTTTTGCAGAGCCAGGTCTGAAGTGTCCCGTCATTCTGCCAGGGGAATCCTTTTGTCATAGTATGTACGTATATACTCAAATTTAGTTGAATCCCATTTTAAAATATATTTTATATATTATATGGCTCTCGCTGAAATAAATTTCCAAATATTTTGCTTTCATGGCTCTCTGAGTAAAAAAGGGTCCCGGCCCCTGCTCTAAAAGGATTTAATAAAATTATCATCAACGTCAGCCACATCTATCATTTTACTATTTGTGATAAATGTGATGTATTTTAACACTGATTTTCACATATATTGAAGGATATAATTTCATTCAGTACAAAATATGCAGCATAATTTAATTACACTCTAGGTTTTAAACATCCGGTAGTACAAAGAGTACAAAGCATGGATAAAGCATCATTAAAATAACTTGTGATTGAAAGAAATGGGAGAAAGAAAGGGAAAGACCATATCTTCCCATATGAGTCTACATAGGCCAACTGGTTGAGTCTTCAATACGTTTTAATGAAATGCAGTCCACTTCATCAGATGCACTTCATGCCACGCAACTGAAGAAGTGGACTGGAGTTCATGAAAGCTTGTGCTAAAATAAACCAGTTTGTTTTAAAGGCACTACAGAATTCCTTTCTGCCTTTTAATGCCAACCCCCTCCGTGAAAATTAAATATTTTAAAGAGATTAATATTATGCCAAGAGTCAGGATCATATGGCCTTCCAGATGCTTTTGATAATGAATTTCCCAAGCCTCTGTCTCTGTAATGCTAGAAATTTGGAAAACTGAAGGAAAGTTTCATGGAGGGATTTCTTACTGGGGGAGCAATGCCTCAATCCTCCCCCCCCCCCATAGCAACATTGCTGAACAGAGTTCTGATTTGTAGCCAGGAAAGGTTTGCACTGGGGATTTGCACCAGAATAAATTTGCATTAAAAAATCATAAAATAATCAGATATATTTATTTAATCTCTGAGTGGCCCCCATCTAAGATCACTCTAAAGCAGTGGTTCCCAACCTTAAAAAAACAGGGACCATTTTGACCAGGGAACACTTGACTATGGACCACTTAACCAGGAACCACATTGACCAGGGACCACTCTCCAACATTAGTACCAAAAGGGCTTTGAATCAGTTTTTGGTCAACTTTAAATTCGGTTTGGTTATTTGGGGTGCTGATTCAGAAATGGCATTGGATAGACTATGTCAGCTCTAATTTCAGATACAGAACATATGCCATCCAGTAGTCACTACCTGCTCATCCACAGAAAACTATATTTAATAATCTAGAGCCGTTGACCTTATTTTAGGTCCGTGGTCCACAGGTTGGGAACCACTGCTCTGAAGAAATGTGACTGAATTAGTTCACTATCTACATTTTAGAATATGTGGCTTGAAAATCTCTTAAGAAGATGATCACTATCCAGGTGTAAATCTGCCTGCTTACCATGAACACTATATGAATCCAAACCAGCTGTTCTCTTTCAGTATTATGTCAGTTTCTCTGTAGTGTCAGGAATCCATCTCCAAATCTCTATCATCCGTGAAACTGAGACAGGCTAGAACGAAGAGTCCAGATTATATTACAGAGGATTTTCTTTGTTGATAGTCTCTGAAGTACAGTAGATACTGGAATTCACTATTTCATGAAAGCAATTGTGTTCAGAAAAGGCTCGTAAGACTAAAGATTCAAACAGCTTAAAATTATTTATTTCAGTTTTCTAGCATCTCTTTCAATACATTAATGCTATTTTCCAAATAGTATATGTATGTAATATAGTGATGAATTGCTGAACATTCGCTAACAACTGTGGTTATATTTCTCAATCTATAGACAGTTATTCACCATTCCAAATCCATTATTTTTCTGGCTGAAATTCAGAGGAAGAAGCTGCACTTGGTAATAAGGCAGAATGACATAGTAATCAGTTTTGCTTAACCTTCCCATTTATGGGCCCTGACAAGCAGAATTCTAAACAACCCAACGCTTGCCAAGGGTTTTCAGTTGTGTACACATGTAATTGCACCACCACCCCTTATAAAGGTAAAATTAGTCAGATTATTATCGTTTGCTTTACCTTTTCTGAAAAAAACGCTAAGGAAAGGGATTGCTACAAGAACAAACACTGACAGTACTGAATCCATTTTAATTATTATTTATAGTAAATTGTGCATTTCAGTGTGACTGCTTAGAAAAATGTGGTTAGTGCTGCCAACCAGGCCCCTATCTGGGATCTGCAGGAATTTGGAATTAGCAGCAGATCCCAGAGTGTTTTCTAGGGGTGGTGATGGGGTGAAATGTGATACTGGGTGCATGAATGGAATCAGTGGGTTTTCTTTTCCCTCTTTTAGCATCTGTAACCTTCCCAAATACGTTATGGATGGCCCTTCAACTCTTTAGAGCAAGTTTTGAGTATATGTGGATCAGGGTGTTCAATTCTGGGCACCACAATTGAAGGAAGATGTTGATAAGTTGGAATGTGTCCAGAGGAGGGTGACTAAAATGATCAAAGGTCTGGAGAACAAGCCCTATGAGGAGTGGCTTAAAGAGTTGGGCATGTTTATCCTTCAGAAGAGAAGGCTGAGTGGAGACATGATAGCCATATATAAATATATGAGATGTCATGGGGAAGAGGAAGCAGGCTTGTTTTCTGCTGCCCTGTAAACTAGGACGTGGAACAATGGCTTCAAACTGCAAGAAAGGAGATTCAACCTGAACATTAGGAAGAACTTTGTAACTGTGAGAGCTGTTCAACAGTGGAACTCTCTGCCCCTGGCCATCTGTCGGGGTGCTTTGAATGAGATTGTCCTGCTTCTTGGCAGGGGGTTGGACTGAATGGCCCACAAGATCTCTTCCAACTCTATGATTCTAGGGATGGCCCTTATCTCATTCAGTTCCACTGGACTTCCACCCTTACCTTCCTCTGGCTTAGAGGTGACCACCAGGCACAAATCCCTCCCTCCTTTCCCCGCTCACTTCTGCAATCCCCACCCCTTCCCAAAAATTTTGACTGGCATAATGGTCACCACTAGGCCAAGGATGATAGGAGGAAGGTTAATGCCATCTTTTGATCCTGGGCCCAGGGAGAGGGAGCTGTCCATGTGAACAGATGCACCTTGTGCTGAACAAGGAAGCACCCCAAATTTTCACCTTGGCCAAGAATCCCACAACTTTATTGAACACTGAAATTCACATTTTCTTCTTAACTCTTATGAGAAAGTATGTGTTGACAGCTCACACAACCCTAACCTACAACTACGATGCTGCTAATTTTCAGGTGGTTTGACCTTAACTCTATCTCCCCACCCCTTCCCAAATTTTTTTGGATGCTATAATTCCTTTGGGAAGAGATGCAGAATGCCCAATTCAGAGAAGCAGGAGAAGTCAGAGAAAAGAAAGTATAGTGAGGCCTAGTTTTCCACTGGAATTTGGTTCCAGGTCTAGAAAATAGTGTTTTTAATATATAAAATGGTAAAATCAATGTTTGCTTTTTGAAATTTAAAAAAAGTTGTGGGTGGTTAAATCTGTGGAGTCAGAATCCATGGTTGTGGAGAGCTGACTATATGATATATTTACATTGCTTAGTTCCTCTGCATTTGAGCCATGCTTGAAGCCTACCAACTTTGGTATAGTTTTTCTGCACTGTGTGCATTGTGTCACGTGTGCTCACACACACACACACACACATTTGAGTGGGCATGCATTCATGCGTATCATCAACTTATTTGTACTTTGAATTTTTGAGTATACGTATTGAAAGCTGAAATCTTCATGGATGAAAATGTGACTCATTAGTTTGCCTTTCCCAAAAGACAGAACTGGCATAGTTGTATATTGGAACTGCATTAAAGGATTCCCTAAAACATACATTTTCTAATGCCACATAAGCAAAGGGCTTGGTGCCATGGTTAGATTTCTGGCCCGTATATAGACATTGAAGCATGAGTTGTCTTTACCTGGAATTTTCTGCTCATTAAACAGCAGTTGGTATTCATGCCAAGAGCAAAAAGAAATACATGCATGCTTAACACTGAATAACAGTACCAGCATGCTTGTTTCCAACATACCAGAACATAATTCAACAATAGCTGCCTAACCTTTCAAAAATATTATCCCTGTCATGCTGCCAAGGCCATTGTATGGGTTATTATGGGTTATTTGTGAATTTCAGCCAACTTACCCAGGGGCTGTAACTACATAGATACTTGACTTTTCATAAACTTTCTGTTTTGTTAATGAATCAGTGCATCTTGTTCATTCTGGTTCCACATCTTCTCTACTATGCGCCCCCACCCCCTCCCTTGTCAAGTTCTATTCCTTTTTCTTGGGCCAAGCCAGACTGCAGCCAAATAATCCATGTCGATGAATACTCATTAACTATAGCCTGCTTAGGGCCTCATTACAGGGCTGTTTCAAGTTACACCAAAATCCTTCTGCAAACAATGCTCTTGAATGGAGCATTTTGTGATTAACTCTTTCAAGGTAAGGCTGGGAATTTCCTAGTGCTGCATGCCAAATTCCCATGCATTTCCCAGAATGCTAGTAGCAGTGATATTGCATTGGGTTGTTTTCCACTAAAGAGCTACAAACACAGAGAGTGACAAGAATGTTTTAGACAGTATTAATTAAATATCATTGCTCTCCACAGGGCCGTAGCCAGGATTTTGTTTCGGAGGGGGCTGAGTTTGGTTCGGGGGGCTGAGACTGGGTGGAAGAGGGTCTACCCTAGCAAATCTTTTGTATTGTTATCCCAATAACCCCATTAATGTGGGATATAATGAGCATGGTGATCAGATCATGATATGAATAAACACTCCAGAAACAATTGGCCCAATGGGTTGCTGTGAGTTTTCCAGGCTGTATGGTGCAATGTAGTTACATTGCTTAGTTCCTCTGCATTTGAGCCATGTATGGTGCAACTGTGTGCATTGTGTCATTGTAACTCAACAGCTTAGTCTGATATTCTATATTGGAATTGCAGTGGTGGATGGGATTTTGCCAACTAGTCTAAATACATATCATGTAGGTCTTGATATTACTATTTTCAACAACAGGCCCTAAGACCAAAGTGTTTATCATACTGGTCAGTTGTTTCAGCTTGTTCTGGTTGAAATCCATGTCTCTTTTCTTTAAAAAAAGTAGTGCAATTGCAATGCACTTTTTTGCACCAACATTTTGTTTATACTTCAGTGGTGTCAGTCCCTAGATCTGCTTTCGCACACTTAAAAATGACAATAACATTCATATGATCCTGGTTGTTTTTTTTTAAGGAGAAGCCATAATTGTGTAATAACACAATTGCATGATTAGGCAACAACATTATTTTAGTATCATGCACACTCCCTACCTCTATTGGAAAGGTGAACATACCATATTAAGTCCACCATTGCTTTATTATTTTTCTTATGATCCAACATTTACCCAATTCCACTTTTGTATATTTACATTTTACTCCTTAAACTGTCCCTGAACCCACAGCTTCTATGCACATTAATATTTGATATGGTTATATCAGAGTTGTGCTTTTGTGCTCTTCTCTTCTTTAAAAAAAACCCCTAATTTTTAAAATATAAAACGGTGCTGGATAATGGAAAATGAACATCCAGTGGCCATTTTGGAAACCCTTGGGAATTTGTGCCCTTCCATTAGAAATAGTTTGAAATTTTCCTGCTGTAGATCCCTGAGGAATCCCAATAAAAGAACAATGAAAATATACCTGCAGTACACACTACAATGCTACCAATATCACGAATGAACTGGAACAAGACGTTTATTTATTTATTTAATTTATTTATTCGATTTTATATTCCGCTCCTCCCTGCAGGCTCGGGGCGGATTACAGTTGCGATAAAAACATGCTGCACACAACACTTTGCAGCAGGTAGTAAAAACATAAAAACACAAGATGATTACAAGGTATCATTTCAGAATTACAATTTCTCAGAACTGGACTAGTTGAAAGCCAGTCTGAAGAGTGCAGTCTTGCATGCCTTACGAAAGGAGGCAAGCTCCGAAATCGCTCGAACGTCATCGGAGAGTTCCATAGTACCGGAGCCACCACAGAAAAGGCTCTCTGCCTAGTTGTGGACAGATGGCAGGAGCGAATTGATGGTACCGACAACAAGTTCCGTTCTTCTGAACGTAGTGATCTCGGGGGAACATACGGGGTAAGGCGGTCCCTCAGGTACGCAGGCCCTACATCGTGCAAGACCTTAAAGGTTAAAACCAGCACCTTGAAGGCAATTCGGTACTCGATGGGAAGCCAGTGCAGTTGCCGAAGGATGGGAGTGATGTGCTCCCTTACTGATGTTCCCATCAGCAAGCGAGCGGCGGCATTCTGCACCAGCTTGAGTTTCCGGATTGTCGACAAGGGAAGGCCGACGTAGAGGGCATTACAGTAGTCCAGTCTCGAGATGACCGTCGCTTGGATCACCGTGGCCAGGTCGTTCCTGGACAGGTAGGGTGCCAGTCGCCTAGCCTGTCGTAGATGGAAAAACGATGTTTTGCTGACCATGGAGACCTGAGCCTCCATGGACAGCAAGGGGTCCAATTGGACACCCAGGCTCTTTACGAGGGATGACGGGCTAAGTTGCTCGCCATCCAGGGTAGGCAACCAGCACTCATCCAGCCCAGGGCGACCGGGCCACAAGATCTCCGTCTTTGACGGATTCACCTTCAGCCGGCTGGCCCGCAGCCATCCAGTCACGGCTTCGAGGCAGAGATGGAAACAATCGGATACGGTGTCCGGCCTGCCGTCCATTCTCAGCAGAAGCTGGGTGTCATCAGCGTACTGATAACACTCCAGACCAATGTCGCGAACCAGCTGGGCCAGGGGGCGCATATAAATGTTGAATAATAAGGGTGAGAGGATGGCCCCCTGGGGGACCCCACAACTTAATGGGAGCCTCCCGGATACCTCCTCCCCCCTCTCCACACGTTGTCCCCGGTCCTGGAGGAAGGAGGTCACCCATTTAAGGGCAATCCCCCTCACCCCAGTCACGGCTAAACGGTGGGCCAACAATGCATGGTCTACAGTGTCAAACGCTGCTGTTAGATCTAACAAGACAAGCAGGGCTGATCCACCCTGGTCCAGCTGGCGGCGAAGTTGGTCTGTAATGGCGACAAGCACGGTCTCCGTCCCATGCCCAATACGGAAGCCGGACTGGAAGGGATCAAGTCCAGCTGTGTCGTCTAAGAACCGCTGCAGCTGATCCGCTGCTGCCCTCTCAATTACTTTGCCTAAAAATGGCAAGTTGGACACGGGCCGGTAATTGGAGGGAGCCGAGGGGTCTAACTTCGGCTTCTTCAGCAGCGGTCTTACCATTGCCTCTTTCAAACCCCCTGGGAACACTCCTTGCCCAAGGGAGCTGTTGATAATCTTTCCCAGGGGGTCTCGTAACCCCTCCCGGCAGGATCTAACAAGCCAGGAGGGGCACGGATCAAGGGAGCAGGTAGTTGGTCTAGCTGCAGCGAGTAACTTATCGACAGCTGCTGCGTCCAGCAGTTGGAAGCGGGTGAAGGTGGGCCCGTTGAGTGGTGGCAGAGTCTCGAGTTCA
This sequence comes from Anolis apletophallus, assembly GCA_030556195.1. Lineage (NCBI taxonomy): Eukaryota > Metazoa > Chordata > Lepidosauria > Squamata > Anolidae > Anolis > Anolis apletophallus. The sequence goes on along the minus strand of JARBWK010000010.1, from coordinate 39,302,647 downwards.
CTCACTGTATCAAGCGTGGCTGGGATATCCCGGCGGAGGGTCGAGATCTTGTCGGCGAAGTGGTTCTGGAATGCCTCAGCTGTTGGAGCCAAACCCCTATCGTTTGGGACAACCGGGATTGTTGTCAATGACCTAATTATCTTAAAAAGTTGAGCTGGGCGTGAACTAGCCGACTCTATCAAGGAGGAGTAGTAGACTTTTTTGGCTTCCTTGATAGCTTGCTCATAAACTTCCTTAAACTGTTTATAAGCAGATCTCGATGCTCCGTCACGGAGATCTCGCCACACGCCCTCTAGTTGTCTCTTCCTCCGTTTCATCGCCCGCAACTCCTCGGTAAACCAAGGCGAGCGATTTCTACGGGGGGTGAGAGAACATCTGGGGACAATCTCATCTAAGGCAGCGGAAAGACAGATGTTCCAGCCTTCCACTTGCCCGTCGACTGAGTTGCTGGTGAGCTCCAGATCCCTCAGAGCATTCAGGAACCTAGTGGGTTCCATAAGTCTCTTCGGGTGAACCAGAATAGGTGACCATAGTGGTATTAAACCATAGTGGGATAGGAGATCATTAACAGATTGTTTTAAGTGGAAAAATAATTAATTTCCAAATTTATTTATTGTGTCAGAAGTGAATTGAGAATACAGTTATAATGTATACGAAAACCACAAACAAAGTTTTAAAACTTGGCATTATACTAAATTTCCTTTCTCCAGAAGGTGGCCACTTGGAGTGCCTCTGGTGTTGCTATAAGAAGGTCCTCCATTGTGCATGTGGCAGGGTTCAGGTTGCAGTGTAAAAGGTGGTCTGTGGTTTGATCTTCTCCACACTCGCATCTTGTGGACTCCTTTGTTCGCATCCAGTGTTATTTATTTTATAATTTTAATATTTTACATTTGGCCCACCCAGAATGGTTTTAAATTGTCTGTTATTGCCTGTGTGTAAGTATATTGATTGTATTGTTGTTTATTATTTGCTGTTACGTTGTTATTATGTGTTATTGGGCTTGGCCTTATGTAAACCGCCCCGAGTCCCCTTGGGGAGATGGTGGCGGGGTATAAATAGAGTTCGTTAGTAAATAAATAATAATAAATAACCCCATTTCTGAAGATTGGCTCTGCATCTCGTGATGCCAGAGCAGTCTGTTCAATGCCTTTCAAGTCACCTAGTCTTCTGTGTGCCCAGGGGAAGAGTTTCTCATCTGGTATCAGCCACTGATTGAGGTTTCAGGTTTTAGCCTGCCACTTTTGGACTCCTACTTGCTGAGGTGTTCCTGCGAGTATCTCTGTAGATCTTAGGAGGCTATTTCTTGATTTGGGGTGTTGACATGCTGGCTGATATCTGAACAGAAGATGGGTCATTTTCAAATGGCCCAGCAATGGTACAGCACAGGAAAGCCACAATGTGCAATAACTTCTAATCAAAAAATGGAACTAACATGGAATTAACACAGTTATTAACATAGTGGAATTACCATACAACAGTGTTGAGATATTCAAGTATGGCTATCACGTTGCCTTTTGATTATAGTAGACATGCCCAGCCACTTCAGCCTTTACTCAAATGGCTTCATCTTCAGTTTTTCCCCTATCTTTGTCACCTTCCTTTGGACATGTTCCAGGACAATATTGAGATATATCTTGCCGACAGAGAAATTTTAGGAAGGCCTCCTTCATACACTTCCGATTGTTGGTGTGTGGGTGTGTTGGGGGGGGGGGGTTATATTACATTTTCTGTGCTGTAAAAAATAAAATTCATATACAAGGTTATATTATAATTGCATTTTCATGAGAACTATAGTGTTTTTTCCGTTTCAGTTTGGGAAGGAAAAATACAAGGTATTCCAATCAATAGAATAAAGCTGATGCAAAATATTACCAGTATTATTTAGAATACATATTTCCATTGCAATCAGGTTATATAAAACTGTGTTAGAGTTACTCTTACAATCAATGAGCTACTTTTATGTTAATTTCTACTGTTGCTTATTAATACAGGCATAGGATTTTGTAGTTTTATAACTTCAGCAGGGTATTCCACATCTCATTGTGGGTTCACTCGTCCTTTTCAAAATGTTTTCTACGTGGTGGCAAATGCAAATGTCAAGGATACATTGATAAATGTACTACCAAAGTTGAGGTTTCTATTTCAAGCCTTGCCAGTTATATTGAATGGCATTCCATTTAAGCAACGACAAAAAAACCCTGTTTTCTAAACCATACAGGTATGGGCAAACTTGGGCCCTCCAGGTGTTTTGGAATACCGGCTTCTAGGAATTGTGGGAGTTGCAGTCCAAAAAAACTGGAAGGGCCAAGTTTGCCCATATTGTATGTGCAGAGATTACATGAGCTCTTTGGATAAAAGTGCATAGAGGTGTGGTCCAGGGCATTGTTTGGAGGAGAATTTAGTTATTTTGAAGAGTTTATAGGAGATGAAATGATTATAGAATCATATTATCCTTGAGCTGGAAGAGACCTCGTGGGCCATCCAGTCCAACCCCCTGCCAAGAATGCAGGAAAATTGCATTCAACGCACCCCCGAAAGATGGCCATCCAGCCTCTGTTTAAAGAAGGAGCCCCTACCACACTCCAGGGCAGAGAGTTCCATTGCTGAATTGCTCTCACAGTCAGGAAGTTCTTCCTAATGTTCAGGTGGAATCTCCTTTCCTGTAGGTTGAAGCCATTGTTCCGCGTCTTAGTCTCCAGGGCAGCAGAAAACAAGCTTGCGCCTTCATCCCTATGACTTCTCCTCACATATTTATACATGGCCATCATGTCTCCTCTCAGCCTTTTCTTCTCAAGGCTAAACATGCCCAGCTCTTTAAGCCGCTCTTCATAGGGCTTGTTCTTCAGACCTTTGATCATTTCAGTTGCCCTCCTCTGGACACATTACAGCTTGTCAACTTCTCCCTTCAATTGCGGTGCCCAGAATTGGACACAGTATCCCAGGTGTGGTCTGACCAAGGCTGAACAGAGGGGTAGTATGGCTTCCCTGGATCTAGACACTGTACTCCTACTTAGGCAGGACAAAATCCCATTGGCTTTTTTTGCCGCCGCATGACATTGTTGGCTCATGTTTAACTTGTTGTCCACGAGGACTTCAAGATCTTTCTCACACATACTGCTCTCGAGCCAGGCGTCCCCCATTCTGTATCTTTGCATTTCATTTTTTCTGCCTAAGTGGAGTGCCATGCATTTGTCCCCACTGAACTTCATTTTGTTAGTTTTGGCCAATCATCTCTCTAATCTGTTGAGTCATTAATAAAGATGTTGAACAGAACTGGGGCCAGGACGGATCCTTACGGCAATCCACTCGTCACTTCTTTCCAGGATGAAGAGGAAGCATTGGTGAGAAGTCTCTGGGTTTGTTCATTTAACCAATTACAGAGCCACCTAACCATTGTTTTGCCAGCCCACATTTGCCTAGTTTGTTTCTAGAAGGTTATGGGGGACCTTGTTGAAGGAAGGTCTTACTGAAATCCAGATACGCTACATCCATGGCATTCCCTTCATCTCCCCAGCTTGTAACTCTATTGAGAAAAGAGATCAGATTAGTCTGGCATGACTTGTTTTTGATAAATCCATGTAGACTTAGTGATGGCCGCATTTCTTTCTAAAATTCTTTTCTAGAATCTTGCCTGGTATTGAAGTGAGGCTGACCAGACAGTAATTGTTTGGGTCGTCCTTATTTTTCCCTTTTTGAAGATAGGGACCACATTTGCCCTCCTCCAATTTGCTAGGACTGGACGTGGTTGCTATAATCTGGACGCGGTCGTTAATACGGATTAGTGGCTCTCAAACACACCCGTATGCATGGTTTGGATGTAGTGGTGAGGGACAGATTTTATTATATGGAAAGAAGCAAAGGCACAATTCGGAGATACAAAACAGGATGTGCCTCCTTGCTCTTCAGTGTAAAAGCCTGCCCTAATAAATAGGGGTGTGTAGGCTCTGTATCTAGTTTTTCTGTTTATTCCAGTCTCTTGAATGTAGCGCGGCTGAGGCCCCCTTCCACACAGCTGAATAAAATCCCTCATTTTCTGCTTTGGACTGGGTTATATGGCAGTGTGGACTCAGATAACCCAGTTCAAAGCAGATATTGCGGATTATCAGCCTTGATATTCTAGGTTATACAGCTGTGTGGAAGGGACCTGCAATATCTGGGGCTCCTTCCACAAACTTCCCTAAGAGCAGCAATGTCAATATTAAGCTGTGATAGTTCATGGGCTATTAGAGCAGAATGACGCTCAGCACGTCCACTATCTGCAGAATCTTGCATGGTTCTGATGTTCCAGCATGCAAGTGTCAGTCTATTTGCACCTTTGCAGGCAGGTGTTGGCCTTTGTTTCTTTGTCTTTGTTTGACTGCATTGAAAGATGCCCGTTGGCCGCGGCTAGCCAACTGGGTAGATGGATATGAGCTTTCGTTAGGCCACCTTTTCTAGGCCCCTCTCCATATGGAGCAAGCAGTCCTCTCCTTAAAAAAGACTGCTTGGTCATTCAGGATGCTGCCGAACAAGACTGTCATCTCCCGGGTCAGTCTCGAGCAACCAAAGCCCTGAATCGTCTGCATGCAGGGTTGGGTCTGCGGCTTCCAGTGCATCTTTACACCTGCCGTTTCGTCTCTTGCCTATCGCTACAGGGCTTTTTCAGAAGTTGGATGTGTCCTTCGAGCCTGTGCAATGGATTTTTCTGGTGGAGCACAGCGTGCACAGAACTGGCCTCACCCTTTAAACCAAAGGTTCGTCTGCCGGGGCCTAGCAAGTTTAGGACGGTGGCAGCGAGGTCCTCAGGTCGTAGGTTTGATTAGTGTTTCCTTCTCTTAGATGGTTGACTTTACAGGGTTAGATGAGCACCATCTGCCCGGGTTTGAATTTAGAGTTTTCCTTCTCTTAGGATAGTTGCCAAAAGGCTAGAGAGCCCATCCTGCCCATTGCAGCTCTTTGTCAGACCCTTCGGTTGTGACCTGTCTGGCATGGGAGGCCCTACTGGAGGCTATTATGCCGCCACCAGCATAGCTCACAACTTCATTAGAGTACGCAAACCTCTCCCCCACAACAAGGGGGCGCCAATGGAGAGGAGAGGGCTCATTCCACACAGCTATATAAAATCCCACATTATCTTTCAACTAGATTATATGGCAGTGTAGACTCTAAAAACCCTGTTAAAAGCAGATATGGTGGGATTTTCTGCCTTGATATTCTGGGTTATATGGCTGTGTGGAAGAGCTCATAGTCCACAATGAGCTATATCCCAGTTCAAAGCAGATGTGAGATTTTATTCAGCTGTGTGGAAAGGGCCTAAGAGGAGGGAGACTCAGGCTCCTCTCCATGGGGCCTTCCACATTAACTGCTTTGAACTGGAACATATGGCAGTGTGGACTCAGATAACCCAGTTCATAGCAGATATTGTGGGATTTGATATTCCAGGGCTCTTCCACACAGCCTTATTATCTCAGAATATCAAGGCAGGAAATCCTACATTATCTGTGTGTGGACTCAAGATAACCCAGCAAAAAAGCAGATCTTGTGGGGTTTTCTGCCACACAGCCCTATATCCCAGAATATCAAGGCCTTTCCACACAGCCCTACATCCTAGGCCCCTTCCACACAACTGCCTAATAAAGCGGTTTTGGTACTTTTCCAACAGGCGTACAGTCAGAGAGTGATGCTGCACACGTGTAGAGCTTAGAAAAGTGGGTTTCTGTGCCAAGAATCAGGCAGGCACAGGCTCCGTGAATGTAACACTGTGATTGATGCTTCTGGCCAATGCTGTGATTTGCCAAAGTACACCCCGTGCCTAGCGTAAGATAACGTAGGCTCAGATTGGTCTAAACAGTGCAAAGCATGAGGTTTGTTTACCTTAGTGCCAAATGGATGAGAACTGCGCATGAGCAGAGGGATTCTGCCCCCTCCGTTGCTGGCAAGGAGTCTGCAGAAGCCAAATGTTGCAAGTTGGGAACATGAGGGTCCCAGCACACTGATAGTTGCACTGTGGGAAAGACTACCATAGAAATGTTCATTGTTCTAACTAATAGGAGGGGATTAAGATGTGATGCATATGAAAATGTTATGTTTAATTGGATTAATGAAATGTTCTGTAACACCAGCCAATGATGTTTGTGAAATGTTCATGAAGGAGGGCGGGCTTTTGTGGATGCCGCCATGAAGGGTATAAGAGCTTTGTGTTAAGGATGACCGGGGCCGTTTGCCCCTTATCGCAGCACGTTCTGTGGGCAACCCCACCAGCTGGTGTTAAGCAATAAATCTTTGATTTCATGTTGAGCAGTGAAGTTGTTGCGTGTTTTCTCATCCCTGCGCCTGCACGTACATGCCGCCGTTTTGGTAAGAGGTAACTTGCCACTTGGAGTTCCATAACTCCCAATTTGCTGCTACAATAAAACCCTTTGGACTGGAATATATGGCAATGTGCACTCAGAAAACCCAGTTCAAAACAGATATTGTGGGATTTTCTGTCACACAGCCCTATATCCCAGAATATCAAGGCAGAAAACCCCACAATATCTGCTTTGAACTGGGTTTTCTGAGTGCACATTGCCATATATTCCAGTCCAAAGCAGATAACGTGGGGTTTCATGCAGTTGTGTGGAAGGGGCCTAGGATGTAGGGCTGTGTGGAAAGGCCTTGATATTCTGGGATATAGGGCTGTGTGGCAGAAAACCCCACAAGATCTGCTTTTTTGCTGGGTTATCTTGAGTCCACACACAGATAATGTAGGATTTCCTGCCTTGATATTCTGAGATAATAAGGCTGTGTGGAAGAGCCCTGGAATATCAAATCCCACAATATCTGCTATGAACTGGGTTATCTGAGTCCACACTGCCATATATTCCAGTTCAAAGCAGCTAATGTGGAAAGGCCCATGGAGAGGAGCCTGAGTAGAGTTTCCCCCTCCTCTTAGGCCAAGCCTGGGCCCTCCAGGTGTTTTGGACTTCAACTCCCAGAATTCCTAACAACCTCAGGCCTCTTCCTTTTCCCCTCAGCCGCTTAAGCGGCTGAGGGGAAAAGGAAGAGGCCTGAGGTTGTTAGGAATTCTGGGAGTTGAAGTCCAAAACACCTGGAGGGCCCAAGTTTGCCCAGGCCTATCTTAGGCCCTTTCCACACAGCTGAACAAGAGGGCTGTGTGGAGAGAAGGCCCAAGTTAGAGCAACGCAGAGGCGACCACAGAGTCATCCTCCTCCTCCCCCTCCCGCCCTGTTCAATGAGACGGGCGATACCAAGAAGAAGGAAAAAAAAAAGGAGGCGTTCCCCAAGAGCGAGTGGAACATTCCAAACGGTTAAAATGACGACAGCGATGGGGTGGGAGGAGCTTCCCGTGTGGATAAGCCACGCCTCCTCTTTTCCTTTGAATTGGAGGAGGAGGGGACGGGACGGGAGGCGGTGACGTCAGCGCGGCTTTACGTCGGGGGCGGGGCCCGTGTTGCCTGCCGCAGTAGCAGCAGCTTGACTCTCTTGAGCCTCAGCAGCGGCGGCGGCGAAGGCGGCTTAAGCTCGAGTTCCCAGCCTGCCTCGCGGCTCCATTTGAGCCCCATCTTGAGTGAGGGGAGCGAGCAGTTTGAATTTGAGCTTCCTTTGAGAAAGGAGAGAGAAGGGAAGGAAGGGGAGCCTGCGGGGTGAGGCGCGCCCGCCTGCCCGCCCGCCCGCCTGCCTGAGGGGCCTCCTCCTCTCCCTGCGCGGCCGGCGCCCTCCGCTCGCTCCCTCGCCTGAGGAAGATGCGCGCGGTGCTGATCTCCGGGTAGAGGCGGCGCGAGGCCTCGGAGGGAGTTGGGGCCCAGTGCGGGGGCCTCGACGGCGGCGAAGAACTTCCACACAGAAGAGGAGGAGGAGGAAGGGGAGGCCTGCCTTCTGGCCCGCTTTCTTTCCTTGAGGGGAGGAAGAGGAGGAGCCCCGCCGCCGCCCCCCGCCTCCCTCGCGGCCTTGCCTTCCCCTCCGCGCCGCCAGGCCTCGGGGCCGCCTGCTGAGGCCGGAGGAATGCGCGGCAAGGCCGTAGACAGAACGTGATCCGGGACTCGGGCCCTTTCTCCTCCTCCTGCTGCTCCTTTCCTTCCTTCCTGCCGCTCCTCCCTCCTTCCCTCCTTCCTCCTCCTCCCGCTCCCTCGGCACCATGTCCAAGATGCCGGCCAAGAAGAAGAGCTGCTTCCAGATCACCAGCGTGACCACGGCCCAGGTGGCCAGCAGCATCACGGAGGACACGGAGAGCCTGGACGACCCGGACGAGTCGCGCACCGAGGACGTCTCCTCCGAGATCTTCGACGTCTCCCGCGCCACCGACTACGGCCACGAGGACGACGCCTCCTGCCAGCGCAGCTCCTCCGAGGAGACGCTCAACAACGTCGGCGCCGAGGCGGCTGCTCCTGCCTCGGCCGAGACTCCCGGGACGGTCTCGCCCAACTTGGTGCTGGACGGGCAACTGGCGGCGGTAGCAGCGGCGGCGGCGGCAGCAGCGATGGCGGGAGGGATGCCGTGCTCTTCCCCCGCCAACGGAGGAGCCGGAGTAGGAGCAGGGGGCGCCGTGCCGAGGAGCGGCCCCCCGGGAAGCGGCGGGAACGCGCAGGCGGGGTCTGGCGCGCCCCTCGCGGCCTCCTCTTCCTCCTCCTCGGCTGCCTGCAGCTCCCGCTTCCGGGTGATCAAGCTGGACCACGGCTCTGGGGAGCCCTACCGGCGTGGCCGATGGACGTGTATGGAGTACTACGACCGGGACTCGGATGGTACTTCCGTCTTGGCCCGGACCGGGGATTGCATCCGGCACAACAACAGTACTTTCGAGCAGGCCTCCCAAGACCGGGATAGTGGCCTAGGCGCCACCGGGGGCTCCCTGGCGGCCTCGGGTGTGGCGGACTCCCTGGCTGACAGCTCCCTGCCTGCTGTGTCACCGCTGCTTCTCCAGCCGGAGAAGATCAGCCAGCTCCCTCCACAGCAGCCAGGTTTTGTCATTGGGCAGCCGCCTCCTCCACAGCAGCAGCAGCCCATAGGTGGGGCTGTGCCTCACGGGGCTGCTCCACTGCCTCCGGGCTATTCAGGGGCCCCTGCGGTCAGCCAGCAAGGGATGGGGCCTCTGCTGCACGGCCAGGCACCAAACATGGGGCAGCCCAACGGGAAAGCCCTGCCGCCCTCGAATGTAGCCGGTGTGCCCATGCCGCCGCCGCAACAGCCAGTGGCGCACCCAGCGAATGTCCCCATGGCCCAGACGCAGCAGTTTGCTTATCCCCAGCCACAGATCCCACCGGCGCACTTGGTCCCCACGCAGGCTCCCAACCAGCCGGAATACATTCAGCACATGACCGTCATGCCGCCTCAAGGAGCTGCCCCGGGCCCTGTCCCAAGCGCCGGGGCTCCCGGTCTTCCGACAGCAGCGCCCGTCTTGGGTCAGAACCCTTCCGTCATGGGAGTTGCTTCCCAAGCGGGCGAAACCGTGGGGCAGGGATCTGGGCTGATGCAGAGTGGCTTGACAACTCCTATCCAGGCTGTCATTTCTCAGCCAGGAGGTGTGGTGCAGCAAGGCATGGGCCACGCAGGAGTTGTGCAACAGAAATCCATGACTCAGCAGCAAATGGGTGGAAGCAACCAAGTGGCTGGTGCTCCTCACACTGTCGTCTCCGGAGTCCAGAATGTGCCTGCAGCTGTACCTGGTCCTAGCGTGCCTAGCGTGTGTACAACTTCTGTTACTATGCCAAATGCCTCTGTTACTTTAGTCCAGTCCCAGCTGACCAGCCATACATCTGTCAGTCGGAGCTCCAGTGTTGTCCAGCAGCATGCTGGCCTTCCCCTAATGCAAGGCGCAACCAACGTACCTGCAAACCTGCCACAATCTAACATCGGACAGTTTCAGACTCAACCTTTAGGCCAGATTGATGATACTAGAAGAAAATCTGAACCCCTACCTCAACCACCACTTTCTCTTGTTGCGGAAAATAAACTTCTCATGAAGCCACCTATTCCAGACACTTTAACAAACCCTCTTAATTTACCAGCAACTACTCCTATGAACAGTCTTGCCAGCTCTGTCTTTGGCATATCTATTCCTGTTGATGGGGATGAAGACAGGTATTTATCTTTTATGCATTTTATACAGGTACCTGGTTGTAAAACAGGCATGGGCAAACTTCAGCCCTCCAGGTGGGAGTTGAAGTCCAAAACATGGAGGGCCGAAGTTTGTCCATGCCTGTTGTACAACCATTTTGCCACCATTCAATGAGTTTATATATTTTAAAGTCACCTCTGGAGGTCTTTCTTTATAATAGGTGACAAGAGGAATGATTTCTAAAAATGAGTGAAGTGTCCAACTTCATAGCAACGATAGGTACAAAACTTCAAATGTAAGGAAATTGAACTATGAATCTTAAAATTGGTATCTCAGAAACCATATCTGTATCTGTAAATAACAGTTACTAGAGCACAACAAATACATTTGGTACATCAAAGCAAGTTTATCTTTTTTCCATTTAAAGCACCAAGTGTATATTAAGTCCTCATTAAATTTAGTGTAGTGAACTGGATAATATGAAGCTTGTTTCTCACTGGACTACTGTTAGTTTATTTATGTAAGCATACATACAACACTGGGTTGCTGTGAGTTTTCTGGGCTCTATGGAAATATCATTAGCTAACACCTCCCAACAAAGGATTTTCCCCAGGCAGCAGCCAGACAGGCTTTGAAACTGCAAGGCCATTAAATGCTAACCAAAGTAGCCAATTGCAACAGTCACACCTGCCTCAAGCAGACAAGAGTTCTTTCTCCCACCCTGGACCTTCTACAGCAGTGGTTCTCAACCTGTGGGTCCCCAGATGTTTTGGCCTTCAACTCCCAGAAAACCTAACAGCTTGTAAACTGGCAGGGAATTCTGGGAGTTGTAGGCCAAAACACCTGGGGATCCCCAGGTTGAGGACCACTGTTATACAGATATATAAACCTCCTTTGCCTAGTTTCCAACAGATCTCACAACCTCTGAGGATGCCTGCCATAGATGTGGGCAAAACGTCAGAAGAGAATGCTTCTGGAACATGGCCATAAAGCTTGGAAAACTCACAGCAACCCAGTTATTCCAGACTTCAACAACACATACATACATAATGTAATTAAAAGTAAAATTATGTTGAGGAAATACATGTCATTTAGTGCGATCTGTAACTTGCTTCCTGTGGCACTTAAAGATTGCAAAGGCTGTAAATTAAACATGCCTCTTTAGGGATTTACAATTATTTTCTTATAAACAGATCAATTTCTTTATCATGGTTAGAGGTTTAAAAAAATCTTGATAGAGCTCAGGGATTAATAATGCTGTTTTTAGGATGGCATGTTCAGAATTAGTCCAATTGAGTTCAGTGGGACTTTTATTTCTGGTGAAGAAATGCTTAGGATTGAGTTCTAGCATGTGAAGAGGTTTTTTTCTTTAAAAAATGTACATATTATAGTGACAACTTATCATTGGGTAAAGTAAGTTAAATGGGGCTGTTCCTATCTTTAAGGGAATGTTTTGTGGATTCATAAAATCTTTTTGCAGCCTTTAATTTGCTTCTCTGGAGAAAGTACCAAATTTGGAAATGAAGTGCTTTCACATCCTCTTTATCTTTGAAAGATTTATAAAAACCAAATGTACTAGGAAACCTGTACTGTAATAAAATAATTTTTAAAGAAAAGGAGAGAAGCAGAAATGTAGAACTGAAGAAAAAAGGGCAAGACTTGCATGTTTTTAAACCTGGAACTTGCTCTGTTACTAAACTTCTTTGGAGCGAGAGGCTGTCCCTCTAGCCTATTTCTATGCTGTTGATAAACGTAGAGGCATGTAAGTGGAAATAGTTTGTCATCTGAGATTCCAGTTCTATAATCAGCATAGACTTAAAGCTAGAAACTTCCCCTAAAAGGTACTTATTTCCTTAAAGCCAACTTTGAAATGTGACATGAATTGTCATTAGTCACTTGTTGCATGTTGAGGTGTAAGTATTAAATAAAAATTCTCCGTTTTGGGGAATTAGAGGTGACCTCCTAACTGTCAACAAATTGCTGAATGCTTTGTGGCTGAATTGATGCTACAACATCAGGAACTGAGTATTTCATTAAACTCAGCATTGCTAATTGTTGTGAAGATAAAATAGCCAGTAGTGCCTTACATTTCATTTTGCCTTATTTATTATGTAGTCTTATTCCAACTTCTAGAGAAAGAGAGGCAGGTTGGTAGCAGATTTCATGTTAATATTGACAGATATGTTTTAGAAGTGATAAATGTTACTGGATCTGATATATTAATATGTATTATTGTAATGTGTACAGCACAGTCCTAAGCATCTTTACTTAGAAATAAATCCCACTGAGTTTATACAGTGTAGTAAGTGTGCCTAACACTGCAGCCTTAATTCTTCAGTTGGTGGTGCATGTTACAGAACTGTGTGCAAAATATGTTCATTATATTACCTTAGTAAAGTGTAAGTACAGTACTGTGTGCTTAAAGCAAAGCTGCCTTTTCTAAATTGATTTCTTCTCCCTTTTGGATATTGTTTTAGTGAATATCAATTTTCCTTGGGTTGTAAAATGTGGGTTCTTTTAAAGTGGTGAAGCCTGTCCTGTGTATTGTTGCATACAATGTGACGTGTTTGTGTGTGTACATCACTTCAGAAATCACTGCATATGTAATGATTGTCATACTGGAGGCCTCTTCCCAGAACTGACAGTATACTTGGAGTATGTTCACATGCACATCCTATATGAGCATTCCCTTTCTTCCTCCTTTCTTCTTTTTTATAGTGGGAGAAATCTTCATAGCAACAGAAGAGAGGCTTATTTTAGTCTCTGCCTAACCCATGTATTGAAAAATGAGATAAAATGCACAGGAAGAATGTGAAAGAGAATGTAATAATAAATCAAGGGGTGAAGTATGCTTGGATTTAAAATTACTGCTACCATAGTATCGTTAGCAAGGTGGGACTGTTTGATTTTTTAATGCTCCTTCAGGATTATACTGGCATAGGGGTGTAGGAGAAACTTATTATCTTGGTGAAAAGCCACTCTTACCAATCACGGTTTACAATTAATGAATTTACTGTAATTGCAGTTGACCTATACATAGTATAGAACATGGGGTAAGCAACTTGTGGTTATCCTGATGTGGCTGGACTGCAGAATTTATTGGCTAAAGCCAACAAAGACAAAGGTAACAGATGATGGGATTTCTATTCTAACAAGAGTGAGAGGCCACAAGTTGCTCCTATCTAGTACAAAAGTTGCTGTGTGGTACTTCTTTATTGATTATTCAGTAGATAATTTTATAGTAGTGGTAGCACTTACTTTAATTTTTTTCTACCTCAATTAATACTCTTTATCCAAATCTGAAACTAACATTTTAGAACATATGCTTTCCTTGGCCCCCAAAATAAAATCTAAACTGATATAAGATAATATATTTTGTTTCTAAGATTGATATGATGAAGCACATCATATCGCTTGTACTTTAATAAAATTTATTATCTTCTGCAGTATTTGTTTAGCCAATCATCTGTCATGATTTTAAAAGCTACATAGGAAGATGCTTTGGTGCTGTCTATCTGTTTGGTCTCCAAACCTTTGTGTGGCTTTTTCTTAAGTACATTCTGCTTCATGCAGAGTATGTAGAATCCCTTATCCACAGTACTTTTGGAAACAATGCTGCACAGCAAGTATAACGTACTAGGTGGTACCAAAATAGTTGAAATTTATTTTTATTTTCATAAAATATATTAATAAAATATATTTAGAATGACGCAACATGTTTAGATTTATTTTTTCACAATTGAAAACTGGCATAAAATAAACTGCTAAAATTGAAATCCCAGATCTTTTAATCCTATTAAATCCAAACATCCGCCAGGCTTCTAAAAACATAACTAGCTGATTAATATATTCTTGGCTCTCAAAAATATGTTGCCACTTTTGAAAGAATACATCACTGGGAAAGCTTGTTTAAACCTCCCACATGTTTGGCAGATACTTGGTGCAGATATTACCAGGCTGGTTAGAAAGGCATAGATAGCTGACCGTGAACTGTGCCAGCTATAGTTCAGGGCTCCAATGAATAGCTGCAATTGTGAACACTAAGCAGCAGCCGCTAGATTGCTAAAAACCAGATTGTAAGGATTTCTTCATAGAGTATCTCTCTGTTCAGTTAAAAGGCTTATTTGTATAGTGTCCTAATTGTTGCTGATAAAGTATTATAAATGGTAAAACTGAACTCTTGAAGCCTCTTTCATAATGGAACAAAAATCCTGCTTTGGCTTTGACATTAATAAAGTTCTATTAATGTCGCGCTCATACTGGCAGTATGTGCATTGTTTGAAGGAAAAAATAGGCACATTGAAAACAGTCACTATAATTCCTGGTGCTAATGGATATTATATCCTTTTCAGGTTGTGTTCTTGATCATGATTACAAAAAGCATCATGTGTTCAGCATCTAGCACCTGTATTTTGCTTTGTTGAAGTAACTTGTGATTGCAGTTCAGAATTTTAAAAAGCAAGCTGTATGTTTGGGTCCAGTCTGTCCCCAGTTCAGTCTCATTTTCCCTAAATGAGAGAAAAACAATTGTAATATCTGTTACTTGAATTCAGTAGGGAATTTGCTCACTCAGTGTTAATCTTGGTATTTCCATGAAACCATATGACCAGTATAGGCTTGAAGAGGTTTAATATTAAGTGGAATATTCTGGGATTATGTTTGCTGAGATAGTTGTTTTCAAGGTATATTTAAAGTAAACTGATGTAAAATATACATTATAGTTCTTAATATATGGATGTCATAGGGATATTTTTTCAAGAGTTTCTACTGTGGTAGATTTGCAGTAGAACAAATAGTATAGGAGGTGACAGAATTATATGTTAGTGTTATGCTTTTTTTGCTAATGTTGTGTCAGATTTATGATTGACAGAAGTGTTATGTTCAGGTTATTGGAATAACATATTGTGGAGCAGATCAGATGCATATGATGAATCTTTTCTTTTTAGGGATATTTAATAATATTAAGTACCATGCTACAACTACATAGCTCTATATTCCAGCCCTCGGTGATTATTAGGCAGCAGTTAAGACATTTCAAAAGAGCCAGCATGGTATAATGGTTTTATGATTAGACTACAATTCTGGAGACCAGGCTTCAAATCTCTACTTGGCGTGGAAGCTCACAGGGTGATTTAGAGCAAATCACACTTTCAGTTACAGAAGGAAGGCCAAGGCAAACCTTCTCTGAGCAAATCTAGCTAATAAAACCCTGTGATAGTTTCACCTTAGAGTAGCCATAAGTTAGAAAAGACTTCAAGTCATGTAACAGTAACAAAAAGATTTTGCAGCATTACGACTACTAAATATCACAATTATTTTGAATATAACTACAAGCAGTCCCTGAGTTACAAAAAATTCATATTTAACAAAGCCTGGTGAGAAAACAAGTAAGAGAAATCTACCACTAGGAAGGAAAATTCACTCCTGAAAGAGTCATCATGGGGGAAAGGGGTCTCAAATGGAGCTTTATCACCAAACCTTGTTTCCACAACAAGTCAAATTTCAAAATCCAATTGTCACAGGGACAGAAAGTGAGGTGAAATCTTCTGAACAGGGGCACAGACAGGAAAACAAATGCCACAGGGATGTTGACCCTTTCCAAAGCATGTATCTGTTCCGACTTACAAACAAATGCAACTTGAGAACAAACTCAAGTTTGTAACTCAGAGACTGCTTTATTCTGTTTAGCTTGTCAAATATATTTTATGCCTATTTGAAAACTTTAAATAAAGCAGTATTTGCCTTTTTGCCAGTATATTGAACACTGTTTCATAAAAGATTCAGGATGTGCTTGCAGCACATGGTGCGTTTGTATGAGGCATGAGTCATGCTTTGGTGTTGCCCCACTTGAACTGTATATGTCCTAGTAAGCAAGCCATCCTCCTGCAGTTGCATATTACAGTCATTAGTGGCAACTGACAAGCTGCATTCTAGCTGTTTGTCAGAAATACTCTTGATTATGCTTGATATCACATGGTTTGCCAAAATATTTCTGGGAAAGAACAAGAAGAATGATTGTTATGTCTTCATAACTTTAGGAAATGTTACATTTCTAATGTTAATTTATCAGGTGCTAAATGCAGAGTTATTTATTTCATTGAGACATTGAATGGTTTTGCCTACTATGCTACGGATTTGGTGGAATGGACGTATGTGTTTAAATAGAGATTCTTCATTGGAGTTCAGACTCTGAGAAAAATAACAGAAACTCCTCTAGAAGGAATCTGCATCACAGAGGTAGAAGAGAGGAGAGATGCTTTGTTCAGCTGTTAGTAGATCTATTCTTGATCGTCATTGAGTTCCCGGCATAAGGGAACTCTGGCAGATAAGGTGTCATAGCCTTTATACTGGCTACCCAGGACTCTGTTAAATAAAAGCTGTTGTATTTCTTAAATGGATTGAGATATGTGTGTCTTTCAGTCACGGAAGAAGGAACAATGTGCCATGTAAAAGGCATGGTAATATTTAAGTGAAATGTTTGCAGAAAATGTAAACTCTGATGGACCAACTAATGAGGAAATGAAACATAACCAGCATCAAGGGTTTTGGATTTTTTTTTTTTAAAAAAGAAAAGATCTCAGTGTGGTTGGTAAGCAGGGAAAACCCAAAGGCTGGATTTTGCTGAACAAATGCTTTGTGTATCAGTTTGAAATTGTATGACTTGGCAAGTGTGTTGCTTGTATGTTAGGTGGATACATTAACATTCTGGATACTGCTGTTGGATATTTAAAACACTTAACACAGGTTGGCCATAAAGTTGTAAAAAAAATTGAGGGGCAGTCTCTAAAATATGTGTGGACACACCTGAAATAATTCAAGCACATCTATATATGAAAAAAAAATGTTGCAGTATGCCATCATTTCAGTGTTTGTCAATGTTTCAGCCAATGATACAGCCCCACAGAATAATATAAAGTGGAAAGGTCTGAAACAGGGCATTCTCTTTCCCATCTCCTTTTGCTGTGCCTCTTTTCAAGTTGGCTTGTAGTGTTCATGGGCTACTGACTGTGTATCCAGTTGGTGAACTGGGGGGAAGGGGGTGTTCAAAGGTTTTCCAAATCACACTGTTCTCTTGATGATGCTGATTCCTCCACCTGTTTGTGTTTGGTAGAGGGGAGAGATACAGTTCTGTTGTTGTTAGTCTCTTTCAAGTAAAGACTGACTACTGAAACAAAATGGTAGTAAGGTACCAGATTTTACTTTATTAGCTCTCAGGACTTGCATTGCAAGCAATATGAGTGAGTTTACTTTCTGCAACTTTCCTGTGCAGTTATTACTTATCTCATAGAAAATCAACTCAAATAAAGGATATCGGGAAAGAAAATTCCATGACTTTGGTAAAGCTAGTCAGAATGGCTGTCCTTTAATCTTATCTGTTTTGGATTCTTTTTTTTCTGATAAGAGAGATTCTTTTTTGTTCTTTTCGGGAATTATATTAACAAGTTTCAAAAATCAAACCTCAGGTCTTGACTCTTTTGCCATGTAAGTTTCAGTGTTCCAAGGATCATGTTCAGAGGCATACTTGTTATTGAGGAGCTCTCCTTTGGTCCTGCTAAATCAAGTAGATTGCCTGTCCATTCATCTCTAGTTTTTATGAAAGACACAGCTGTGGCAACAGTAGCAGTAATGTCTGGCTGTCTGGAAAGGGGGAGGAGTTAAAGTAACAAGTTTCTGTAGCATTGAACATCACCAGCAACGTGTGATTTTTTTTCCTCCCCCATCAGCTCCCTTGCACCTCCAAGTATGCTCTGGAGAACTGTGAAGGTAGGAGCAAAGGAAAATGTCCACTACTCTAGGAGAAGTATGCTAGCTCTGCTTTATTCATTTAATGGGTTTCAGGAGATGATATATACTGTTTTGCTTCACATTTTCCTCTGATGCTTAATAAACGTATCACCTTCATAGAAAAGAAGGTGTTCACCATTTCAGGCTTCTGATATATATATATTTAGACAAAATATGTAATTCAAAGAGAACAATCTTTCATTTTAAATTAAGATATGTTGAAGTACCCACCTTTTAATGGAAATACCCAGCTTTGATGTTACCATTTCCTCCTGATTTTCCCCAGAAAGCTGAAAGGGCATTTTCTTCTAGTATTTTTGCAGGTATTTTTAACATCAGTAATCACTGGTAGACTTATTTGTGTGAAAAGGGATTCCCCTGACCCAAATGAAGAGATGACAGCTACTGAACATCTGGTATCTTGAGTTATGTTTTTACAAAAACAATGTAATACTCAGCCATCTGGGAAAGTGACTCCTTTTCCAGATTACATACCCCAGAATTGAAGGAAATGAAACATGAACACAATATTTACTGTCTGTCCATAATTCACAAACTATAGTATGCATCTCAACTAAGTTGAACAAGACATAATTCTCATTGATTATAATGGGAGTTAAGTGTAGCTAACTAGTTTGACTCCCACCCATAGAATTCAGAGATAGTTCTCTCAATTCTAAGTGTGGAATCTGTGGGGACAATATTAATATCTGAAGTCAACAGATATGTTGCTTTTGAATTTCTACTACTGTGAACATCTATTCTCAAGTTAATATCGTAAAAACACTGTAATGGTATCTGCATAATTAAAATATAAAACTTGCCTTTCAAGTATTAATTGTAATTGAAGTTAAGTAGTGTTCACATTTTAAACAGACCTCTAAATAAAAAATACACCACTTTAGGTTCTTCCATTCACCAGAAGTTTTCAAAGATTAAGTTACAAGGGTGCGTAGAACAATACTATAGACAGGGCTAGACAAGTAAAATAGTGTTTGAAGTTTTAAGCTAGGTGACTGAGTAATTTCACCTTTTCCCCATCTGTAGGACATAGAGACTAAATTAGAATCATGACATGACATGTGTAAAATTAATGTAAAACTAATAGTACTTTTCCATGGCAGAATCTAATTGTTAGAATAGCATGAGTAAAACTGAGACTGCTTAGCCTAGGTATGAAGAGATACAGTGAAGGTTATAGAAAATGGTGTGGTATAGAGAAAATAAGCAGAGAACGATTAATGCTATCTAACAGTATAATTCAGATTCATTTAATAAAGCTGAATAGAAGAGTTTCAGCACAGCTAAAAACATTTCTTTATTATTTGTTCATATGTCTTGTATACTTAAAACTGTAGGATTCATAGGCCCAAGATGTAGTGATGGCTTCAGTTGGATGGCTTTAAAAGAAAATTGAGTAAATTCATGGAGGCCAGGGGGATCAATGACTACTAGTTACATTCATTACATGTCATTGCGTGCAGTAGATACATGGTTGAACATTTTTGGAAAACACCCGCCCCCCCAGTCATGGATGGAGCACTGTACTGATACCGTGACATACCCTGTTGTAGTCTCCCACCATTTCACAGATCCTCTGGCTCTCTCTCACCCTTGGCATTTATGGGAGTGAGGAGATAGAAGATACCAAACCCGATTGGATACCAATGGCTCACTTTATTAAAAGTAGCATGCCTGGGGTTTGGCAGTTCCTAGGGAAAGTAAGATGGAGAATGCAGTTGCACTTACAGTTGTTGATGGGGTTCCCATTGGCAGAAGCCTGGCTGCTATGTGAACAAAGTGTCTGACTAAATAGTTCTTTGATCTGATTCAGCATGGCTTTTCTTAAACCCTCTTTTCTTAATGCCAAGGCATTCGAAGCATTTTACAGTTGAATTTATTACCAGGGCAGAGCCTTGAGAAACTCCTCCCCTGCTTCCTAAAGGCTGTCTCAAAGATCAGGCAGTCTCATTAGAAACTGATGACATATCCTTTCTCATCTGGACCTTTCTTCTTTTGAAACTGGTATATGTAGATAGGATCCAGTGGTGTATTAAGGAAGTTCCAAAATCCAAATCAAAATAGCTTAATAACCAATAATGTTGGCAATTAATAAGATGAACAGTGAATTGATATTATCTAAAAAATGAAAATCTACAAATATGAACTTCTTTCAGTGTTTGTTACTACGAATGAATTCTCTCAGCTTTGAAACTAATGCTGTACAGCTGTTAGTCACAACCATGGAAGACTTATTGAGTCATGCAAGGATTGACTGAGTTCCAAACACTGCAGACCCAATCAATTGCTATCAGTAGGACCTATGGGTCCTTTTAAGTCATTGCAGAAAAGAGCCAGACTGCTCTTTTAATATCCTAAGTTTGCTAGTCAAGCCCTGAAACACATAATTACCTAAACTGCTTATTTTAAATTGAGTGAAAATGCCCGATTATTAAGGAGCATCATTCAGCCTTAAAACTATTTGACTGAGTTAACCTAAGACCTATAAGTACTTGGTTTGATGGAATATTATTGGATTAATTGCTGTGTCAGAATTTATGCAGAACAGGTTTAAGCCACTCATTTTATCCCAGAAGTATTGATAGAAGATGTCAAAGGTTACCCAATTATTATGCCATGGAGCAGAGCAAAATAGAATTGAGAGCAATCTGAAGTGATTGCCCTGCTTCCCAAATCCCAGTGTTTCATTTAAAATATTCAGATTAAGTACCAAAGTTTTCTGATATATAACCTCACCAATATTATTCTTGCCATAAGAATAATTTTAATGGTTTTTAAAAATTCATAGTGCTCAGGTTTATAATTCAATAACTGGAAGGAATAAAAGCCAGATACTTCGTTTCGGGCCTCCAGATATTGTTTCTGGCACTCTATACATTTCTATTAATTTATTAGGCTGTGAAAAAATGTGTGCATTAACCAAACTATTTTATGGTTTGAACAATCATAGAAGTGTTTTCCATGCTCTTTCAACCAGTAGTCTTTAATGAATGTATAGATTTAGAAATACAAAATTATTCTATGTAGGATATAATTCTTTCAGAAGGAAAGGTATTTAAAATCCTTCAAATACCTCCTTCCTCACTTGTGTTTCTAATGTGAATGTCAATGTATATTGTTTGCTTTTAGATTTTGGGCTAACATATCTGTCCTTAAGAAGCCATAGGCAGCTTGAAGGGATGATATCACTTCAGCTATCAGTCTTATCACTGGGCTATCTCGCTTAATTCACCCACAAACATGATGATAGTTTATTTTACTGATCTGTGTTTTTAGTTAGTGGAAATGTTGTAAATGTCTTCTAAAATTGGGCAAGACATTTTGCTATCTAGGATGAATACAGCAGACAAGAATGCAGCACACAGAGTTTTGACTGGCACTGCTTGCTTAGATAGTTGCTTGTAAATTCTAAAACTTAACTTCGCGACCTTGTTCAGGCTGCTATTTATTGTGAACACTTTGGGATTCAGTTACTTGGGAGCCTCTGCCATGTTTACTTAATTACAGTTTTAAGGTCATCTGCCGGTATCCTTTGCAGATATGATCACTGTAAGAAATGAGATTTACATCTACAAAGGAAAGGGCCATTTTGGTAGTGATTTGAAATGTCATATCTAGGAAAGCAGACCTGATCCCAACTTCTCCCATCATACATTTTGGATATTGCACAAATATTGCAATACTTAAATATGTTAATTGTGCCTTTATCAGTGGTTTCATATTTGCCTTTTTCTTCATTTAAGAACATTAAAATCACTTAAAGGTGGTATGTAAGTAACAGCAAATAAATGGAGATAGATAATGTGGCAAGAAGACATTAGGCAGTCAATGGACTATATTAAGTTAGAATTCTCAAAACATTTTTGAAGTTGTAGTTAGAGTTTGAAAATGCCAAGTAGTCATGGAATCAAGGCAATAGGATGTAAATTCAAATGAAGATGGAGAAAGGTACTTATTTTATTTTATTTATGCCCCAACTTTTCTCTCTACTGAGACTCAGAGCAGCTTTGTGTAAGGAGAATGTGAAGCTGATGGAAATGCTGGCATAAACATCTGCCCAAAAGCAAGGATGTGAATTGTAGAAGAAAAGTAGAACAAGAGAATGGAAGCCACAATGAAACTTGGAATAGAATAGAAGATTAGAACAAGCAGCACTTTAGATGTATATACACTAATACACACAATTTGGGAACAGACAAGATGAGCTTGGAGTCTAGTGCAGGAATGAACCTATAATAAAAACTTTATTACAGTCAATGACCATCTCAAAGAAGGAACCTATGATTTTATAGTATAACAAAGATTTGGTAGGATGGTTCCCATAACTAGAATATTATATTCTGTTCAAAAAGAGTATATGAGGAAGAAAAGAAGGGGGTGGTCACATTATATGTTAAATACAAATTCACTTGTACAGAAATCCATGCAAGTGATCAAAGTGGAGAAGTAGAGAATGTTAAGCATAGAGAGAATTAAGTGAGACCGCCCATTGATATTTGTGTGAAAAGAATGGAGCCAATTTCTTAGAGAGATGGTGAGGCATCCTTCTTTCGATATCTTCACAAATAGGCTAGAAAGTTACTGTATATATTTATACAGTATATAGGTCTAGAAATTTTAGTTACATAATTCACTAATCTACAGGCTCTACTACAACAAGTACTGTACTTTAAGTTTTCAAGAGGAATGAACTATCCTCTTCTTTGAGTAGAGTGGCAAAGGCAAGAGTTTAATATGTCCTGGAAGAACCTGCAAAGCACCAAGCCTGTGTACTCTTTTTGCCACAGTGCTGCTTCTGACCTTTTTGAATGCTTGGTGGTGATGGCCAGGGACAACTGGCTACCTGAGGTAGCACTGGAGCTTTCCCTTCCCTGTGGAATGATCCTTGATTTATCCAAGGTTCATACCTAAATCCATAATTTGGGTTCCTCAAAGCTGTCTTTTGACTTATACATGAGCTCAACGTATACACAAGTATACCTGGTACTTGTTGGGGATGCTGTAGCTGGAGGTCAGGGCTACCCACTAGATTCTAAGCTAATAGAGGAGAATAAGATGTTTAAAAATGATAGGCTTGTCTTGGAAGTACCTTGACCTAAAAAGAAGCTTGTATAAAGAGACTGTCTTTCACATTTGTCACTATCTTCACTTATCAGGAAGGGCAGGAATTTTCCCACGTTCTGCACTGGCAGCTTCTGTGAGCAGAGTGAACTTGTCCAAGGTGGTAGAGTTCAAAGACATAGCCATATTAGCCAGACTAATTGAGAGGACAAATTTGGTAGCATAAGCTTTCATAGACTAAGTCTGCTTTCTTAAGGGCATCTGAGGAAGTAGACTTAGCAAATGAGAGTTTATGCTGTCGACTCTACCCTCCCAGCCTCTAAAGTGCTACAAGATCCCTTTGCATGCTAATAGATGTTACACGATCCCTTTGTCTGATGTGTATGTTATTGATTAGGAGTGTTCCACTGTTTTCCATTTCATATCCCATACTCAGGAGGAGATGTCTCCTTCTGCAAGTTTCCTTTTGTTCATCCAGCTTAGGATCTAAGCTGTTGTCTTTACGAAAAACAGATTGTCCATTTTCTATTGCTTTCAGTCATCTAGTATTAAGCCTGACAGTATTCTTATATAAGTGTTAGTGTGGCATTTCCGGCTTCTATACTGAGTAGCAAAGTGTTATAGTGTTACGGGATATATCACTTCAGAACTGTTAATCATTTTTGCAAATGGGATAGGATATCCTCTTTAAAAGTGGGCGTGCTAATCTTCTTCACTTGAATCCTAGGTAAAGTCATATACAGAAACAATTATATATTTTTAAATTTTATCTACAAATAATTGACAAAGTATGCTATCTTGGTTCGAATTGGAGTGGAAAAAGTTAAATTTGATCAAAACAGTTCTTCAAAATGTGTTCAAGACTAGCACAAAGTAAGATTTTAAACTTTAATCAAGTGAAGCAAGTAATTTGTCAGCTATGTACTTTCTACGGAACCAAATGTAAATTGTATCAGTTGACAAAAGTAGTTATTAATACGATGAATGGAAAAAAGAAATACTAAATAAATCCAAATTGAGGTTCCAGTTAGGTTTTTTTTCTTCAGATGAGTGTTTCAAGAATAATCACACATGCTTATTGACCAAAAACCACCAAGATATTTAACCCTGTTTATATCATGAATTCAGAGAGATCAGTATAAAATTATTAAAAACACTTCAACATTAAACAATTGGTACATAGTTTAAACAAAATGCAGTTCCAAATATCAGCTAAAAGCTAGAGAAAGCAAGCATTTTTAAAGATGTTTAAAATAACCCACACATTTCTCACTCATGGAGCCAGCCTGGGAAGGCATTCTGTTATCTTTATCCACCTGATCTTGGCAACTACTATGATGATCAACAAACAGGGCAGGTTCAGGAGAGTAAAGACAGTCCTTCAAATCATTTGGGCCTAACTGACGTAAAGCTTGAAAGGTGTATCCTGTGCATTGGGCCTAGAAATACACTTGCAGACAATTTTTTCAGTCAAAATATTTCAATCTTTTCTAGGTTAAACTCTGTCATCCCTCCCAAAACTGCTTTTAAGTATTTATGCAGGTGTTTATAAACCTCGTTTGTTTGAGATGATAACAGAGAAGGTAAAGCTAGGCCACTTAGGATTTGAGGACATTCAGTTGCCATCGCTAACTGAGACCATGACTCGTTATTTTATATGTGGTTTTTAACCCGTTTGATAGATTGGTGTGAGTTTTAATTGTTTACATGCTTACATAGTTTATATTTTTATGAGATGTGTTTTATTATTTGTGCGGCATTGAATTTTGCCAGATTTGTAAACTCCCTTGAATCCCCTCTTAGGTTGAAAAAGGTGGGGTAGAAATGAAGTAAATAAAAATAATAATAAATCAGATTTAGAGGCTAAAGCATGCAAAATAATTCCTCCTATCCAACTTTGCAGTTTATGGGCAAGTTGGAGGCCCAATGTTAGCAGATAGTGATGTTAAATATAGTTAGTACTGTAGTAATTTTAGGTGCTAATTGGATTATGTGTGCTACTGAGCTTCTTTTTTTTTTAGGTATTCATGCCAATAAAAATAATGTGCAAGCAAAACTTGAAATGTATTTGATCAGAGCATTTAAAATACTCTCAATATGTATTACTGATTTTCCCCTATCAAATGCTGCTGTCAGCATTCCTTGGGGTGAAAATATATTTATATCTATAT
Source organism: Anolis apletophallus (assembly GCA_030556195.1). Taxonomy (NCBI): domain Eukaryota; kingdom Metazoa; phylum Chordata; class Lepidosauria; order Squamata; family Anolidae; genus Anolis; species Anolis apletophallus. Next base: position 39,277,576 of record JARBWK010000010.1, on the reverse strand, counting down.
AAATAAAAATGTAATGTTCGTTTGTGGGATTAACATAACTCAAAAACCACTGGACAAATTGACATCAAATTTGGCCACAATTCACCAACCAAACCAATCTATGTCCTTCACTCAAAAAAACAAAAAATTAACTGGAAAGAACTTAAAACCCCCACAAAGCTAAATTAATACAGAGCAACCAACAGCTTTGAGAGAGGGAGGGAAAAATGGCCAGTATACCCCCTGCCTCTCTCTTCCCAAAAGATAGAGGAGAGGTGGAGGGAGGGAGAGAGGACACCCTCCTCCAGATCCACCCCTCCCCTTCCTTTCCCTTCCCTCTTGGCTGCCTGGGACTCTGGGCGCTTGGGTTGGCAGCATGGAGGTGCCTCCACTGGGCTGCTGGGAACTCACACGGGAGGGATTGTGTGTGTGTATGTGTGTGTATGTGTAGGCACACACACACACCTATATGAACACACATATCTCTACATACTTCAACTCCCAGAAAGCTCACTCACATTATGGGAAGGAATTCTAGGAAACGAAGTCCCGTATTCAAAGACAGGAAACGCACACTCTGTGAATTAGGAAAGGCTGCCCAGGAAGGCACAATCAAAAGACTCCCAAAAGATGGCCATTCATTTTTACTTTATAGCAACCCTAGGCTATAATAGCTACAATAATATCTATATATCTAGCATAATATCTATAAGTTATATATATATATATATATATATATGTCTGTGATATCTATATGTCTATAACAATAATATGTATATGTCTATAATAATATCTGTATGTCTGTAATAATAATGTCTATATGCCTATAATATCTATATGTCTATATTAATATCCATATGTCTATTATAATATTAGCTATATAATATCTATAATAATATCTATATGCCTGTAATAATATCTATAGGTCTGTAATACTAGCCATACATCTGTTGCCTGTTTTTGCTCAAAAGGTATTTAGCCCTGTGCTCCTTCTATTTTTATCAGTTTTATACTAATTTATGCAATGCTTTTGATAAAACAATAAATAAATAACATCTATTATAATAATACCTATATGCCTTTAATAATAATATCTGTGTCTATAATACTAATATCTATATGCCTATAAAATATCTATATGTCTATAATAATAATACCTATATAATATCTTTGAACTGGGTTATATGGCAGTGGACTCAGGTAACCCAGGGCCCTTCCACACATTCATTCTGTCTTTCCCATTTCTCCATAATGGGCTACAGCAACGCATGGCTGGGTACAGCTAGTGGTACATAAAATTAGTGTGCTGTGTTTTATTTTCTGTTCATCCAGTGCTAAATCAGATTTCCATAGAATTTTAAGACAACAGATTAAATGCAGTTTGGCATATCAGTTGAATCTTATAGCTTTGGTCAGCATTAACTGGATAGTGGAAGGAAACCAGCTTCATCCAGTGTGGTTGAGTAATGATTTGTTTTCACTAACCATTACATACTTCACCCATGGTTGCTAGCCGCCTTGAGTCCCCACAAGGAAAAAGGCGGGATATAAATAAAGTAAATAAAATAATGAATAATCCACCTGTAATTTATTGAAAGGTTTTGATGTATCCAAAACTGGATAGAAAACTTCTAAACTTTGTTGCATTTGCTCTGGGATCAGGATTTCAATATTCTTTGTAGTTCATGTTAAATATCCCTGACCAAACTAGACCACGGAGCGTTGGTATGTCACAAAAAGGATTTTGTAATTTTTTTTTCACAGTTTGATTTATTGAGGTTTTTTTAAAAAATATATCCAAAATTTTGTCTGCATTTCTACAGGCTTCGTGTGAAAACCATAGAATTCCTTTGTGGAACGGTAACTAGTGTTACTTGAACACGTTTAAGAAAAGAGACTGTGAGAAGCACTGATTGAAACTTTTTTTTTCACACATCACTTGACAATTCATTGAGCCACTTGAAACTTTTTCAGTTCCACACATCAAAATACATTAATAACTCATATTTAGTAATTTTGTAATATAGTGGATGTGTATGTGTGTATGTTGTCTGTCACTTTTAGTCAGATCATTACCATTTGTCCATCTGTATTTGGAAGTGTAATGTATGTCAAGCTTTTCATGGACAACCAGAGTTGTGCATATTTTCTAGAACCCCTTTTATCAAGCTTTGAAATTTTGTGAAAATAACTATTGTTGAGAAGGCAAATGTGCTTTGTCTTTTAAGGCTGCAGATATTTTTGGTCAAGTAATCGCTGTGTGACTGGCTTGTTTCCTTATTAGCAAGCTAATCCTTCAGTTCATGGTTTCAAATATCACAGCTTAAATTTCCGTTCCGCTTTTGTCCCTACATTGTAGTTTAAAAGTTGTGAAAACCTTTGCATGTTAGATATATTCAGTGGCATTTTTGTTTTTGTGAGCAGTAGGATATAGTCACACAGTAATTGAATACTCCAAAACCACAATGCGTAGAAGTAATGGATTTAACTGCTCTATGAAAATAAAAAGCAAACGAACTTTGTCTATTCCATAAAGATACTACTTGATTTTTTTCTCCTTTCTCTCTGGAATCCATGTATGTGCACACTTTCTGCTATAGATATAATCCATCTCTTTGTACTGTTTCATGGCCTGCAATCTGCGTTTGAACTTGGGGTCAATATGAATGTTTAAACTTAAAAGTTCATTTTACTCCAACAAAATTGTTATCTATTCTCAATCTTCTCTCATTTCCTGGCTCTCATAGGAATCCTTCAACCACTTTCTATCAAGTGTTCCATTCGAACAAGTTAAAGGAATCAAAGAACCTCTGGGATAGGTATGAATATTTAAGTATGGAAGGCATACATGTTGACGTATGCATGAAGAGGTTTGCATTGCGCAAGTTTCTCATCATCCAATACTAGGGTCACTTTGACATCTTCTGCCTATGTCCTCTATTTATGCACTATGACTTGATAAGTTTACAGCAGCAGTATCCAAAAATAGTTGATTGAAATTGTGGTTTGTCTTCTCAGCCTCATGGAGGTTAGTTCCATTCAGCCTTTTCCTTCTGTACTTCGGAGAATTAATAGCACATGTCATTATGTATTTACTTGTACTGAAACAGAAATGCTGTTTATCAGCAGCCCCAACCTAGCTTTAGAAGGCTAGGAGTAGTGGCCATATATAAATGCAGTAGTTTTTGAAAAATCAAGTCATTTGAATTGCAGAATAAAAGTAGACCATATATGTGGTATACTTTATGGACATCTTAGGCAAAATTGTAAATTGGGACAAGGACGAGAAAAAGCTTTGGAAGAGGATTTAGGCTTACCCAGGCATTTGGCGAGAAACTGCAACAAACCCAACTTTGAAGATGCCTCTTGTCAAAGTTGCATTACTAATTCAACTGCTGTAGTTTGGCTTTCTCACTATTAATATAGTTTGAAATCCTGATGGCTTTTGTGGCTTACAGTGTTCTTGACTGTCTTAGATTTTCTATTGCTAGTTGAACATTAAGCTCCATCATTTGTTTGCATTCACCTTGTTGAAGCAATGAACACTTAACAGCTTCCTTAAAGCTTGCTTGATCTTGTGCTTGCCAACTTTAGAAGGGATTTAAAAACACAATAGTGTGTTGAAGTGCTGCTGTATTCTAAATTAAATATAGAAGAAATCTTCGTATAAGAGCTCCATTTTCTGGAGATGAAATGTTGAACAATTACTTTTTAATGTTAACATTTGACTACCTCTTCTTGGTCAACTTTTTAAAAAGGAATTATGGAAAATCTTTTCTTTTGGAAGCAATGGGTATTTTTATCCATGTCGAAGCAACCTGTAAATACGAGAACACCTTTCCAGGTTTCTTTCCGTTATGTTTGTGTGCATTCATTCATCTTGAACAAATGTGGGGCACTTGTTAAGGTTGGAGAATTTGTTCTCTTGGAATGCTTCAGGTTCCCTTTGCTGATGTTGGATTTGCTTATGTTGTTGGCAGTCTGAACATAGACTACAATTGTAAGCCAAACAGGTTGCATCATGTGTTCATTTCCAGCCATTCTATATTATGCAGGATGGCTATATTCCAGCCTCTTTTTGCCTACAGAGATGTTGTCATGCATGAAAGCTGCCCCATTGGCCAAATTTATTCTTAAAGCAGCATTGAATAGAGCACTCTTGGCACATTAAAACAAAAGAGGATATAACATGGTTTGTGTTAATTGTGCAAATGCATGACTTGGAAAGCCCTAACTGGGAGGAGACGGAATGTGTGGAAAAACTGTGATGAACAAACCCTATAACATTGGAGTTACATGTTTGCAGTCTGCCAAGATGAGCTACAGATCTTACTTTGTAGTAGTCATATGATTTAGTCTCCTTTTCATGAACAATTTGAGAACTTCTATACACCTGTTTGGATGCTAACTATGATTCTATACATTTTGACACATTCAAGCAAGCTTCTATTCACAATAATAGTAGGGGGTCTATTCATATAATATAAAACATATTCCTTGTATGTCCAGCTGAAAAGATGTTAACAACAGATAGAAAATTCAAACAGTTTGGTAGATAACACCCTGCCAAATTATTAAGATATGTTGCTGGTAGAAGGGTGGAATGCATTTTCTCAGAAGATGAGGAAGGTTAATTCAGTTTTGTCTGTACTGAGCTAAAAACCTGTTGTTTGTCTTGAGGGGCAGACTGATTGACTGCAGTAGTTATTTCCTTATTGAGACCACTCAATGTGATACCTTTACGTGCAGGCATTTCCCCAAGCAATATGTGAGTATGCAGGTGGGAGTGGGCTCCCACACTTTAAAGTTGCATACCTAAAGTTGACTATAACATTAAAAGTGCTTTTATGAAATTGTTTCTTGGAAGAACAAATAGAGAAACTGGTGATCTGCAAATGATTTACTGCTCACATGCCCAAGTTTTGTTCTCCCAGTGCAAGGTGGGGAACTCACAGTTCTCCAGATGTTGGACGGCAATTGCAATCAACCCTGGTCAACATAGCTAACAATGAAGAATGATGGGAATTGAAGATCTAACATCTGGAGTGTTATAAACCCTCACCTCATCCTGGTTTAGGAAGGTACATGTATGTAGACCAGATAGCCCTGACCCCCCCATTTCCACTGTTTATGTTGCCCATGAAACATAGTTGGGCAAAAATTAGGCAGTTGTGGCAGTGAAAAGTACCAATAGAAAGGTGATAATTGGTTTGGAATTAATCCAGTTTATGACTTCTATTGGCTGTCTTAATGGCAGGCCTCTAGTGCAGCCCTTTCTTTCATGAGTATTCATATATTATTTTGACAAAAGCTTTTTATAACAGTTGCAGACTTCCATGAAGTTATTTGAAGCCTATTCGGCAATTGAGTTTTATAGACACACTATGTAAACAGTGCTATATATAATATTTTAAAGTTAGAATTTCTGATTTATGAAGTACATTTAAAAATAAATTATGGTAGCATATAGAATGATTTACCTCTGTTTTGAACACCTAGATGTGTAAACCGGTTACAATGTGTTTTGGTCAGGCTCAAAGCAGAACTACTCTTTCAAGTGTTCTCTTGTGACGGGCAATTTTCTTGGGAGTACAGTATTCTGATTCCCAACTAATTTTAAATTTGTAAATATGACACTGAACTGCTATGTAACATTTAACATACAGCAGAATTAGCTAAAATCTAATATTGGAAAAATCCTGCATGTTAATTCCTTCATGAATATTTTTAAAGATATCTGTTATAGCTACATCATTTAAAATTAAAGTTAATCACTGCCAAGGATTCCTTTGGGAAACCTCTTATGTTTTTCCTCTTACTGCTAACCACTTGAATATTGGTTGCTAGGTGCATTAATCTCAGGAGATTTCCCCTTTTTAGATGCCTCAAAATTAGGATATTTGGGAGGAGCATTAGATAGAAGACTTGAAATTTAGTCATCTCAGATATTTCTAGCAAGCCACATCAGACCATTTATACTCACTAGCTACTATTCAAATCAAGGGGCCCACTAAATATTTTGGGAGCCTATAAAATTGCAGTACACGCTAAAACAGCTGTTTTAAAAATTAGTCCAATTTCTTGTCATTTAAAGCAGGTTTCTGAACAATCTATATGAATAAAAATGTAATGTTCGTTTGTGAGATTAGCATAACAAAAAAAACCACTGGACGAATTGACACCAAATTTGGACACAATACACCTATCAGGCCAACAAGTGACCATCAGTCATAAAAACACTGAAGAAAATAGCAGAAGAGACTTAAAAAGCAAAAAAAGCAAACATTACAACGCATGCGCAAAACCACATATATACACAAACACATACAAATATATATACACAAACACACATACACACCCATATGCATACACACACACACACACACACACACATATACACAGACTGGATGGCTAGTCTTATTTAAAAATTAATCTCGGTGTGAAGCAGAAGCCTTCCTTATCTGCTCTAAACTTTCAAGTGAAGAAGTAGTGTTGAAGAACAATGCTGGTGAAATCTCTTTATTTATTTAAAACTTTTGTACCCCGACCTTCTCACCTCTATCGAGGGACTCAGACCGGCAAGATTAATTCACAATATGATTCTGCTCAAATTGATATTTTACAGCTCTGTCTCCGACATTATGTTGCAGATGGTAGGTTTCTTTGAATCTGCTATGGGAAGTATCTATTGCATGCAATAATTTCCCTGTAATTAGTAATAATTAAACGGAAATGTATCCATTACTGTAAGAAAACAACATTCATTGCAAAGCTTGGATTTGAATTACCTTCATGTAACTGAAACATTTTAAATTTGCTGAGTCATAGAGTTGGAAGAGATAACAAAGGCCATCCAGTCCAAATCTGCCATGCAAGAATACATTGTGGAAGAACACCTGACAGATAGATATAAAAACCTTCAAAAATGAGACTCCAGTGTATTCTGAGGTAGCATATTCCACTGCCAGATAGCTCTTACTGTCAGCAAATTCTTCCTTAGATGGATTCCCATTTCTTGTTTTTTGAATCCATTCCTCCATGTTCTGGTCTCTGGATGAGAAGAAAACAAGCTTGCTCTTTCTTCAATAGAGCACCCTTTCAAATATTTAAGCATGGTTATCAAGTCACCTCTTAATCTTCCATTCTCCAAATTAAGCACCCACCTCCCTAAGTTATTTTTAATAAGGCTTGCCTTCTAAAACCTTTACAGTTTTGGTGGCCCTCCTGTGATAGTTTGGGTTTTCATGACCACCATGTCAATCATGAGTTTATTTCAATATGTCAGTTCATGATCTTGATCTGATGTATTTAGCAATGAGAATGAGGACAAAATGATTGGATGGGGTAAAGCCAACTATTTCTATTTTAAACTCATTTTTGCTGCCAAGTTGTTAAAAGCTTTGAGTCTCCTTGAAAGAGGGATACAAATACAATATGCTTTATGCCTCCTCACAAGGCATGATTGTGTCCCAATCCTTTAAGGAATCCTCTGTACCTGAATGGTTTCAATAACTATTTTTGTCATCAGTGTGTCTTTTCAATACGATGTTGGGGAGGGGTTGCGGCAGCTCAACTTCAGATCCAACAAACTATTTAGATGCAGTTCACTCTGCTTTTGGAATGGTTTTGATACTACAAATACTTTGCTCAGACAGATTCACTTGATCAAAGGAGAGGTAGTAAGAGTTCAATCATATCATTCCTTGGTCTCTTGGTGGGTGCTTGATGCCATTAAGCCATATTTTGCAAAATTGGCTTTGTAAATTCGGTGTTGGAAGCACAATATAATAGTATTGTTGTTAGTAAAATATGACCTAGTTTTGCAAAATCAATATTTGTTCTTCTTCAACAAAGTATATCTTTCTGTAACTGTATCATTAATGTTTTCTATCTGTTTATCTGGCAGTGATACTAAGCTGTCCTGTAATTTTCCCCAAAGAAATACACAGTATCCTTTGGTGTTATATGTGGGTGTCTCTCATTAAAATGAGGATTTGGGGGACATATTAGATATTAAGTTGGAATATCAGAATTTCAAAATCAAATTCTTCATTAGGCTTGTTTGATCAAGGAAAAAATGGTTCAAAACTCGTTTCGGATATAGGAGGCATTGACGATTTGATTCCGAAGTGAAAAAGTCAGAAATTTCCGAATTGCTTTGTTAATGGCAGGCACAATTACGCAATGCGCGAAAACCTGCAAACGGGACAGGCAAAACTTGGGGGATTCCCTTTCCCTCAGTTTTAGACCACTACTGACAAAACTTGCCACAGTGGTAGAAAAGACTCTCCCCATGTCAGCATACTAACTTTCAACATGTATAGAAGATCCCTGGCGTTTTGACAATTTTAAAAGTAATTTCACTAATTAAATAAGGAATATTACAAGAAAAAATGTGCTGTCTCCAGGATTCTCTTGGAAAATTTTAATTTATCTGTTTTGCCTATTTGTCTAAAGCAGTGCTGTCCAACTTCTAACCGGCCAAGGGCCGGACTTGAGGTCACTGATGACCTGGGGGGCCGTTCGGCCCCTCCCCCCCGCCCCCCCCCCCCGCCCCAGGCCCCTCCCCCAGCCCCGCCCCACCCCCAGCCCCCTCCTAAGCTGTCATTCTTCCTCGTCTTTCCCCTGACTGGCTTCTCCTTTCTCTTTCCCCGCGTGCGCGGGCGCTCAGATCCCGCGCGGGGGGAAAGAGAGAGAGGAGGAGAAGCCAGTCAGCTGACTGGCTTCTCCTCTCTCTCTTTTCCCGCGTGCGCCGGCGCCTGGGATCCCAGCGCACGGGGGGAGAGAGAGGAGAGAGAAGCCAGTCAGCTGACTGGCTTCTCCTCTCTCTCTCTTTCCCCTCGCTGGCGCCTGGGATCCCAGCGCACGGGGAAAGAGAGAGAGGAGAAGCCAGTCAGCTGACTGGCTTCTCCTCTCTCTCTTTTGCCCGCTGGCGCCTGGGATCCCCGCGCACGGGGGAAAGAGAGAGAGAGGAGAAGCCAGTCAGCTGACTGGCTTCTCCTTTCTCCCTCTTTCCCCGCGCGCGCGCCCTTGCCCCGATCCCGAGCGCCGGCGCGGGGAGGGGAAGGAGGAGGGGCGAAGGAGGAAGAAAGCAGCCAGCTGACTTCCTCCTCCCCCCCCTCGCGCTGGCGCCTGGGATCCCAGCGCACGGGGAAAGAGAGAGAGGAGAAGCCAGTCAGCTGACTGGCTTCTCCTCTCTCTCTTTGCCCGCGCTGGCGCCTGGGATCCCACATGGGGGAAAGAGAGAGCGAGGCGAAGCCCGTCAGCTGCCTGGCTTCTCCTGACTCCCCCAGTCCCCGCGCGCCGCCCTGCCCCGATCCCGAGCGCCGGCGCGGGGAGGGGAAGGAGGAAGAAAGCAGCCAGCTGACTTCCTCCTCCTTCGCCCCTCCTCCTCCCCGCGGACGCCGCGCTCCAATCGTGAGCCGCGGTGCAGGGAGGGAAGGAGGAAGGGCGAAGGAGGAGGAGCCAGCTCTCTTCCTCCTCCCTGCCCCACCTCCCCCGGCCGCCATTTTTTTTTAAAAAAATCGATTTTTTTAAAAAATTTAAAAATGGCGGCTGAGGGCATAGGTGGGGCCGTGTCCAACAGGCTACGGGGCCGGATCCGGCCCCAGGGCCGCCAGTTGGACAGCCCTGGTCTAAAGCACACCCCTCAGAATATGAGAAAATGGAATTTATCTCATAACATTATATTAATTTACTACATTTGCTTGCTTCCAAGATAAGCGAAGGCCAGGCCATTGTTCAACATTGCCCCATCCCCCCACATCAGGAGGGTGGAATCCCCAGAGGACAGATTCCTTGACCGCCCTGTGGATGGCAGTGTCCCACCCTGGCCCTCCAAGTTGTTTCCAGAAGGACAACGTGTAACCACAAGGAGAGGAAAGGGGCCTTCCAAACTTTTATTGTGTGGTTCCCCAAGGAAAAGATTAGATTAGTAGATTTCTAGTTTCCAAAAGTACAAGGTGTAATCCCAAGGAGAGGAAAGGGGCCTCCAAATTTTTATTGTGTGGTTCCCCAAGGAAAATATTAGATAGGAGATTTCTAGTTTCCAAAAGTACAACTTGTAACCTCAGGGAGAGAAAAAGCCCTTAAAACTTGTATTCCCTGCTTCAGGAAGGGAATTATTAGTAGCAAAGGGGAATTCTGGTTTTCCAAATTACAGAAGTCAAACCCCAGGAGAGGAAGGCTCTTAAAGGTTGTATTCCTTGCTTCAGGAAGGGAATTATTGAGCAGATTATAGAAGATTTCTAGTTTCCAAAACTACATTGTGTAACCCAAAACAGACAAAAGGGGCTCCTTAGTGGTATTTTGTGTGGTTCCCCAAGGAAATTATTTGTTCCCAACCATGTCCTTCCCTTGCAGAGCGGTGGCATGGCACCTTTCTCACCCAAGCAGCCTGCCCTAGTCCCTTTCCCTTCACATCCCCGGCTTGCAATAAGGCCATGAAGCACGCACAGCCCTTTTTAAAGGGCAATGGCTGCCGTGCTGAAACCCCGCCCCTCCCGACGTGGTTTCCCCTCATTGGCTGGAGGCAAGCATGCAAGCAGCTGCTTGCCTCCAAATGCTGATTCATTTCCTATTCACTTCCGGAATCAGAAAAAAGATTGCAACAGTGGCTTCGAAAGGGAAAGGATACTTCCGGGTTCCCAAATCGCTTCAAAATCGCTTTAAAATGGATTTATTCCAATTTTAATCCGAATAACAAAGATTCCGAATGAACCTACCCATTTCTATTCTTCATGAGTCCTTTGATAACTGCCACCCTGTTCCAGTGATTTCTTTCTTTTCAAAGACTGGAATTTCATCTCTTCCTCACCACTGTTCACCACTGTTCACCTCAGTTTCTCAGACTCTCTTCAGAAAATATCAGGGCAGGTATCTGCCCTACATTTTCTACAATGAAGAAATATACAAATAATTTATTCAGTTTCTCTGCAATTTCCCTATCCCTTAATATATACTCTTTGAATGCCATTGTCAATCTTGGGGTCTTTTTAGACCCTGCTTCTAGTGCATTTTACCTTATTTGTCTAAATATTATGTGATATGTTCCCAAAATCCTTCTTTGCATTATTATCTACTTGGATGTCTTTGTGCCAGTTTGTATTCTTTTTTTGTTTCTTTTGTTGGCAAGATTTCTCAAGGTAGCCTTTTTTGTAATAATTTCCTTGACACTGCTTGCTTGTTAGTTGTGCAGGTTTTTTAATTTTGTGTTACTTTTACTGGCTTGCAGGATATGTTTTAGCTCCACTGCTGCTGTGGCTTTGAATGCCCCACAAACACTTTCCCTTCCCTGTCAGTGTATTTCGTATAGGTTATCTTATTTTGAAGAAATCTAAATTTTCATTTTCAAAGTTGTTTCTGTTGAGACTTCTTTTGCCATTTTCTATTTCTTTAAAAAGTATGATTAACATGTTGGCACTGTTCCATTATAGGGCATTCAACAATAATAATCTTTCTGACTTGGATAAACATCAGAGTACTCCCATTCCAGACTTCTTATCGATAGGTCCTACAATCTTTAAGGACACTGTTGCTAGTTTCCTTATGCTTAATTTTTTAATTTCATTATTTGAAATACAGAATTGTTTCCAGGAAGAAGGGAAAATAGACTGCCCTAGCCACATTATCCCATGGCATCTTTTTGCATGGGTACATGACTCACATGTGGCATGCCATGGGATTTTGTCTTAAAAAATATCATTGTTCTGCATCTAGGAGTATATTGACCTGGTCCATACATATTGAATTAGTGCGAAGACCAGAACATAGTTAACATTCTGACTGTGCTCTTCAGTAGAGCATATAATTCTCTGAGTCCCTCTTCGGAGGTGAGAAAATCGGGGTACAAAAATTTAAAATAAATAAATAAATAATTAAAGGCTGTATAAAAGCCAATACAGATTAATGTGATAACTCATTAGACCAAAAATAGCTTGATCGCTCCCTCCCTCCCAAGAGTACCGAAGCTGCACAATAATAAAAATTTCTGAGTGAGGCTAAACTGCAGGTCGAGTATCTCTTATGCAAAATGTTTGGGACCAGAAGTGTTTTAGATTTTGGAATCCTTGTATTTGCATATATGTACATAATGAGCTATCTTGGAAAAGAGTCCCAAGTCTAAACACAAAATTCTTTTATATTTCATATATACACAGCCTGAAGATAATTTTATATGCAATATTTAAATAATTTAATTCATTGGAAAAGTTAAAACTATCCGAAAGCAAAGGCCTCTTGTCTTCAAGCTGTATTAGCTTTTCTTTTCAGAGAGCCACTGCTAAATTTCGAATCAGTACCAAACAATGTTTACTACCAGTTTGGTCTACTAAATATTTAGGAAATTCCCTAAATAGATTGATGATAAGACGGAGAGAGTCTGAAAGATAATGTTAGGTAGACTATATGACTCTCGATTATATCTAGTTGATACCTGTTATGACATGGAATGTCCACATGTCAGTTGAAAAAAGGATGGGTAGAAGGAAAGGGAAGGCCAGTGGGAGTGAGTAAAACTATCTGCACATATCTAACAAAGGCTGGACGAATTATGGGGAAGCATAACAGACCAGCATTTGTGGCATGTTGTCTCCTGCCCAGTTCATTTGGAGGGTAAAACAATTAAATAGGTCATTTACTGAAAGACTACTTTCTGCAGGAGGAAGCCTATAAAGAGCAGAAGATTGCTATAAAAAATTAAGTGTTGCATTATTTGTGAATACATTCCCTTTTTAAAAGAATGGGCTAAGGAAGACTTCTTCTTTGAGCGCTCTCTCTCTCTCTCTCTCTATATATATATATATAGAGAGAGAGAGAGAGAGAGAGAGAGAGCGCTCAAAGAAGAAGTCTTCCTTAGCCCATTCTTTAAAAAAGGGAATGCATATTAAAAGTGTGTGTGTGTGTGTGTGTGTGTGTATATATATGTGTGTGTGTGTATATATATATGTGTGTGTGTGTGTGTGTGTGTGTGTGTATATATATATATATATATATATATATATATATATATATATGAGAGAGAGAATGAAAATGTCAAACCAAACCTGGGTTTGAGAAAATAAAACTCTTCAGAAACTTTGAAATTAAAATGTGATTAAATATGCCAGCTACTTTTTTAATAACAAGAATACAAGGACCTAGATGATCTGAGGAATGTTCCTTTGAAGGCCAAGGTGCGTGTGAAGTTGATATGCCTAGCAAGACTGTTTGCAAATGCAAATACTTGATCATATAAAATCTTAAAGAGATTGCTCTTTATAGGAATCGCTGCACAGAAACTCCTCAGACATTAAAACCCCCTTCCTTTATTAGCTACTTTTAAAGGAGGTAAAATGGATTATTTTACTTCCAAAGTGCTACTGACCTCTTTTGAAGGGCATGCTAAAAGTAAGTCCACATTTCAACATGGCTGTTTTAAGTTGTTTGCTCTTGAGCTGTATTTTCATCTTCATAAGCTATCTAGACACTTCTCACTACTTCATCAAATACAGTTATATTCCATCTCACCAATGGACTTTTTAGATGGATTTCATCTATAAACCTTAAACAGTTTAAAGTTTCAATGTGATAAGATGTGACAGATGACAGTTCTTAACACATTATACATATGGACATGTATTAATATGTGAGGGGAAGTCAAAGGAAGGAGGGAGCAAGATTGTTGCCAGCTGCCCTGGAGACTAGGATGCGGAACAATGGCTTCAAATTACAGGAAAGGAGGTTCCACCTATACATTGGAAAGAACTTCCTAACTGTGAGAGCAGTGGAACTCTCTGCCTCGGAGTGTGATGGAGGCTCCTTTGGAGACTCTTAAACAGAGGCTGGATGGCCATCTGTCGGGGGTGCTTTGAATGCGATTTTCCTGCTTCTTGGCATGGGCTTGGACTGGATGGCTCAAGAGGTTTCTTTCAACTCTATGATTCTGTGGTTAATAGCACGAAAACTGTTGGTGCCCAATACATTCCGAACCATGTAATAATACTTGGTCACTCCTGAATTGGCATCACCTTTTCTCTTCTTTGGTGGCATCACTTGAAAATTCAATTCTTTTCCAATCATCTTAGGAGCATTAAGTTTGTTTTTCCGCGCATGTCAGAAAAAGGCATAGATGCATATTGAAAAAAGGTAATCCTTCTGCTGTGGAAAATCAGATGAACTCATTGTTAGAAATAACAAGCAGTTCCAGGTTTTTTGAGCAGTCAATTCTAAATGTTTCATTTTAAAATTGGCAAAAAATTATCTCCAGTGAACTAGGTTTCAGTAATTATTGAATTCCAAAGTGCTTTTTGAAACGTTTAGATAAGTTTACTTCAGAAAAAAGGGATTTAGAAACTTCTAATACTAATTTAATGTAGTAAGTTGCAAATCCTGTTCTAATTACAGAGAAGTAGCATTATTTATTTGTTCTGACTCAGAGTGATGGCCGCTAAGTAGTGGTTAGAGAACATGAATATAGGGTGTCCAGAAGGATTAAATGCCTCTTGTGGTGAAGAACGTACAAAATACCCACTTTACATACTCTGATTGGACTTTTGGAGAAAATTGCTAGCAGGGTCTAAACATTTTCAAGGATCTTCTGTACTAGATGAGTTAACCATCTAGTATCTCAAACTAAAGGACTAAAGTTCTAGCATAGTAATCCTGACTAAATTAAATTCAACTCCCTTTGTTTTGTTTACTTGTATTGCACTGAAAAATAGGTACTAAAGAAACCCTTTACTAGGTGTTTTTAAAAGAGAGCTCCATCTCTCATTTCTTGGGTCAGTTGGGAGGATCCAAATTATAGTGTGGCTTTATTGTAAATGGTTGTTGTTTTTACCATATTAGATAATACCTTGGATGTCTAACATGTCATATTGACCAGAACAAATATATCAAAGTGTCACTTGCAGTCACACAGTAGGAGCTTAATGGTTGACTTGGTTATGATTGTGAACTATTCTAGTTGCACATAAAGGTGCTCACATGTAGCAAACCATGGCAACCAAGTGAGCAGTGGCAACAGCTCTCTCCTTGTACTCTCAAGAAATCTGTTCACAAGGCCAGAGGTTTGCCTTGTGCCAAATCAGACAGGAACAAGTTATGTCTGAGTTCCATTGAAAGCATTAAAATGCTCTGTTCCCATTGGGTTTATTGGGATTGAACTATGTCTCACTTCCCTGAAATATAATCCTTATGGTTTGCTTGTTTCTAAGTATATGGAGACCAAGACCAGTCAACCTTAAAGGTTTGTAATTATCGCTAAGGTGTTAGCACTATATAAATGCTAAGTTCTCTTGTTAAACATGATGGAAACGGCAATAAAATACATCAATAATGTTTGCCGTTCAGTTAGT
The DNA here is from genome assembly GCA_030556195.1 of Anolis apletophallus. Taxonomy (NCBI): domain Eukaryota; kingdom Metazoa; phylum Chordata; class Lepidosauria; order Squamata; family Anolidae; genus Anolis; species Anolis apletophallus. The sequence continues at coordinate 39,262,262 of JARBWK010000010.1, read as the reverse complement.
TTTGCTCTGCAACATTCCAGTGGTCATTGGAGTTCATGTACATGTCTTTCTTTCTTTCAAACAGTGCATCTGGTGCGAGTGTTGTAGCCATTGACAACAAAATAGAACAGGCAATGGTAAGTAGAGAACTGAATTGGTACTTATTCTTACAGCTCCCGTGATAATCTTCATTTGTGTACAAAGTACTTTGATGAATTGTAAGTCACCTACCAAAGAGTTTTACAAAAGAAGAATCTAAAACACATTATTATTTAGTGACCAAGAGCTTCATGTATTTGATGAACAGCGGACAGTTTTTATACAAAGAGCATAATACAGTTTGTAGCATAATCATGGCAGGCTTGTCTGCTTTTTGTTCCTGTAAGCACTTTTTATGAATACCAGAGTACCAGGACTGAAGCTCAAAAACCAATGTATTCCAATCTTCAGTATAATAATGAAGATGTTGGAATGAAAATGAAACACATTTTGTGGAGCAGTGAACATCCTTTGAAGTATTTAGCTCACACAAAGGAAATTCAGATTCTGTAGCATATTTGGTCTCTTACAAGTTGAGTATCCCATATCCAAAATGCTTGAGACTTTGGATTTTTGAATACTTTCAAAGACATAAAGATACGTTGAAACTTGAAATTCATTTACGTTTCATACACGCTTTCTATACATAGCCTAAAGGTAATTATATACAACATATATCTAATAATTGTAAGCATTAAACAAAATGTGTGTACATTGACCCATCAGAAAACACAGGTGTTTTTATCTCAGTCACCCATGTTGAAAAAAATGGATTTTTAGAGCATTTCGAATTTCAGATAAGGAATACTCAACCTGTACAAAGCATCTCCATGCTTAATATTGGTCTTGGTATCTAAAAACTTCCAACTTTGTCATATGTATGATTTGGTTGACAACATTTCAAATCACTAATTTCAAAAGCACATCTGTTATAAAGTTTCTGGTTTATAAAAAGTTTGAAAGGTAAACGCTTACATTTTCATGCTATCCAGCCATTCACATTAAGGGGGGAAATGAAAACACCTTAGTACCCTAGTGTCAGGCATTCAAAAATGCTAGCCATATATCCTTTTGTTCTCTTCTTGTCCTGTATCTGTGAATGTTTGCAAAGTGACACAGCATAGAAAAGAACTATGTACGTTCTGTAGACAGAGTATATTTAATGACAAGCATCTGCCTAGATAGATGTATTAGCTCCCACCAACACTTATGTGAAGCTGCTGTAATGAGCAGTGGAAATAGCAGTATTTATCAAAATTCCTCTTATTTATGTTTTCCCCCCTATTTGTGTAAGTCAGTTTGTTCACAGCATACATTTATACTAGGCTATTCGGCTTATTTTTTCTTCTAGGGTTGGGCCATTGAAGTGTATTGAATTTCTTAATCACAATTAACTTCAATTCTATATTTTTAATGGATTGGCCTACTATAGATAGGACTAACATCACCATCTTAAGTCCCATACCAGGAGATAGGCATGGTATAACTTAATATAAACATAATGTTACATTTAGCCCCAAAGAACCAACAGCTGCAAAACCCCAGAAAAATAGCTATCATCACAGCTATCAAATAGCTATTCATACTGAAATATGAAAGCATAGATGCCAAGTCGACCTTTTTGAGACAATTCTAAAAATGGACCACCACAGCTGGATGTTTTAGGCTCTATAACCTAAATGTCACTCACTGACATTCTGATGGGCAAATCCTTCTGGAGTAGAGTCTTCAAATATACGAGTGAATAGATATACAGGAGAAAGTAGCGCTTCAGACAGGATTATCTAAGAAAACAGATATTCTTACTCCACTTGGTTCAAATAAGACAAGTCTGGTGATCATCAGTAGCATTTATAGCCATGTGGTATTTTACAAAGAGGTGTTGGGAATCCCTGCAGTGCAAGTGGATTAGTTTCCTGACTACCAGTTCTGTTGGCCTCAGTGTCATTGCTCTAAATAAGAGTAGACAAAGGCTGCATTCATGCATAATCATAAGGAATGTACAGAATTCAAAGCTAAACACAGTGGCAAATTTGAGGGCGATTTCACAGTTACATTAGAATAGCTATAAATAACTGTACTGGAGAATAAAAAGGATTAATTCTTAAATATGAGAGTTTGTCCAATAACTTGTCTGTGGGGATTATCAGTCTTTAAAGAACTAAATTTTACCATGCTAACCAAGATGAGAAGTTCAGCTGGCAGCCGTTGCTTCATTCCATTTGCCTAAATGTGCATGAGTGGTGGGTTCAGCCCCATGGAACACATGCAAAAAAGAACCAATCTTGATCTCTTTTACAAAAGACTCCTTGAGTGTGGCTTGCTTGACACCTAAAAGGAGGTTATGTCCCTGTTTTGCCAGGAAACCATTTTGGTTTCTTTGAATATTTTTTATCTAATCAACTTTATATTGGTGTTGAGGTTAACTGCCTGAGCTTCTTGAAGAAAGGGTAGCATGTTAATGAGATCATATTTCTAAAGCAGTATGTCTTTGACTGCAATTTTTAGAGATGTGATACTAGAGCAGGGGTGGGCAACTATTTTTTCCAAGGGGCCACACAAGAGCCAAAAAATATTATGGAGGGCCGCACCTAAAGGCGGAACTACATGCTAATCTACATAATTTATTTATTTATTCACTTACTATATTTACTATATATTACACATCATTAATATTAACATATTAATATATCAAGAAATATTCATATATTATTAGTATGAATATCATAATTATTATATTATAGTATATATATATATAAACATAATATATTGAAATTATAATATATCATATAACATTATATTATATTATTTATTATATTATTTTATTATTGTTATAAAATTATTATACAATAATAATAAAAACCACTAAAATAAAATAATGCTTCCTTATAGTCCTCTCCTCTGGAGATTTTTATGCAGAGGCCAGGCAGGGGAGGCAAGCCAGGGGCCCTTAGGCGGGCCGGATAGAATCAGCCAAAGGGCCGCATCCGGCCCCCGGGCCGCAGTTTGCCCACCCCTGTACTAGAGCATTGCTTAATATCACTTCTACAAAAAAAAAACCCGAGATTGAGTGCCAAGCACACCGCTTCAACCAGTTTTTTTTACTCAGAAGTAAGTAAGCAAAGGAGTATTGGTTTGGTTTAGCACCACAATGCATGGCGGAGAGAAATTTAATGCTCCAATCAATTCTAATATCCAACCTAGATAATCGTTTAACAATGATTCATTTTTAGTGCCACCCTGCTGACCCCTTTGAAGCTTTTTAAGTTTCAATACCTGCTGCTCAGTGAAAGGAATTAATAGGCACCATGTCACTGCTGAGAAAGAAGGGTTAAAATTCTTCCTTACATTTGCGATCCAAATCAGAGGTCACTTGCTTAAAGGGGTGAAGTCCTATACCTTATGCCCTGACTGTAACAGAAGTTTGACTCTAATAACATCAGTTCTGACTTCTTGAAAGCAATGTATAGACTGCAGTACTTGGTATTTAAAATGATTTGGCCTCTGTATTTGGTTTTATATTTTATTTTTAGTGTGTTTTATCAGTTTTTTTGTATTTTATGTTTTTACTTTATTTTTAATTTTATTTCTTATTTTATTTCTTGCTGTTTTGATTATTAAGTTATAGTTATGTTGCTTTATATTGTCTAATGCAGTGGTTCTCAACCTGTGGGTCCCCTGGTGTTTTGGCCTACAATTTCCAGAAATCCCAGCCAGTTTACCAACTGTTAGGATTTCTAGGAGTTGAAGGCCAAAACATCTTGGGACCTACAGGTTGAGAAGCACTGGTCTGGTGTGTCTTGTCCTGATGTAAACTGTCTGTATGGTTTTTCTTTTGGCATTGAATGTTTGTCATATTAGTTGGAAACCGCCCCGAGTCCCTTAAGTTGTTTATTATTATTATTTATCCTATGCTAGTGTGTATGCATACTTAATCCTTAATGACTGATTTCTTAAAAATTGCATTTTACTTGCGCAGTGTTTGGAATGCTTCAATTAATGATTTGCCATTTTACAGGATCTGGTGAAAAGCCATTTGATGTATGCAGTCAGAGAAGAAGTGGAAGTACTGAAGGAACAAATAAAAGAATTAGTTGAAAGAAACTCTTTACTTGAACGGGAAAATGCACTGTTAAAATCTCTCTCAAACAATGATCAGTTGTCCCAGCTCTCAACCCAACAGGCCAACCCTAGTAGCACTTCTCAACAACAGCAAACTGCGATAGCACAGCCTCAGCAGCCAATGCAACCTCCGCAGCAGCCGAATGTCTCCTCAGCATAAAGCTTTCTTGCCTCATTAAGAAACTGAAAGCAATCTGTCCTTGTGTGCCACTGGTGTTCTTTCCACTTTATATGAAAGCTAGTAGCCATGCTTCAGTTGTGTGTTTCGGCCTTTTCAGTATTAGACAATCATTCTACCAGAACTTTCCCTCACTGAGATGTCATGCCACGCAGTTGGTGTCTTGTTACACCAACTGTGCTGTGCGCAAGGGGAAATGATAGGAGTTACAATGCAAAAGTCTGCATTTATTTGGTGCACATGAGTGGGGTCTTTAAGAGCTTTGGTGAGGCTCTTAAAGTTTTCCATTACTCATGGATTACTTTGAGCCTTGCTTTTTCCCCCCCACATAGTAACAATCCATCTTTAGAGCCACTGTTAATTACAAGTAACGTTTGCCTACATTAGTTTCATTTATTTGTGTTTTATTTATTACAGGGCTGCTATTCATAATGTACATGAACAATGTCACAGAACTTTTAATTTTTAAAAAAATTAATGTAAGTATCGGCAAAAATTGATAGACAGGATTGAGTTTAATAGAGAAAATGTTTAGGCAATAATTGAACAAAAGGATCCTGGCATATTTCTAACACTAATGGCAATTTACCTTTTGGTATTTATTTTCAGTAGTTAAGACCCAGCTTGAATGTAAATTTTTGTATAGTGTAAGTATGAAGACATAGTGCATCTGTACAGGTAGTCTCCAGTCATTGTGATATAATAATTGATGGGCTATTTTGATGAAGAAAACTTTGCTCATTTCTGTTTCTACTTTCTAATAGAGAAATTGCCATGATTCCTCTGCTTTTTGACATTTCGTATGATTTTTTTGGGGTGGGAATAAAAAGCTGTGAAATTGTTCAACCTACTTTGTAACCAAAGAAGCAAAGCTGTGTAATTGAGTTTTTATTTTATAATGCACATTCTTTATGTATTTTTATTTAGTGTTCTCATTCACATTTTTCTTTGCTGTCTAGCATGATCTGCATGAACTATAATCTTTGAACCACTTTCTTACCTCATGTTTTATCCAGCACTCTTATTGTGATATGTAATAGTCTGTGAACAATGTCAAATAAAAAAGAAAGAACAGCTAGTGTTGGTGGAGCTGAGCTGGTGTATCGCACACTAGTTTGAAAATGAAGTGAGCCATCTTTTGTTCATTTGAAAATGGTGTTTTGAATTTCGTATGCAGAAAACGTTTTGTTACATTGCAGATTTTAATGTATTTAATAAATGCAACATGCAGATTAAGTGCAGTGTATACTGAGTATTTAAATTAAAATGTACATTTCATAAATACAGTTTCAAGAGACCATTTGTGTATATTAACGTAGTATGTCAGAAGTTGATGTACAATATATTTTAACACTTTCTGAAATTAAACTGCAGTTTTGTTGAAAGATCTGGCTCAACATGTGTTCAGGATGTGAAGATGTTTAGAATTAATCTGAAAATACTAGATAAACATACATGGGCTACAGCCCTATACAAAGTTACTTCCTATTGAGTTTAATCCAGCAGAATAGAATGAATACCTCATGTTCAGTTATCCTTAGAGAAAGTAATGAAGGAACCTCTGAGGATGCCTGCCATAGATGCAGGTGAAACATCAGGAGAAAATGCTTCTGGAACATGGCCATACAGCCCGAAAAAATTACAACAGCCCAGTTATTCTGGCCATGAAATCCTTCAACAATACAATGAAGGAATAGTTATTCATAGTCGTTCTTTACAGTTGAAATGCTAATCTACTTTACTAGCTGAAAGTTGAAATAAATTTTTCATGTTCTCTTATATTGTGGCACTACAGATTATATCATTTGAAAAAGTGAAGGAAAGAGCCTGATTTACTTACCATACATACTCGATTATAAGCCAACTCGAATATAAGCCGAGGCACCTAATTTTACCACAAAAAAATGAGAAAACTTAATTGACTCAAATGTAAGCCAAGGGTGGGAAATGCAGCCGCTACTGGTAAATTTCAAAATAAAAATAGATACCGATAAAATTACATTAATTGAGGCATCAGTAAGTTAGATGTTTTTGAATATTTACATAAAACTGTAATTAAAGATAAGACTGTCCAACTCTGATTAAACCATTATATATGTGTAATAATAGAGTAAAGTAATATATGTAATAATAACAACAATAATAGAGTAAAATACTAAATGTAATAATAGAGAAATTAATAAATGTAATAACAGTAAAATAATGTAAATAATAATTAATAGAGTAAAATAATAAATGTAATAAAATAATAGAGTAAAATAATAAGTAACGTTGACTTAAGTATAAGCCGGGGTGGGGTGGGACTTTTCTACCTAAAAAGGGGCTGAAAAAACTCAGCTTATACTCGAGTATATGCGGTAAGTGGTACAGCATCATACCTACAATTTTAATACCAAAAGCTTCTCTTAAATCACTTTGGTTTTCGTTGAGTATAGAGTTCCCACAAAGAAACTCCCTGTGAAACTGAGGAGGAGGCAGCATATGTGATCGTCCAGATGACTTGTAATACAACCTGCATAATCCCTTCCTATTTGCCATGCTGACAGGAACTTCTAGAAGCTGATTTCCAAAATAAAACGGGGGGAAATGTTTCCCACGCCTGTTGAAAGAGAAAAATTAATCCCAACAATACCAACAATTTTCAAAGACTAAAAGTTCTACACTGACACAATCAAGTGACAACTTCATAAAGTTACACCCCGGGGGGCGGATTTGAACCAATATCTCACTTGTCAAATTCCTTACATTGGAAAAGCTCTGCATTGGAGTAGTAGCAGGTTGAAAACATTTTGTCATGTCATACACCAGATGTGCTTGTTTACAGTGTCTCAACATTAACTAATGCAAAGTATGTATCTGCGGAAAATTGGATGTGATTACCTATAATGTATACTGCTGGCACGCAAATAATTTTGGCACTGATTATATATATTTTGTGGAGATGCTTAGAGTGAACAAAACTGAATAAAAGTTCTACCCAGAAGTCTAGAACAGACCTAGAACATAATCAAATCTAGGAGTCTAGAACAGGAGTTGGTAACTTTTCCTATAGAATGTTGACCCATCTGAAAAATTAATTGTGCCAGAGTAAGAACAGTTTCAAAAGTAGGCAGAGATTGCAGAATTGCACAACTCTGGACTGTCGCTTCCATACCTCTTAATGCATGTCCATGCACACACTGATTGTTCAGAAAGCAAGTGTGAGACCATAATGTAGGCATAATACTGAGGATCATGTGAAATCAGGCTGAAAGCCACAAGTTTCTCACTCTAGTTTCTAAGCTTGCAAATTCTACCTTTGACATGACAGCTGTATTAATAGATGCAGAACTGGTGCGTCTTGCTACTGACCACTTGATGAGAGTAATGGGGAAGGGAAATTACTTCTAGGGCAAGTACAAGAGAAGGCTTTGTGAATTCATATGGTGTAATATGAGCTACTAACATCATCCAGTCCTTGCCTGTTGCAATTGCAAGGGCAAAGAACTCATTGAACAGCAGGAATAAATTGAATATTAGAGAAGCAAGTATTCTCCATTAGTATTTAGTTTTGGCTCTGCTTTGTAAAGACAATTTTTCTTTGTTTTGTTCATTATAATTTACCATTTGTGATGGGGGAAAATCGAGTTCCATAATCCATTTTCTCTTTTAGGAGTTTTGGGTTAAAATGGTAGAAAAAACTATCCAGACATTAGCATTGTCAACATCTTTCGTACTTTACATAACAGAATTTGACAAGTGAAAGAAGGGGCATATGTACACAGCCATATCCTATTTTGAGAGAAATACTGAATTCAATTTGTAAGCTTTTTTCTGCGTGGAATATTCATGAAGAAAATACGCACAGAAGAACAGCTTCTGCAGGTCAAACACATGCCTGAGATCGCTCAAGAATAGGAACAAGCTGAAAATGAGCAAATATGGTGGCATTAAATGCTAGGTAACACTTAAAATACTCTTGTAATTTCATTTTCACAGTTGACTGAATCTTTTGACACAGCCCTGGCAACAACACAAGTAGTAAAGTTGGTCATGCTACTTTGAGCACTAAATGACATCCCCAAGTTTTGCTCTGGGATAGACAGACGGACTAATTTTAGGGCAATCCTGTGTTTTTCTACACACACACACATATATATCCCACTGAGTTCAATGAAATATAATCCCATGTGGTGCATGGAAATGCAGCCCTAAAATAATGAATATGCATAACAAAATAGCTGATGCAAAACAAAATATTCAAAACAATTGACAATTGTTGCACTTCTCACCTTATAGTCAACGTACCTCCCACTTGGGATTGTAATGATACTAGTGCAAGAGTGGAGGTTTACAGATTATACTGGACTATACTTACCATTATCTGTTTCCATTGGTTCTGCTATCTCAGTACTTTTCAACCTGTGGGTCCCCAGGTGTTTTGGCCTACAACTCCCAGAAATCCCAGCCTGTTAGGATTTCTGGGAGTTGGTCAAAACATCTGGGGTTGAGAACCACTGTGCTGTCTAGAACTGTTAGTTTTTTTCTTGTTTAATACTGTTTTAGGGGCCAAACATTATATGGCTTAGTATAGCATTTCTTTATTATGCTCCAATCCTTGTTGCAAATGACTGGAAGGAAATGTCTCAGTCCACCAAAGTTTTGTGGCCAAATGCATTGGGAAATGAACTGAAATCACTCCAGATTTTGTGAATTTGAGGCACTGTTTCAAAGGCCTGTTTTCATTTCAGCTTGCCACAAAAAAGCACTACATTTATATCCACATTTGTAAAAATGGCATGCCAACATTTTCATTCTTAGTTCTCACCATCTTTGCTTCATTTTAGAGGATAACTATTTTAAAGGCCACTGAATGGGCAACTCTCCCCTTTTTCCAATTTGGGGGGGGGGGGGGCTTTTGGTTTACAAAAACAGAATCGGGCCACACATGGGCCCCAGAATATGGGATTCCCATCCTTGCTCTGGAGGCCTATATGATCTATGCTTGGATAACTCTTGGAGAACTGTAGGGCCTTGTGGTTATATTGAAGACGTATGTGTGCGTTGAAGTCTGAGGGAAGAGTTCTGCATGAGTAGGAAACCTGAACCAATCAAAATAGTCTTTCCCCCTTGCATGGAGAAATTATTTGTACATACTGCTGAGCATGGGCAAGGGCCCCTACCTATGGCTGGCAATATTCGTTTCGGAGAAGTAAGACTATGGCATAACCATACCAATATTCCTTTAATGCACAATGATTTTAAGTGGAACTATCTTCTTCCATCAGTTGACAATGTTTCTAGAATCAGGGCTGGTTCTGTTTGCTCAGATAGCAGATGTCAGGTATCTTCTGACAACAGCAAAGTGGTGGAATGGGGATAGAAAGGTGTGAACTATGAGCTCTACCTTTTGTTCCCTGGTAATTTGCTGTCCATAAGGAAGATGGTGTCTGACTCTCTGTATTGAAGAAAGATATTAATGTTAGTCGAACTGACTTGTACATGGAATGAAAAGGATGTCATTCTGTCTCAGACAGCAACATATTTTCAGTTTTTATACATTAAGCCAATTTTCTGCGGAGAGATATACCATCTATAGAATATCTTCATCCAATTTTCTTGGGGGTCTGATGAATATGTGTATTTTAATTTTTTCATCCAAATTTGTTGCCTTTCTTGTAGTCTTATTTGTCTGCCAATATTTTAGCCCAAATTATCATACAGCTTTTAATTCCAAGTTTTTAACTTTCTTTGTGGTTTTTTATGCATTCGAATTGTATTCTCAATTTGCTTCTGACACGATAAAATTTTAAAACCATGCTGATCCAATGAGTTCTTAATGTTCCAAGTCGAAATAATCCATCTTCTCTTCCTTTAGCATGTCCCATTCTCTTTCCTTAGTTTAACAAATAATTCATTTACCATGGACAATAACTCAACTTAGCTAACTGGTTAGCCAGGATTGCTTTCAAGCCAGAATGTGAAAATGGTCTAAAATCCATAATTCCATGCCATCCTGTGTTTGGTAATAACCAGTTAGTATTTATGCAAAACTAAGTATGAAAGCAGGAAAAAAAGAGAAAAGAAAAGAAAAAAGACTCAAGATGTTGAGACTCCAGTTTCCTTCAGCCCCAATTTCAATGGCCAAGGTGAAAAATGATGGAAGATATAGTTCAGGAACTTGTAAGCGGCTCCATGTTCTTCATCTCATCACTATGGGCAATTGCCTGTGGCTGGGTATGATTGTCTTCCAGAGGTAGAGTCCCTATTCATCATTATAGGGAAAGAACACAAGATTTGAAGAAGTCTTGCACATTGACTCTTCAAGATCAAGAACATTAAGCAGATGCTGGATCTTTCTTTACATTCTTATCAATTTAATCCTTTTCCATCTGTTGTTTAAATTAGAATGTCCATGGCCAAATCAGAGTATCACAGAGTTGGAAAAGACCATGTGGGCCATCTAGTCCAGCCCTCAGCCATGTTGATTAAAAACTGTGCATAATTTGGCTGAGTTTTATGAACTGAATAGAAACTACCAGTGATTTTTTTTACCCTATTCCTGTTCATAGTTTTTCTCCGATGAGTCTCTTTTGTATTTAAACACCCATCATGGAAACTACCCTGAATTTCAGATCTGCCAAGGAGGGTTTGTTTATGATGTGGTCTATAGGGTTTAACATACCACCGCATGCTGTAGGGTTTATGTGTTACCATATGTAACACATAAACTTTCTCCATGGTGGCATCCTTGTTTTAAAGCTGTCTTTCATTAAAGATCCAGTTGTTCCCCATACTCTTGTCTTTGAGGTGCCAATTAAAACCATACATATTTTACAAGCTTTTGGCTGATTTGTCTTTTACTGCTGACCTTGTAGCAGACATTCCTAAATCCATTCGTTTAGATACATAGCATTTGTGATTTTAACTGTCTTTTATATAAATTGTTCACCGTAAAAGCAGGATTGGCAGGGATGATTATGAGTACAGCACACATTGCAATTAACCCAAAAATTCTCTCTTCTTCCAAAACCAGTTGTCAATGTTTCTATGCCAATTGGGGGAAATTGGCCTATAGAGTGGTGTGTGTGTGTGTGTGTGTGAGTGTGTGTGTAATGTCATTGTTTGTTTATATGTGCTGTTGCTAGCCTTTATGCACTCCATCAGCCATCTCCTTCTGACTGCAAAGCCCCTTCTTTGTTTTCTCTGTGACAGCACCAGCTTAGTCAATCAACTGCTGCAGTCAGTGTTTGCATCACATGATAGCAAGCTAACAAAGAAAACAAAACCTTTTGAAAGTGGGGAGGAGGGGAGAGAGTTTGGCACTATAAATGCCTAAGAGAGGAGCCATGCCAGCTGCTCCCTGCTGCCGGCTCTGTCTGCCAGTTGGTCTATTTTTATTTATTTTTTAATTATTTTAGCAGTATTCAGCAATACTTCATAGGTGCCTGCGCAGGCATGAAAAAAGCCAAAACAAACCCAAAATACAGCGCACACAAGGATTAGGCAGAAATCCGTCCAGATAATATGCACAAAGCTGAAGGAGTTTCGTTAATTTGTTGTTATTTTCCTCCAACCTGCTTCCTTCAACTGAAAACTTGAACTTTGCTGATTTTTTTTTTAATCTTGATTTTTCCTGAGAGGAGAAACAATAAGTGGAGGAGACAGAATTTGTATTCTAGCAGAAATGGGAAGAACTTAACTGCATACCTGAAGAAGCTTGCGATCCATGCCGGTCTTCCATGCTGAAATCGTGAAATGGCAAAAAAAAGTAGCACTCTGTTGCCTTTTCTCCATATGGTGCACTTCAGCAATTCCAGATGATATACTGCCATCACTCATGGATTTTTATAAGAAATTCAGAGGACCTTGTCTCTCAATTGCAATTTTCTATGGGTTTCTGCCTTCCTACTTTTATCCTTTTTTCTGGAGAGAAACTTTACCAAGGAAGGAAAAAACTGCATAACTCTACAGTGTGTTGATGGTAGCACCAAAAGAGTTGCCTCCATCAGAAAAAGGTCTTGGATATTATAAGTGTGCATGAGGGGTGGGGGTGGGTCATTTCTTGGAACTGTATTTAAAGAAATGTTTACAATTTCTTTTTGTTAAGAAGCTCAAATTACTTATTACATGTAATAGCACCTCTATGACAATTTTTGTGTGTGTCAGGAGCGACTTGAGAAACTGGTGTGAGAAAATTAGCCATTTGCAAGGATGTTGCCCAGGGGACACGCCAAATGTTTGATGTTTTACCATCCTGTGGGAGGCTTTTCTCATGTCCCCCACATGGGAAGTTATATCTAAGACAGGAGCTCACCCCACTCCCTGGAGTCAAACTGCTGACTCTGTCCTGTCAGCCGTCCTGTCGGCTATGAGTTTAACCCATTGTGTCACCAGGGGCTCCTTCTATGACAAGTAAGTGAGGCATATAGAAAGAGAGAGGGGTTCCTCTGCCATGTATCTGCTGGCATAAGAGTATTTAAAGAGAGGTTATGAGGGGGGGGGAAAGAATCTAGTAATACCTTTGAGACTAACTGGTTTATTTCATCATGACTTTTCATTGATATTATTATATTAATAGATCCAAAAGCTCAAGCTGAAATAAACCAGTTAGTCTTAAATGTGCTACTTTATTCCTTTTCCCACTATCTCAATTTTCCTATTTTATTCTATGATAATATAGCAGAGGATTTGCTTTAGAAAATGATGACTCAAAAACCTAATTTCATGTCTTAACAGAAATTAGAGATAATTTTCCATCCACAATTATAATCTATGTTGTCCTTGAAATTGGTAAACAACTAAGAGTCCTGGGAAACTTTACCAACCAACAAATCTACTGTACTATAGCATGAGTTTTCATGTACTGCAACCCATGTTGTCAGATGTATGAAGGATCTCTGACAGTATTTTCAGCATTTAATTTGATTTTGCTGTGTCCTACCATGTCTGAAATTCTGTAACACATGATGTCTCTGATGAAGAGGCCTACAGCTTATGAAGATCATTCATATAATGCCCTCTTCAGGCATTACATATTCTGTTTTATTTTCCTGAAACAGAATAATATACAAATGTCTTTTGAAATGTTCACCAAATCAGTAGAAACTTTACCAGACATTTCAGAATAAACTATGGATTAGCAAAAACATACATAATAAGTGTTTGGAATCATCAACAATGAGGCTGTTTTCCCCAAATTTAATAATAGTTTTACCACTGACATATTAATTGGCAGAATAAGAATGAAAATGATCTTCTATCAGATTAGACTAGGGAGTTAAGAACATATAAAGAACCCATCTAAACCAGGCTACGGCTATCTAATCTAGTAGCCAGTTATCCTAATGACTAACCAGAAGGTCTTGGAGACAATAAACATTCTGCTTTTGGAACATTTAATCAGTACAATTAGTAGCTAAAGCATGGAAAAATTGCATTTTGGATTAGGTCTCCCAGGATCCCTCAGACAAGAGGATTCTGAGAATTACAGTCCCAAAATAGCAAGCAATAAACCAAGTCATATGCTAATAGCTAAAAACAGATCTGTTCACGTGCAGCAGAGATTTGCAGAGCTTATTTAAAATCTGAGTCTCATACATGTTATTGCTAGCTAAATGTTTTCGATGTACAAACTTACCAAATATGCATTCCAAGGTATTATAACGTGCCCAGATGATAGGTTCTTGCTGGGAAATTCCCAAGCTATCTTCCTCTCTTGTACTTTACCTCCACCTGCTGGTAGAAAAAGCTGAAAACATACCATCCTGACAAGTCCACGTTCAGAATGGTATTCCTTGATTAAGAGCTACAGTTTCAGGGAAACAATCATTTATTTTTAGAAGACTGCATTCAACATACTGTTCCCTACCTTTACATTAATTGGGTTCCATCCAGACTTAGAAAGGTGAGATATAAAATCAATCAGTAAGATACTCAGAAGGGCAGACCAAATGAAATCAATGGGATCTTAATGTAGTTATGGCTAACATATATGCTTCAGGTAATTTCTGGTCTCCTGTAGTGATAGTAAAGTCTGAAACATTATATTCTTGGAACAGAAAGATGCAAATTCAAATCTTCATTATGCTATACATCTTATTGGGAAGCCTTGGGAAACCCAATCTCTTCATATCTATTCCCTTTTGCATCTAAATTAAGAGATAAAAGCAAGGTGATGATGGCGATGATGAGGATGAGTATGATGATGGTGATATTCTACCCCACAGAGGAATTATGAAAGCCAAATGGGACAGGCGCACATACATTTCCTTGAGGTTTTTCACAGAGCAGAAGTGAAAGGCTTTCGAAAGTATCCAGAGTGTACCAACCTATCACGTGTGAGCATTATAAATGAGGAGTATATTCCATTCCATTATGTTTCTGCTCACCCTTGAGATGATTGCCATCTCTGTGCAACCAAAGGAGAAAGATAGAATTTTTGAAGCTCGTGACTTTGCTGAATTCAGGCGATGGGAGCAAGAAATACATAAATTGGTGAGCTTTCATCGTACTACCTAATGTCACCTGTTTTTGTTCACAGTAATGCTACCTTTCAGTCTTCCGTATTCTTGGATCTCTAAGATGAAATCCTCCCTCCAGTTTCCACCCTGAACCAGGCCCAGATTAACACCTTTTTGCACCCTAGGCCACACTTTGGAATTACGCCCCCTTCAAGCCAACCTCTACCCCCCCCCCACACACACACACACCACTCAGACCCACACTTGGCTGGCTTTCACAATGGTGCCTCCGGAGCCAGGCATGTAGCAATTCTCAAGGTGGTCCGCGAAAAGGCCTTACTGGTACATTATTTAAACTGTTATGTTTATTTATATCATGATCTGATCACCATGCTCATTATATCCCACATTAATGGGGTTATTGGGATAACAATAAAAAAGGTTTGCTAGGGTAGACCCTCTTCCACCCAGTCTCAGCCCCCCCCCCCGAATCCCCGAATCAAAATCCTGGCTACGGCCCTGTCCAGAGCAGAAGAGAAAGGCGAGTAGGCACCATCCCGCCACCTCCAAGGTCCCCATTCCCACCGGCTGGAAAGCTCTGCTGTCCTCTGAAGGTCTTCTCTGAAGGCTTGAGGAGAGCGCAGCGGGTGCAAACTCGCTCCAAAGGCACGCACGAGAGAGAGAACGCGGGGGGGAGAGCACGCGAGAAAGAGAGAGAGAGAGAGAGAGAGAGAGCGTGCAAGAGAGAGCGTGTGAGAGAGAGTGAGCCGGGAGAAGGAGCGAAGAGGGGCATGAGAACGGGGGAAAGGGGCGCGGACCAGGTTTTTTTGGTCCGTGATTTGCGCCCCCTTGCGCCCCTAGGCCATGGCCTAGGTTGGCCTTATGGGTAATCCGGGCATGCCCTGAACACACTGCCAAATGCATAGTTTAGGTACAATCCCTCTGCTCAGACCCACAATACCGGATGCTAAATTCTTTGGAATTACAACAAGGATTCCTCAGGATACAGAACTCATATTATGTATATTAAAAATCAATATGGCAAGAGTTTGTCCAGGACAAATCTATTACAGAACAGTCTGAAGACAGGAAATGAAATGACAAAATCTCATAGTCATACCCTACAGTTCATAACTGAGACTATTCAGATGTATCATCAATGAACTACCACCTATTCTGAACAATAACATTGCCCTCTCAAAAGCTCTTTGTGGCAGGCCTTTGCTTGCCTACAGACAACTTCCCAAACTTAAATAGTTACTTACCTACAGGAGAACACAAAACACTCATAGGAAGATGGGTGCAAAACCCTAACACAAACCCTGTTGACAACTCTGCCCATACATAATGTCATCACAGGACCTAACCAAATCACCCACAATCTTAAAGGTACATCCTGCAATGTGCCATGCTGTGTCAGCGCTCTACACTGGCCAAACAGGCTGTGCTAGAGGATAAATAGATATAAATCAGACATTAGGAATGGGAGTATACAATAACTTGTTGCAAAACACTTCAATCATTCTGGGCCTTTTCCTCTCTGACCTCAGAACAGCTGTCCTTGAACAAAAAAAAACTACAAAAGAAGACTGGAAATAGAAACATAGGAATTGGAGTATATCCATAAAATCCTATCCATCAACGGGGGTTGAATAGAGACAAAAGTTTCCTGGCACACTATACTTATTATGAAACTAGTTAACAACTTAGCCTCGTAAGGACTTTCTTGGACAGCTTATTTTATCACCTTTCTGGTTCCAGCTATCATCACACTACATTTCAGTTCATATGGTTACCCACTTGACTTGGCTTTAGGCAATATCTTTCTGTTTTTCTCTCCCAACCAACATCACTAAAACCAAACTTGTCATCTCATCACCACAATCACATATTTTGCATTTCTCTGACCATTCACATATGTAGTCTGCCTATAAAAAAAGTTCCTACCTCTAAGAAAGTAGATCTAGGATGCATCTACACTGTAAAATTAATTCCATTTGACCCCATTTTTACTGGCATGGCTCAATGCCGTGGAACCCTGGGATTGTAAGTTGGTGAGGAACCAGCACACTTTGGCAGTGAAGGGCAAAGACCTTGTAAAACTACAACTTCTATGATCCCATAGCCTTGAGACAGTACAGCTAAAGTGGTGTCAAACAGCATTAATTCGACAGCAGTGGTTTTCAACCTGTGGTTCGTGGACCACCAGTGGTCCGCAAAAAGTAAAATATGGTCCATGGTCTCACCATTACTACACCGTTGCAATGAGAGTGACCGGTCTTGCGAAACCCTATTATAGTGCCAAGGCTTATTAAATATGGTTTTCTGTGGATGAGCAGATGGTGACTAGTGGATGGTGTATGTTCTGTATCAGAAACTAAATAAATATTTATTGTAAAACCCAATAAAAATTATTTAAAAAAAGAAAGAAAGAAACTAGAGCTGGTGTGATCTATCCAATGCAATTTTCTGAATCAGCACCAAACCAAATCTAAAGTTGACCAAAAACTGATTCACATCCCTTTTGGAACTCTCATGTTGGAGAGTGGTCCCTGGTCAAGTGGTACCTGGCCAAATAAAGGTTGGGAACCATTGTTCTACAGTGTCTATGCACCCCAAACTTATGCTACCATTTGCTCTGTTTGGCTCTAAGGTGCTACAAGGACCCTTTGCATATTGATATCTATTTCCTGAGATACTATATTTATACTTCCTTGATATTTACTCACATTTTGATACAAATTTAGACACACTATAGTAATAGGCTTAAACTCTGCCAGCACTTCCTTGGATGAAGATTTTTCTTGAAAGTCCCCCCTTATGTAATCATAGTATCATAGATTCATTGAGTTGGAAGAAACCTCATGGGCCATCCAGTTCAATGCCCTGCCAAGAAGCAGGAAAATCACATTCAATACTCATTTGTTCTCAGCACAATAATCTTAAGTTATGCTATCAACATTGCTCATTGTGAGAAACTCAAGAAAATGTACTTCATATATAACTGATAGGAGAATGTTTTGTACCCAAGGTGGAAAGTCTGCAGACTTGTTATTTGACTCCAGATTCTTCAGAGCCAATGTGGTTGCAAAGTAAACTCAAGGAGAAAGTGAAAAAAATAAAGGTCATGTGTAAAGCAATGGTAGAAGTGACATATCACTAAGAATCCATACTGATATGTAACACAACCCTTGCAGGTATAATGTAAGGAAAACTAAGGCACAAAATGAGCTGAGAATAGCTGTGTGAGGGGTGAACTTTTTTCCCCAAAATGCAAGAAAATGATTAAGGAAATGGTAGAACTGCTGCTCAGCAAGGATAGTGAAATGCTAACAAATCACAATGAAAAGGCAGAACTGTTCAATATCTATTTTGCTTTCACCAAGAAAAGGACGATGGGTTTCCATGTATCAGCAGAAACCTTGGTACAAATCAAGATTGACAAGGAGTTAGTCAGAAATCACCTAGCTAACTGAAATGTTTTTAAATCCACAGGGCCAGATTAACTGCATCCCAGAGTATTGACATAAATTGTTGACATGGTCACAGAACCATTTTTTAGAAATCTTGGGAAAGAGGTGAGGTGTCAGTGTCACCATGCCTCTCTTCACAAAAGACAAGAGACAATCTAAGAAACTGCAGGCCAGTCAGTCTGATGCCAATACAAGGAAAAATATTGGATCAGATTTTTCAAGAGTCCATCTGCACAAGTCTTGATGTCAATGCATTGACTAGTAGGAACCATTGTGGGTTTGTCAATAACACATTCTGTCAAATATACCTTTTATCTTTTCTCTGATCAAGTCACTGGTTTAGTAGATGGGGGAATAATGTCGATGCCATTTATCTGGATTTCAGTAAAGCATTTGGCAAGGTTCTCCATGATATTTTGATTAGACTAAATGTGGAATAAATGGAAATACCATCAAATGGATCCATGATTGGTTGCGAAACATGTCCAAAGAGTTGTCATTTGTGGCTGTGCTTCAAATTGGAAGATCTCACCTGTAATACCACTTGTCTGTGTCATTGGGCTGATGTTCTTCGATATTTTTTTATCAATGATTTAAATGGTGGGTTGGAGGGAATCCTTATCAAGTTTTCAAAAGCTAAAAATCTGGAAGGGGTAATTTAATACATTGGAAGATAGGAATAGGACCTTGATAAACTACACAGCTATTGAAATCAATAAAATGAAACTAAACATAGACACAATATAGATTAGGGCAGTGCTGTCCAACTTCTAACCGGCCAAGGGCCGGTATTGAGGTCACTGATGACCTGGGGGGCCATTCGGCCCCGCCCCAGCCCCGCCCCCAGCCCAACCCCCGCTCCTCCTTCTCCGGTTTCGCACCCTTCTGACACGGGCATGAGCTTTTGGAAGGAGGGCGGAGCCACGGGGGACTCTTCCACCCTCCCCTCGCCAAGTCTCACACAAACGGGGGTTAATATTAACCTCGCTTTGGGTGAGAGATGGCGAGAGGAGGGTGGCAGGCAGCACCTTTTACCCTCCCCTCGCCATGTCTCACCTAAACGGGGGTTAATATTAACCCTCGTTTGGGTGAGAGATGGCGAGAAGAGGGTGGCAGGCAGCACCTTTTACCCTCCCCTCGTCATCTGTCACCCAAACGGGGGTTAATATTAACCCTCGTTTGGGTGAGACATGGCGAGAAGAGGGTGACAGGCAGCACCTTTACCCTCCCTCGCCATGTCTCACCCAAACGGGGGTTAATATTAACCCTCGTTTGGGTGAAATGGCGAGAAGAGGGTGGCAGGCAGCACCTTTACCCTCACCCTCGCCATCTGTCACCCAAACGGGGTTAATATTAACCCTCGTTTGGGTGAGAGATGGTGAGAGGGGGTGGCAGGCAGCACCTTTTACCCTCCTCGCCATGTCTCACCTAAACGGGGGTTAATATTAACCCTCGTTTGGGTGAGAGATGGTGAGAGGAGGGTGCCAGGCCACACCTTCCACCCTCCCTTCGCCATCTGTCACCCAAACGGGGGTTAATATTAACCCTCGTTTGGGTGACAGATGGCGAGGGGAGGGTGGAAGGTGCGACCTGCCTCCCTCCCTGGGAGTAAACCGGGACAAGTGTCTCGGTTTTTTCCCAGAGAGAGAAGGAGGAGGGGAACGCGATTCTCCTGCCTCCTCCTCTCTCTGGGAATAAACCGGGACCCTTGTCCCGGTTTATTCCCAGGGAGAGGTGCAGGCGGGAGGTGCAGGAGGTGCAGCCTGGATGGCTGGCGGGGTGCTCGCTTCCCCCACGAGCCTTCCAGGCTTGGGGAAGGGTTTTTGCCCGGCACTCGCGTCCCTCTGGTCAGAGAGACGCAGGAGCCGGGTGAAAACTCCCCCGCCAGCCTGGATAGCTGGCGGGGGAAGCGAGAACTCTCCCTCCTCCTCCTCCTCCTCTTCCCGGGCGCCGCTGCTGTCCCGTGTGCCGCGGCGCCGGTGGAAGAGGAGGAGGAGGGAGAACTCTCCCTCCTCCTCCTCTTTCCCCCCGCCCGCGCCATTGCCCGGATCCCGGGCGCCGGCGCGCGCGGGGGGAAAGAGGGACGAAGGAGAAGGCAATCAGCTGACTGCCTCCTCCTTCGTCCCTCCTCTTTCCCCCTGCCCGCGCCCTTGCCCCGATCCCGGGTGCCTGCGCGCGGGGGGGAAAGAGGGACGAAGGAGGAGGCAATCAGCTGACTGCCTCCTCCTTCGTCCCTCCTCCTCCCCCGCGGACGCGCCGCGGCTCCGATCGCAAGCAGTGGTGCGGGGAGGGGAAGGAGGAGGAGGGGCGAAGGAGGAGGAGCTGGCTCCCTCCTCCCTGCCCCGCCCCCCTCCCGCCATTTTTTTTTTGAAAAAAATTTCTGGGGAAAAAAATTTCCCCAATTTTTTTTAAAAAAAGAAATCTTGCAAGAGGGTAGCGGGGGCCGTGTCCAACAGGCTGGGGGGCCGTATACGGCCCGCGGGCCGCCTGTTGGACAGCCCTGGATTAGGGGATACTTGGTTCAACAGGACTACACTTGAAAAGTACCTTGAGATAATTATTGTTTATTGTAAGTTGAAATGGAGCCAGTGGCAAATGTTGTCTTAGCCTGCAGAACATCTTTGTTCAGCATGGCTTTCCGGGTCAACGGAAGTAACGATCCAGCCTCATTTAGAGTACTGCATTCAGTTCTGGTTGTCACATTGCAAAATGAATATAGACAAGTTGGAGCAAGTTCAGAGAAAGGCAATGAGGATGATAAAAGGTATTTATTTATTTAAAAACTTTTATATACCGATCTTCTCAACCTCTGCAGAGGGACTCAAGCTATACAAGGAGAAGTTGAACTGAGCATGTTCAGCTTGGTGAAGAGAAGATTTGGGAATGACATGATTGTAGTCTTTAAATATCTCAAGGGCTGCCACAAAGAGAATGGCACATGGTTGTTTTTTGCTGCCTTGGAGAAAAGAATGCAATCTAATGGTTTTAAGTTACAGGAGACCGGGTTTCGACTGAACATTAGAAGGAACATCTGGACAATGTAAGTGTCTTGGCAATGGAATCAATTACCTTGACAGGTAGTGGGGCCTCTCTCTCTGGATGTCTTCAAAAAGAGGCTGGACAGCTTCCTGATGTGGATGCTCTAACTGGAGAACCTGCACTGAGCAAAGATTGGACTTAATAACCAATAGCACCCCCTCCAATAGCTGAACTTAAATAGAAGCTCAGTTGTCTCTCAGCTCCAGTGACATCCTTTGGTTGCTTGGATTTCTTGTATGGTTTCCTATTATAGATATAATCTCTGTCTCCAAGTTCCAGGAGCTACAGAGAACTTGTTGGAGAAGGCTGACTCAGGTTGCAAGCATTTCAGTGAAACTCCACATACCTGTTTAGGAAGTTGATGTCAGGGCACTATGGGGACAGGAATCTCCCAATAAGTTCTGGCTCCCAGGTAAAGACATCTCCAAAAAGGCTTGAATGCAACGGTTGCCAAATTAAGTAGCATTCCAGGCCCTGAGGTTTCAGGGATGGGCCAGTTATCTCATTCTACGTGACACATTAAGCATCAACCAGTTTCTCAGGGTATGTCATTCAAATTAAAGAGAGGCCAACCAAGTCTTACAAGCGCATTGAATGGCCTTCAAGGAGGCCAATTGTAACATTCACACTTGCCTCAAACAGACAAGAGTTATTTTTCCCACCCTGAACATTTCACAGATACATCAACCCCACTTGCCTAGTTTCCAACAGATACCACAACCTGTAGGGATGCCTGCTATAGATGTGGGTGAAATGTCAGGAGTGGATGCTTCTGGAACATGGCCATACAGCCTGGAAAACCCACAGCAACCCAGTGATTCCAGCCATGAAAGCCTTCAGCAACACAAGGCCTATTAGGCTTTGACTTTTGCTAATCTGGTTAGAAATGTATAGAGAGGACATTTCTCTGGATATTTTTAGGTCCTCCAGTAAAATTCTGTGGTCAACTTCAAACTGGTCTAGAGGATCCTGGAGATTGGTTCCACACAGCCATATAACCCAGAATATCAAGGCAGAACATCTCACAATATCTGCTTTGAAATGGATTATCTGAGTCCACACTGCCATATATTCCAGTTCAAAGCAGATAATGTGGGATTTTATTCAGCTGTGTAGAAGGGGCCTCAGTTTAAAAAAACCCACTGCATTTTTAATTTGTGGTTTTTCATTTCACAGGGCCTTGTACACCTTGATCCTAGTCAATGTGGAGAACTGACTGTAGTAGGTTGTGGTTTTCAAATGTCTTCGCACTTGAGACAAGTGTGCAGGTCTTGATTTGTCCAGAAACGCACACAGGAACTTATTTAAAAATTTTGAAAGTGTACCTAGAAAGAAAGAAGATTCCAAAAAAGAAAATACGCATGTGTGTGTGTGTGATTGATCTTGGCAGTAGATGGCACTGCAAGTCAGCATTTGTTTTGTTCAGAGCTGTTATGCAGCAGTAGCCCCTAAATAGTGGATCAGAAACATTGATATGGAGTCACAAGCTGCATGCCAGTGGATGTGGTTGGGGACTGGCTATATAATTTTAAAACACCCTCTAGCTGGGTTCACCCAGGGAAAGCACCACATTTAGATGATAGTTGTGAAAAATGTGCAAAAATACAATTGTACTAAAATATTTTTGTCCGAATCCTATTCTTAGTTGTAATTAGAATAGATTCACAAAATCATTGAAATTTGCCGATGTCTTGGCTAAGTCTAGCTAACATTAAGCAATAGTATCATTATACAGTATTTGAGCATTCAAAACACTCTTGGGCCCCTTCTACATTATCATATAAAATCAAATTATCTGCTTTGAATGGGGTTATATGGCAGTGTAGACTCATACAATCCAGTTCAAATCTGATAGTGTGGATTATCTAATTTGATAATATGGAATATATGGCAATGTAGAGGGGGCCTTAGAAACTCTTATTATAGCAACCAGAGTCCATATTATGCCAATTTTTCTGCTTTTCAGGAGAAGGAAAGAATTTATATATGAAGCAGGAACTTTCTACTTTCACATTCACATGCTTGGGCTTCACAGGTTACCACCTCCTTTTCAAGATCATAACCAAAAATCAGGACTTAACATGTTCTACATAGATTCAATGATGTTTTTAATTACGGGTAGTTTATAGCATAGTGTTATTCTATAGGGATACTAAGATGCTTGTTTATAAAGTTATTGTCCTTCCAACTCTGTTGTATGCCTGCAAAACAAGGGCCATCTACAAACATCACTCTCAGCTTCTGGAACTATTCCATTAGTTTGCCTTTGTAAAATCCTGTACATCTCTTGGGAAGGCAGGTGAAACAGCAGCAGCATTCTGGAAGAAGCAAAGACCACCAGCATCAAAGTAATGATCCTCTGCTGTCAACTTCCCTGGACTGGATACATTGTTTGAATGCCCGATCACCATCTCCCAAAACAGTCACAGAATGTTGGTGGACAGCAGACCTTAAAAACAGAGACACAGAGAACTGGGAAGCCATGGCTTTTGAGCGTTCTAACTGGAGGTCAGCTGTTAACAACAGTGCTGTGGAATTCAAAGAGGCACGAATGGAGGTCGAAAGGTGAAACGTTACAAGAAGAAGGTGCGTCAAGTCGACCCTTGTTGAGATTGCCTTCCATCTGGAAATTGATGTCCTCATTGCAAAAGACCATGCAGATCCAGAATAGTCTCTACAGTCACTTGCAGGCCCACCACCACGACTCTACACTTGGAAGACAGTAATACTCGTCAACAAGCAATCGCCTATGTTGAAAGTGTTATTGGAGTTTTTGTAATAGAACATTGTTATTTTGGGGCCATTTCTGTTAAAGTATGAGGGATGGAAACTTGAACAGATCATTTATTGGACTTAAATTCCAAAATCCTCTCAGGCCAGTATGGCTATCATACTGAAAGTCTAATAAATTGTGTTTTTTTTTTCGAAGTTGGGTGGGAAGACAGATCACTGTATAAACCTGCAGCCCAAAACTTCATAAAACAGTTTCACAACAAGGCGGTTTAAGCTGTCCTTATGTGAGTCAGATAATATTTTGCATCTACCCATACATGCTCCTTTCAATTTTAACCACGTCATGCACAGATTGTGCAATACATTCCTTTTATTTTGCATACACTTTAAAGTGTTTAAAGGAACAATGTTTGTTAACTTCTGGAAGTAATTAATTGCAAAGCGCCAGTCTCACAGTATTGTGAACTCATTGAGTTGTGCAATTCATCTGTGGAAGAGGGAGGCATCAATGAAGAGGGGCAATTCATGGATTGGGAGGAGACAAATCACTTGTGGTTGCAATACGGGAAAAGTGTTGGCAAGTTTCTTCAAGCACTTGAAGAACTGATTGATCCAATAAGAAAAGTGACTATCCCAGCATGCTCTAGCTCAAACCTAGGGCCCTTCCAGACAGGTCCTATATCCCAGGATCTGATCTCAGGGTTTCTGCATTAAACTGGATTATATGAGTCCCTACTGTCAGATAATCTGGAATAAACATTAAACCTGGGTCAGATGCTGGGATGTAGGGCCTGTCTGGAAGGGCCCCTAGACAGTTTTGCAGTGTCAGACATTTTTAGAGCCAAAATGTAGTTCTATGTGTTTTAAAACAGCTTCCCTGCCTTCTCTCTGTAGAGAATGTAGTAGTTGCTACAGCAAAACCTACCCTATTATAGATCGGAACAAAAGAATAAGTTTGGATAGGGAGTGAGATAGAGTTTCTTATGCAACAGGACAGCTGTTATTTTGTTATGGGTAGAAATTATGCCCTTTTAACAAGAAACAACAAACTAATGAATATTTCCTCACTCATTGCATGGTTTGTCTAGGGAAACACTGAAACCATTGTTGAAACTCAGAACCTGTGAGCTTATCTACACAACAAAACAGAAGATAAACAGCAGCTGAGGTACAGCTGAAGTGAAACTCCCCTGGTTCAGGGAAGCTTTGCTAAGCACTGGCACTTGGAAGAAGATGGGGAAAACCCCAGAGACAACATGCAAACTATCTTATGAGAGTGTAGTTAAGGAAATCTAATACATGCCAGCACACTGGAAATTCTAAAATACACGATTGTACTATTTATTACTAGACTGCACTCTTTAGTTAGAAATGGCTGAGTCTATTATCTGAAGAGCATCTCAAAATATTTGGCCTTCTAAATATCAAGAATCTTGAAACTGTTTCGAATCAGAGATGAATTATGTCATACACTTACTAATGTTGAGGTAGCAATGAGGTTCCAAAAATATAACCAAGTTAGAGGAATGTTGACTAGACAAGCAGAGAGGAAAACAGTGGAGTCAGTAAGGTGTACGTGACTGCATCATTTGGGACCAAATCTATTTGTGATTAAAGCTTCCTAGAGATTTGAGTACGGTCATTATGACTCAATCTAACCTAGTTCACAGGATTTCTGAACATGCAAATGATCTACCGTAACTTTTCAAGTTTTCACTTTAAATCAGGTCCTCCATATGTTGTTAGACTGCAGTTTCTATAATTCCTCAACATTGGTTATAGTGCCCTTGGCATCTGGAAGTGGAAATACACTCAGTGCTGATACAGTAGAGTCTCACTTATCGAACATAAATGGGCCAGCAAAACGTTGGATAAGCAAAAATGTTGGATATCATGTTTTACAACAAATCAACAGAAAAGCATTTCAATACACGGTAACGTTATGTAGTAATTACTGTATTTACTAATTTAGCACCAAAGCATCACAGTGTATTGAAACAGTTGTGGATCCGGATGGGAGGCAGACTGTGTTGGATAATACAGAACAATAGATGAGTAAAGGTTGGATAAGTGAGACTCTATTGTATTAAGATAGGTATTTCCCATTGCTGTAACTTCTAGTGTCATCCACATGGGCTCTTTTCCATCCAGGGCCCAGAATTCCAGGGATAGCAGTCTATCATTGTGAGGACATGGCCACCAACCATCCTGATGCACCTGCTTGGCTCTGCATTGTGCAAAGGCACCAAATCCAACAGGAAAACCTCATTAAAAGTTTATAGACGGCCATTTTAGTGTTACCCAATGTGGTCTGCACTCCCCCCCCCCAAAAAAGGTCTAGTGATGCCACTTGATCCACTAAGTGGATTTAATTATGTGAAGATCCACACAATTCCCACCCAGCTTTGAACTATCTGTATGTAATCTAGAAACATGTTGTCATCTATTTATCCTATGGGGAATTCTTAAGATTTTTTTCTCTCTTCTGGACAGAATCAAGTATCATTAGCAAGGTCAGCCTGCCATGACAAGGTCTGAACCTAATGGACAAAAATGCCTCTTTATTCAGGACTTACTTTGATATTTCATTTGAGATATATATTTTGCCGGTCTGAGTCCCTCGATAGAGGTGAGAAGGCCGGGGTACAAAAGTTTTAAATAAATATATATAAAATTAGTTTTATTTGAAAAGTTCATTAAGACACATTAAACTTCTTTTTTTGTGATGTGGGAACTTATTTGTATGCCTTCCATGTTTTTTGTTTGTTTGTTTTTCGCTAAAGACCACTCTAATAACTTACATGAACTTGCAATTATATTTGTAACTTTGTTGTAAGAAACTAAGGATGCATCTACACTGCAGAATGAACACAGTTTGATGACAAATTTTACTGCCATATAGCTCAATGCTATGTGATCACAGGATTGATTGTTTGGTGAGATGTACCTTCAGACAGACATAACTGATCAACTTTGATTTCTAATTTTAGTTTCTTCACCTTCCAATGAAAGGATGCGGTCCAAGATAGAAATAACATCCATAGTGTTCGAAAAGACAGATGAGACATCAATTTTAATAAGACAGAACAAGGCTTATATGTAATCCATATAAGTAGAACTTGGAACAGTTCAAGCATACAGTTTGTTATTTGCTCAAGGCAAGTAATAAATCTTTCTGAACAAGTTTCTTACTATCTCACATGGCAGGCCTTTGGACATACCAAGATGTTTTCTTGTATGTAATGACTGCATTCCTCACTGGAAGTCATTTGCAGGAAAAAAAAGATTTCTATTTTAAGCCACACATATGTGAATTGGTAAGTCTGTTAGATATTCTAAGCTAGTTATTAGTTTGTACCTTTACAGTGTGGACTGATCATTTACTTAGAGATAAATCCTCTTTACTGAATAATATTTATTTCAAAGTAAATGTGTGCAGATTTGCAGTCTCAACACAACAGCATTATGATCTTATATACAGTAAGTATATACCGCCCTTCTCAGCCCGCAGGCGACTCAGGGTGGTTTACAGTCAGACATCAAAGCATAAGAATACAGTAAACAATTAAATTAATACAAAACATGATAAAATCAATAAAAACATATGTCATCCGAGTCTCCTTGTTAAAACCATTGTTCAATTTCATTTGTCCAGGCAGTCCATTTTTCTATGTCTGTTACACTGTATTTACAAACGCTTGCTTGATCTAATATTCCTAGAGAGGGCATTCCATAGCCAAGGGGCAGGGCCGTAGCCAGGATTTTGTTTCGGAGGGGGCTGAGTTTGGTTCTGAGACTGGGTGGAAGACGGTCTACCCTAGCAAATCTTTTGTATTGTTATCCCAATAACCCCATTAATGTGGGATATAATGAGCATGGTGATCAGATCATGATATGAATAAACATAACAGTTTAAATAATGTACCAGTAAGGCCTTTTCGTGGAGGTTCATAAGGGCCAGACTGCTGAGAAGACCCTGTCTCTCATCCCTGCCAACCGTACAGGTAAGTTGATATTAAAGTCCTAGGAGGTTCAGGTTGCACAGGTAAGTTGTGCCAGAACAGGTTGCACATTGTACATTTCTGCATGTTGGGGTTCTCATCAACTTAACAATGTGACTCTTGTGTTGAATGGCAACTAAATCAGGACACAAAATGTGTAAGCAAAATGTACAGTGCACCTCCACTTGCCAATGGTAATACATACCCATGTGCAATGACACTGTATGTGAAACTATGGACCTCATCACACTAGGGCATGTATCCACTTTAAATCCAGTTGCTGCCTCATGCAGAATTCTGGGGCGTGTAGTTTAGGGGACAGGCCTGAGAGGTCCTGATTCTCACCAAACTACAAACTACAGAATTCTGCAGGAAGAAGTAACTGGATTTAAAGTGAATCCATGCTGTAGTCTGATAAGGCAGCAAGTCTTTGTAACCCTGGGCTACAAGCAGACATTCTCTTGGCAACATAAGCATGTTGATCAAATTATTCACTATAGTCAATGGACTTATTGTATGACCCCTGTATCCATGTGGGATATTTCCCTGGATTCCTTCATGTGGATACACAAAACTGGGCTAATATTGAGCCCTATTGAAATGAAGGACTTTTGGCCTAAGAATACCATAGAGTCACACTGGAGAACTGAGAAAATGTTTAGAGAGGACATATTTTGTGAGATGTGGATAAATGACACTGCAGATATCAGTTCGGTGGAAACAGGAAGTGTAATATATTATGCTGACAGACTAGTGACAAGAAGACAGCAGAGCCAGGAAATAGACAGCTACCATAAACTTCTTCCTACCTATCAGAGTGAATGGGAGGAGCAACACATGAGTATAGGATGTTTCCTCTCCACTGCAGGAAAAGGAGTTGCGTTTTCAGCAACATTGGACATGATGGCAGTGCATTTTCACATTGCACAATGGCACCCATCATTGACATGTGTTGTGCAATGTTGTGCAATATTGCTATTATTCCTGAGGGCTGCATAGTGCTGACACAGTGTATCGCCACACACAGATATTTAGTCTATGGTGGGAGATGTTGGACTGCAGACCACATGTGATAAAAATAGGCAACAGCTTCCACAAGGGAACTTCCGCTATTTAATACACCAACAGGATTCCTGAGAAGGAAACAGCAGTAGTTCCAACTACAGAGAACAAAGCCACACTGGTAACCTCTTCTCTAGCATTGTACGAATAGTACAGTGACATATCCATCACAGAGTAGTGCCCATAACACGCTGTTACCCATTTCACTCATGACAGTGGGGGAAACCTGTTGTGAGTGGCTGTCTTATCCAACATACAGCATCCCAGCCATCTTACCCTACATACAACTACCAACCTACATAGATATCTCGGCATCTTCCATTGAAGGTAGGCAGCAAAAATATAATTAATCTTGAGCCCCGGAAATATATTCACACAAGTTAAATTACTGCTAATAAACTGCTGAAGTGAAAGAGAAAGAAGGACCGAAAATAAAGCAAATTATCAAGAGAAGTGAGGAGGATGCCTGCATATAGAATAATTAGGCTTCTCTGGAATAAGGCTCCAAGGCACATTACAGGATCAAAATCCATCCATGGAATGAGAAGCAAGCTTCAACCAGTGCTCAAAGTGAAGGAAACATAACAAACATAACAAATAAAAAGTCATAAAATTCGGGGAGGCTAGCAGGGCTACGGATAAACAGATCCAAAACGAAGATCTTAACGAAGAATATGCCCAAAAAGCGCCAAGACCAACTGGAAAGACAGACAGCCATCCAAACGTCGAAAGGGATCAAATATCTAGGCATTCACCTGACGGCCCAGAACTCCCACCTGGTGAAAAACAACTATGATGCATTGTGGACAGCGGTGCAGAAGGATCTAGACAATTGGAAACATGCAGGGCTATCCTTAATGGGAAGGATAGCAGCTATCAAAATGAACGTGCTTCCTAAGTTGCTATACCTGTTCCAGAACATCCCAGTCATAAGATCGGACCGAATCTTTGATAGTTGGAAGAAGGATATCCTGAAATTTGTGTGGGAAGGCAGAAAAGCTAGGATCAGATACTCGACATTAATTGATGGAAAAGGGAGAGGAGGCCTGGGTCTACCAGACCTCAGGATCTACTTCGAGGCATGTGGTCTAGTCTTCCTGGCAGATTGGTTGGACCTGAGAAAGGACGGGCTGCTGGCTCTCGAGGGATTTGACCTGCAACTCGGGTGGCACAACTTTGTATGGTACGACCGAAAAGAGGAGGGGAGATGCTTCAGGAGACACATCTTAAGAGCAGCACTAATAAGAATCTGGCGGAAACACAAAAACCGGTTCTTTCGCCGCACACCCCTCTGGATCTCACCTCTAGAAGCGCACCAAAAAGGCCTGTTGGGCTGGAGCAGGTGGCCCACGTATGAAGACCTATCCAGCAAGGTGGGAGGAAAGAGGCGTCTAAAATCACCAGAACAGATCCAGACAAACTTCAAGAACTTGACCTGGCTCCAGTTCCACCACATCAAGAAGTGTTTCAAAGAGGATGATCTCTTGGGCTTTGAAGAGAAAGAGGATTTCTGGAGGCCCCTCCTCAAGAATCATAAGAAACGAATCTCCAAACTTTACTCTAAGTTACTGGAATGGGCCACAGAAACTGAAGTGGTGAAGGACTGCATGGTGAAATGGGCCAAGAATATCGGTAGGCCAATCACACTCCACGAGTGGGAGAAAGTATGGAAGAAAAGATTGAAGTACACCTATGTGATGGAGCTGACTGAGAACTGGCACAAAATGTTCAATCGGTGGTACATGACCCCACATAAGCTGGGCCTCATGTTTAAAGAGACGCAAAACAAGTGCTGGAAGTGCTCCTCCCAGACGGGCACTTTCTATCACATGTGGTGGTCCTGCCAACACGCTGTGAGCTTCTGGAAGAAGATCCATATCGCCACTCAAAAGATTCTAGGACTCACCATGGAACTTAAACCTGAAGCCTATCTACTTGGGCTAACGTCTGAAGAAGACCTACCGGACGAGAATGCGGAAAGACTATTCGCTTACTTGTCAACGACGGCGAGAATAGTCTACGCGAGGAAGTGGAAGAGTGAGATCCCCGAGTTGGAGGAATGGTTGAACAAGCTAAGAGACTCTATGGACATGGACAAACTTACCTTTTACCTATCTGAAACGGGAGGCTATCCACTCAAGAGAACTGACTGGTCTCTGGTGAAAGCCTACTTGAAAGCACGGGGCTCATCTTGAACAAACTGAAACCTAGTCACCCCCCGCCCACCCCCTAAGCGGGAGCAGGAGGGGACAATCACGAACTTGTAGACTAATAGTACCCACGACGGAAGGATACCTCCTCTCCCAGGGACCCAGAGGCTTTTTGATACAAGAAAAGACATTGATGTCCCTCCAATGCCCCCCCTCCCCTCCACTTACTCTACAGTACTTTAGCCTCCCCCCTTTTTTTCTCCCATCACCTTCCCGCCCCCCATCTCAGAGTTCTGTCCCCGGTCCCTTTCCCGCCCCCTATACCCTCTGCATTCCTGCCCCCCGTGCCCCTCCACAACTCTCCTCCTCCCCTATTGTGTAAAACTCTCAATAAAAAGTATTTTTTTAAAAAGTCATAAAATTCAGACATAAAAAACAGGTGGGTCAAGTCTGAAATCCACCAGAGTGATAGAAGTACTAAAACTAACCTTGCAAAAATGTTGTTTCAGATACCAGAGAAGTAGGCAAGACAGGACTATAGCAGCCCCCTGATCATCATGGGACAGTTATCCTAACAACTTAGTATCCACTGGACTTGGGTCCGTTTTTGTTGTCCTCTTCTGGACACATTACAGATCGTCATTCTCCACAAACTGGAGGCAATACTCTAGGGTGAGACTTGACCAAAGCAAGAGTATGATATATTATTGCGATGTTGACACTAAATTTGACATTAATCACAGAACAGTGCTAACCCTTTTAGTAATCACAGCACAGTGCCGATTCATAGGTATGCACTGGTTCTCTAAACCTGCAGGACTCTTTCACATACACTGTTGTTGCCAAGAGTCACCCATCTAATATTTTTTCTACCTTAATACAGCACTTTAACTTGTTAACACTGGTTAAGATCTTCATTTTGCATAGATAATCTAGAATCCTTTTCCTGCCACTTACGATATTAGCTTGGACACCCAAATTGCTGTCCCCTGGCAATCAGATGAGCTATCAAGATCCAAAAAAGCTGGAGTTGTAGTTGCATGTGGTTTCTAATAATAGTCAATAACTCAAGCCAAAGACCTGCGGAAGTAAACAAGATCTAGAATGGGCAGAAGGAATCTCTGCCTACCTGTACTAAAAACAGCTGAGACAATGAAAGCAATAATGAAGTTGCATCATAAATGGGGCAGGTCCCAAAAGGCTTGTGGGTGATTTTATCAAGGTTTTTCCTCCAGCAAAATTACTGGCATTGAATCTTGAATTACAGCACCACTTATGTAATTCGTCCTAACATTTTGTGGGCATACAGGATACATCTTTTCAGATACTCAGGTCACACTGTAAATACATAGGAACCTGTTAAAATATAAAGATTTGTAGTCTTGTAGAGCAAGACTCATGTATTCTCACGTCCAAAGTAAGACATTCTCTGTTTGGTTATCTAAACTTCTAGGGAGAGCCCAGGTATAGTACTCTCCTCCAACACCATCTCTCAAATGAGTTGATTCTCCTCCTATCAGCGTTTTCAACTTCCACAAAGCATAGAAATTGGAAATACAAAGGCATGAACAATACTGGCTCTGATATTCAGTGATACATCTTTACACTTGAGGATTGTATCAAGTTCCGTGGTTTCCTATCAGAGACTGCTGTCAAGAAAGAAGGGCAGGTGTGAAAGAACTACTCAGTGATTCCCAATCTTTGGTCTTCCAGTTGTTTGGACTTCAACTCCCAGAAATGCCAGCCAGCTTACCAGCTGTTAGGAATTGCAGGAGCTGAAGTCCAGAACACCTGGAGGACCAAAGTTTGGGAACCACGGAGTAATTTCATACCTACCCTTCTTTCTTGACTGTAGTCTCCAATACAAGAAACAATGTTAAGGTGAAACAGTAGGAAAAGAGGAAGACTGCACTGCAGGTGAATACTCCATCAGGGAAAACACAACTCAAAGTTTGCAAGACCTGAGCAGGGCTGTTGAGGACAGGACGACCTGGAGATCTCTTATTCATAGGGTCACAATAAGTCTGACTCGATGGCAGTTAACAAAGCAAAATATAGTAAAGGTATTTTTTTTCAACCCTTGACCCTTTACACCCAGTGAATTGCCTCTCCTGGAAACAACAATGCTCCCACAGCCATATCATGCTTGATTTTCAATTTTTAAAGTGGACTTCTGGCAACTTCTGTTTTGGGGGGATTTTTGGCCCCCTACGATCTCTAAATGGTTCCAGAGACAGAATACACTGCCATTTTCCACCTCTACTTACAGGTATCCTGTCTCCAAGTTCCTTTCCTGAACAAAGTAACGTTACTTTGGCATTCCCATGTGGCACACGTTTCTGCCAGGCATCTGTATGTGGAGTCCCAAAGACATTTCAGTCATTGGCAATCTCATTCCTATTCATTTGCCATTGTTATCATTATGGTCTTCCATGTCTGCTTTGAGTGTTACAAAAGTTGTCAAATCTCAATGTTATCTTCACCTGCAGGTTATGCTGAATGTTATGCCTTATTGTGACACTAGAGGCAGAATGTTAAGCAGTGTGCTTTGATTCTCCATTGAGTTCAATAGGTATCTTGTCATATGATACCTATTGTGTGTAAATTAATGAGATGGATTACAAATGGGCTTTGGGGAAGCTTACAATTCAGACCAAGCTAGTTTCCCTACCTTCCAATCACAATTTTTGGCCCTGTGCTTTGGCTGATGTGCCAATATTATGGTCAAATGGGCAATTTGACCATAATAGGCAAACCTTAAACTTTAGTGCTGAGTCAAACAGAGAAGTAATGTCTATCAAAAACCAGTTGATGAATTAATTCTTAAATTAAATCCCCGTGTGTCAAAAATATACAAAATTAACACATATCAGATTTTAAAGTAATTTATTGGAAATAGTTATTGGATTACAAACAAGCGATTCCCATTTACAGAATGTACTGACAGCTCATGGTAAAAACATAGCCTTCCAGTCATTTGTCATATAGCCCTGCAAAATTACAGAGTCATATATCTAGCTAACTTTTCACTCAGCCCTTTAAATAGTTTATTTGTGGTCCAATTACCTGTTGATAAGGCATTTCCTGAAAGAGCGCCAAATTTCACCGCATTTTTGCTATGCTATTTAACAAGATGTTGTTAGAAGTGGCAAAGACATTTCATTTTTGAGTCCACTACCCTGTGAAAATGTAACCCACTTTCCTATACACCTTTCTGCTGAAGACTTCTTTTAAATTAACATGCTGTAGAGTAACAAAAAATAGCTCAAGTCACAGCAATATAAAAATTTGGATTCAGCAGTATATTTAACCTATTAATGTGTTCAGCACAAGCAGGGCGCTATTAAGGCTGCATGCATGTTAGTGCTCTCTGGGATGAGTTACTGTGAACACTGCAACATTATGGAACAAATCACCAGATGATTTTTCTGCACCTTTACCATATTAACTGTAATTGCTCCTTTTGCCCATTCTGCCCCCTAAGGAATGATGGCATAAAATCACTGACACTCAAAGTACAATACAACAACTAAGCATTTTCTGTGAAATTTCTGGCACATTAAAACTGAAGAATTCTGTTCCTTTATATAATCTATAAAGCCATTGGTCTTAAATTACATTGTTTCATTAAACAATCTCCCAGGAAGCATTGAACGAAGTCTTCTATCAGAATCATTTAAGAGTTAAGTTGCCACATGCTATAAAAAAAACTAAGCTACACATACAGAAGATGTTCTTTTTAGATAAACAAAAGCCACAGCACACATCTGTTAACTGGCTTGCATGAGTGTGCTTCCATCTAGCCATACAGTCACTATCTGATAAGCTTAACTTTTTAATTTTAAATAAAACCACTTCCATTTATACAGAAGATGAACAAAGATCAGTGTTTACATATGATGTGGTCACTAAGTATCTACACTGCTTACACTTAATAGCTCAACAGAAAGCATGAGTTTGATTCACAGAATAAGTAGGTCCACGATTGTAAGTTAACAATAATTCTTTATTGCTTTATACATGTGGTGCTTTCTCAAGGCACTGTGGCATGGACTAGAAAACTTGGAATGATTTGTGAAGGAACCTGGAATGACATATGGTCAACATGGAAAGTTCTTCAGAAGCAAGATGACAGCAAATTTAAATTCCGAGTTATCCAACATCAGGAATGAGAGTTCATAGTTCACAGGAGAAATGAAGCTATCTTGTACAAAGATTTGATCCTTCACATTCCCATCCTGATACTCTGAATAATCTGGAAGATAGCTAGAAAAAAAAACAAGATCGAGATGCTGATAAACATAATTTGTCAAAAGTTAGAGAATTATAAACATTTTCATTAAGACAGAGTCAATATAACTTATTTCAAAAACCCATGAACAAGTTATTTTAGTATTAGGAAACTGCATGGATATACTATATATAGATGTACTGCTTTATGCTTTCTTGTTCTATGTAAACATCATAGTAACATTACAAAGCAGTGAGTTCTACCATATGGTAAGACGTTTCATCTTCCTGGTTGAAAGCAGCAATTCTAACTATCAGTGTGATGCCAGCTATGGTCACTTTTGTGTGTAAAACAAGAGTGAAATAATAAAACCCAGTATTACTATACCATTATTAATCCCAATGGATATACAAAACTGATGTTGCTGCAGTTAAAGAGATCAACTAAGCACATGACACGCTTAATGACAGAACACTTGCTTTGCATAAGCCTTTTTTCAAAGACACCTGATTGCAGGAAGACTACCTCGCAGGTGATTTGGCTATTTAAACAGGCAAACCTCAAATCATAATGAGCACAAATATGAATGTGTTTATGAATTCTACTGAGCTGTGAGGATTAGTCGACATTTTCCAATGATAGGAAATTCTACAATCCTTACATGGACTTATTCTTGTTGACCTACATAAAGTCAATGGTAGTGAAGGTGATTACTAGGGGAATCGGGACAGATGAAGACATATGAAGTGCACATTTCTTAAAACAGGATTGAGTCACAAAGCAGTCATTGCTGTTGCAACTCACACTGAGGCTGTAAGTCCATGACACTAAATGAGGTCCCGGGACAGAGCTGTTCACCTGCCATTCTCCGTCAAGCCCTCCTGAATCCTCCCTTCACACACACTTTCTTCTGAACACTTGTAAAATACAGTATTAGAATTCCTTGGGAGGAAAAAGGTTCCTTCCAACCATTACTGGGATTTAAAAAATACTATTTATATTTAATTCTGTTAAATATAAATCTGTATATTTGTATATTTAAAATGGCTATGCTGATGCTTTTATGCTAAGCTGCTTTGAGCCCCCCCCCGGGGGGGGGAGATAAATAATAATAAGCCTTTATTTATATCCTGCCCCCAATCCCCAGTGGGACTCGGGGCAGCTTACAACAAAACTACAAATGCAGTAAAAGATATAGCAGACAATTATCACATATCAATTCATAAAACAAAATGGTACAATATTGTAAACAAAAATAAATAAACAGCTTAAAAGATAATTTCGCCCTCTAAAACAGTGTGTGTGTGTATATATATACACACACACCAGCCAGCTCCTATGATCAGGGTATCCAGAATTATAAGTTGTAGTTCTTATAACTGTTTGATAGGGTGGTTAATATTCTTATCCACTATCAAAAGTCTGCTTAAATAGCCAGGTTTTCAACTCCTTCCTGAAAGTTATGAGGGTGAATGCTTGGTCAGGTCATTCCAAGTCTCCAAGTCGGGGGGGGGGCACTACTGAGAAGGCCCTGTCCCATATCCCCACCAATCTCACTTGTGAGGAGGTGACTGAGGGGGCCTTCCTGGCTAATCTTTGAGCAGGGTTATATTATATTATACATATAATAAGGCCCGAAGCTAAGTTTTGTGGAACCAATCATCTAGCACTTCTTCGCCCTTAATACTTAAAAACTACAGCTCAATCTTTTTTTGGTTTTTTAAAATAAAGTTGATGCCACCACTTGCATGTTTGGTCAGGCTAATAAATTAGATTAATCACTGAATGTAAATATTTTCCCCTGACATTAAGTCTAGTCGGGTCCAACTCTGGGGGTTAGTGTTCACATCCCTTTCTAAGTCAAAGAGCCGGCGTTGTCAATAGACACCTCCAAGGTCATGTGGCCAGCATGACTACATGGAACGCCGTTACCTTACCGCATAATCAGTAGCTATTGATCTACTCACATTGGCATGTTTTTGAACTGCTAGGTTGGCAGAAACTGGGACTAACAGCGGGAGCTCACCTCTCTGCCCGGATTCAAACTGCCGACGTTTCAGTCAGCAAGTTCAGCAGCTCAACGGTTTAACCCACTGCGCCACCAGGTAGCCTGATCTAAATGTGTGGATGCCAAGAAAACAGTTGGCCTGTTGCAGGCTAGGACCAACATGGGCCCTCCAGGTGTTTTGGACTCCAACTCCCACAATTCCAAACAACCTACTAAAACACCCAGAGGGCCCAAGTTGAGCCACGCCTGGTCTTGCAAGGTTGTCGTGTTAAAAGATGCACATCATTATTAATCAAAGGTTTCAGAAATCCCTGGGTGATAGTATGATAGCTGTGTCCCGAAGCTCAGAGCATTACACACATTCCACAATGGCTGTTGCAAATAAGGAAAGGGGAGAGCGGGACACAGAGGGCGGGAATATACTTCGTAGTTACATTTAGTGGAAGGATAGAAAGGGGGGGGTTAGGATAAAGTTTAGAGTTTGGGTAAGGTATGGGTTAGGATTAGGATTACGGTTAAGGGTTAGGGTTTTACCATTACAGAACTCTTACACCCCCCACCTTAGAAAGTTTCAAGAATTATCTTAAGACCTGGCTCTT
This sequence comes from Anolis apletophallus, assembly GCA_030556195.1. Taxonomy (NCBI): domain Eukaryota; kingdom Metazoa; phylum Chordata; class Lepidosauria; order Squamata; family Anolidae; genus Anolis; species Anolis apletophallus. The sequence continues at coordinate 39,224,206 of JARBWK010000010.1, read as the reverse complement.
CCGCAGTGCTTTTGGAGATTAACTATATGTTATCATCCACCCTCAATATCTGCTCTGAGTGTACACCTCCTCCCTCGTTTACATGAAGATCCTTGTGCTTGACCCCAGTCTGAAAGAGTGTTCTTCCCTTACAGGCATGTACCCGCGGGGTGTGTGTGTGTGTGTGGGGGGCTTGGCTGCCCCCGAAATTCTCAGTGGTCTGCGAGAAGGCCTTACTGGTACATTATTTAAATTGTTATGTGTATTCATGTCATGATCTGATCACCATGCTTAATACATCCCATATGCATGGGGGTATTGGAATAACGATACAAAAGGTTTGGTAGGGTAGATCCTCACCCAGACTCAGCAGCCCCGAATCAAAAACCTGGGTACAGCCCTGTTCCCTTACAAATAATTCACACCACTGCTATCTCACCCCGTTTTTATCCTTCTATTTTAATCTGTACATGCGGCCTGCTCATTGTATTGTGCCATGAATGGTTTTATTTTATTTTAATTGTCCGAACGCATCTCTCCCTATGAACCACTGAGATGTTTAAGATCATCCGGAGAGGCCCTGCTCTCGGTCCCGCCTTCTTCGCAAGCGCGATTGGCGGGGACAAGATACAGGGCCTTTTCAGTGGTGGCTCCTCAGCTTTGGAACACCCTCCCTAGAGACATCAGATTGGCCCCCTCCCTCCTGACGTTTTGCAAAAAAGTCAAGACCTGGCTGTTTGAGCAGGCATTTGCTGATGAAATAAAACAGTTTAATTAGATCTATGGAATGATGACGACGTGGCGGAAAATGATTTCAACGCGACGCTGAGACTGCATTTGTATGTTTTAATTGGTAATAGTTATGTTATCTGGTTAGTGTTTGGTTTTTGTTTTGCTTGTGTTTTTGATTGAAAGGCAGAAGACTGCCTTGCGTAAATTGCCCCGAGTCGCCTTTGGGCTGAGAGGGGCGGTATAGAAAAACGATAAATAAATAAATAAATATTGGTTGTAGCATTTTGCCACCTCTGTTTTATGTAATTGATTACGACTTTTTTATGTATGATGTTACATTGTTATTGTCTTGTTGGGCTCGGCCTCACATACCCCGAGTCCCCGTTTGGGGAGATGGTGGCAGGATATAAATAAGGATTATTATTATTACATTCCTTATTTATTTATTTATTTCAGGATTTTACCTCGCTCTTCTCAACCCCCGAGGGGGGACTCAGAGCGGCTTACAGTAAGGCACAATTCGATGCCCACACAGTAACAATATAAGACCCCAGAACCCTTCAACAAAATACATTAAAATACATTAAAATACAATTACATTAGCATCATACGCATTCATTCCAGATTAAAACAATGTTCTGTCCATAAAAGCATTGGCCCTATTCATCCACTTTCCATTAAAATCCCATCTAAAATGCTGCCTTGTGCTGGTGTGCAAACGCCTGGTCCCACATCCAGGATTTTACTTTTTTCCTGAATGCCAGGAGGGATGGGGTGGATTGTACATCAATAGGGAGCGCATTCCACAGGCGGGGAGCCACCACCGAGAAGGCCCTCTCCCTCGCCCCCACCAGCCGCATTTGAGAAGTAGGCAGGAGCGAGAGCAGGGCCTCCCTGGATGATCTTAGATTACAAGGTGGGACGTAGCGGCTGATGCGTTCGGACAAGTAAGCTGGGCCAGAACTGTATAGAGCTTTAAAGGTCAAAACCAGCACTTTGAATTGAGCCCGGAATTGGACAGGCAGCCAGTGGAGCTGACACAACAGAGGGGGTGATATGCTCCCTGTATGTAGCTCCCGTTAGTAGTCTGTCTGCCGCCCGTTGGACCAATTGCAGTTTCCGAACTGTCTTCAAAGGCAGCCCCACGTACGAACTACTAACTAACTAACTAACTAACTAACTAACTAACTATATTATTTATGAGTCGCCCTCCACAAATGTGCTCCGGGCGACTTACACAGCTTGGCATTCACAGTACTAAAATATTAAAATATTAAAATATTGGAATAGACAGATTCCAGGTCACTGATTGTCACTCATGCATATGCTCTTCTAAATAGCCATGTCTTGAGTGCTGCCAGAAATGAAGGCAGGTCGAGAATGGCTCTTTGGTCTGGCGGCAGAGAGTTCCACAGGACAGGGGCCACAATGGAGAAAGATCTCTGTCTCGTGGACTCCAGATGAGCCTCTCTCAGACCTGGGACACAGAAAAGGTTCTCGTAGGCTGGCCGTGGTGCTCTCAGATGGACGGGTGGTATCAGACGGCCTCTTAGGTATGTAGGACCCTGGCCCCGCGACTAGATATTCCTTCGAAAATATTGGTGTCCTCTCGAAGGAGGGAAGCGGAGACAGCGTAACGACCACGGCTTCCGGACCCAGCTATGATAGTACTACCGAGCCATGACATCCATCTTGACAGACGCGTTCGCCGGCCCGATTCCTGTGGCGACACACTTACCGGATCCGCAGACCACGAAGATGAAGAGCGCCAGCAGCCAGGGCCCCACCGAGGCCTTCTCCTCCGGGGCGTTTCTCTGTGGGGAGAAGAATCAGAGGGTCAAGAGGGATCAGGAGAAGAAGAGGGGGAAGCAGGCCTGGGCTAGCTTGGGCCTTGCAGGTGCTTTGGACTCCAACTCCCACCATTCCTGACAGCCTCAGGCCCTTTCCTTTCCCCCCTCAGCCGCTTAAGCGGCTGAGGGGGAAAAGGAAAGGGCCTGAGGCTGTCAGGAATGGTGGGAGTTGGAGTCCAAAGCACTGAGGGGGAAAAGGAAAGGGCCTGAGGCTGTCAGGAATGGTGGGAGTTGGAGTCCAAAGCACTGAGGGGGAAAAGGAAAGGGCCTGAGGCTGTCAGGAATGGTGGGTGGGAGTTGGAGTCCAAAGCACTGAGGGGGGAAAGGAAAGGGCCTGAGGCTGTCAGGAATGGTGGGAGTTGGAGTCCAAAGCACTGAGGGGGAAAGGAAAGGGCCTGAGGCTGTCAGGAATGGTGGGAGTTGGAGTCCAAAGCACTGAGGGGGAAAAGGAAAGGGCCTGAGGCTGTCAGGAATGGTGGGAGTTGGAGTCCAAAGCACTGAGGGGGAAAAGGAAAGGGCCTGAGGCTGTCAGGAATGGTGGGAGTTGGAGTCCAAAGCACTGAGGGGGAAAAGGAAAGGGCCTGAGGCTGTCAGGAATGGTGGGAGTTGGAGTCCAAAGCACTGAGGGGGAAAAGGAAAGGGCCTGAGGCTGTCAGGAATGGTGGGAGTTGGAGTCCAAAGCACTGAGGGGGGGAAAGGAAAGGGCCTGAGGCTGTCAGGAATGGTGGGAGTTGGAGTCCAAAGCACTGAGGGGGGAAAGGAAAGGGCCTGAGGCTGTCAGGAATGGTGGGAGTTGGAGTCCAAAGCACTGAGGGGAAAAGGAAAGGGCCTGAGGCTGTCAGGAATGGTGGGAGTTGGAGTCCAAAGCACTGGCTCAGGGGGGAAAGGGCCTGAGGCTGTCAGGAATAGTGGGAGTTGGAGTCCAAAGCACTGAGGGGGAAAAGGAAAGGGCCTGAGGCTGTCAGGAATGGTGGGAGTTGGAGTCCAAAGCACTGAGGGGGAAAAGGAAAGGGCCTGAGGCTGTCAGGAATAGTGGGAGTTGGAGTCCAAAGCACTGAGGGGGAAAAGGAAAGGGCCTGAGGCTGTCAGGAATGGTGGGAGTTGGAGTCCAAAGCACTGAGGGGGAAAGGAAAGGGCCTGAGGCTGTCAGGAATAGTGGGAGTTGGAGTCCAAAGCACTGAGGGGGAAAAGGAAAGGGCCTGAGGCTGTCAGGAATGGTGGGAGTTGGAGTCCAAAGCACTGAGGGGAAAAGGAAAGGGCCTGAGGCTGTCAGGAATGGTGGGAGTTGGAGTCCAAAGCACTGAGGGGGGAAAAGGAAAGGGCCTGAGGCTGTCAGGAATAGTGGGAGTTGGAGTCCAAAGCACTGAGGGGGAAAGGAAAGGGCCTGAGGCTGTCAGGAATAGTGGGAGTTGGAGTCCAAAGCACTGAGGGGGAAAGGAAAGGGCCTGAGGCTGTCAGGAATAGTGGGAGTTGGAGTCCAAAGCACTGAGGGGGAAAGGAAAGGGCCTGAGGCTGTCAGGAATAGTGGGAGTTGGAGTCCAAAGCACTGAGGGGGAAAGGAAAGGGCCTGAGGCTGTCAGGAATAGTGGGAGTTGGAGTCCAAAGCACTGAGGGGGAAAGGAAAGGGCCTGAGGCTGTCAGGAATAGTGGGAGTTGGAGTCCAAAGCACTGAGGGGGAAAAGCAGGGGCCTGAGGCTGTCAGGAATAGTGGGAGTTGGAGTCCAAAGCACTGAGGGGAAAAGGAAAGGGCCTGAGGCTGTCAGGAATAGTGGGAGTTGGAGTCCAAAGCACTGAGGGGAAAAGGAAAGGGCCTGAGGCTGTCAGGAATGGTGGGAGTTGGAGTCCAAAGCACTGAGGGGGAAAAGGAAAGGGCCTGAGGCTGTCAGGAATAGTGGGAGTTGGAGTCCAAAGCACTGAGGGGGAAAGGAAAGGGCCTGAGGCTGTCAGGAATGGTGGGAGTTGGAGTCCAAAGCACTGAGGGGGAAAAGGAAAGGGCCTGAGGCTGTCAGGAATAGTGGGAGTTGGAGTCCAAAGCACTGAGGGGGAAAGGAAAGGGCCTGAGGCTGTCAGGAATAGTGGGAGTTGGAGTCCAAAGCACTGAGGGGGAAAGGAAAGGGCCTGAGGTTGTCAGGAATAGTGGGAGTTGGAGTCCAAAGCACTGAGGGGGAAAGGAAAGGGCCTGAGGCTGTCAGGAATAGTGGGAGTTGGAGTCCAAAGCACTGAGGGGGAAAAGGAAAGGGCCTGAGGCTGTCAGGAATGGTGGGAAAAGGAAAGGGCCTGAGGCTGTCAGTCCAAAGCACTGAGGGGGAAAGGAAAGGGCCTGAGGCTGTCAGGAATGGTGGGAATTGAAGTCCAAAACACTGGCTCAGGGGGGAAAGGAAAGGGCCTGAGGCTGTCAGGAATGGTGGGAGTTGGAGTCCAAAGCACTGAGGGGGAAAAGGAAAGGGCCTGAGGCTGTCAGGAATGGTGGGAGTTGGAGTCCAAAGCACTGAGGGGAAAAGGAAAGGGCCTGAGGCTGTCAGGAATGGTGGGAATTGAAGTCCAAAACACTGGCTCAGGGGGGAAAGGAAAGGGCCTGAGGCTGTCAGGAATGGTGGGAATTGAAGTCCAAAACACTGGCTAAGGGGGGAAAAGGAAAGGGCCTGAGGCTGTCAGGAATGGTGGGAATTGGAGTCCAAAGCACTGGCTAAGGGGGAAAGGAAAGGGCCTGAGGTTGTCAGGAATGGTGGGAGTTGGAGTCCAAAGCACTGAGGGGGAAAGGAAAGGGTCTGAGGTTGTCAGGAAGTGGTGGGAGTTGGAGTCCAAAGCACTGAGGGGGAAAAGGAAAGGGCCTGAGGCTGTCAGGAATGGTGGGAGTTGGAGTCCAAAGCACTGAGGGGGGAAAGGAAAGGGCCTGAGGCTGTCAGGAATGGTGGGAGTTGGAGTCCAAAGCACCTGCAAGGCCCAAATTGGCCCAGGCCTACTTGGCATGGCCTCCCCCCTCCCTCAAACCCGGCCTTACCGAGGTCTTAGCCACGTTCCCGCGTTGTGTGATGTTCTTGCTGTGCTTCTCGTTGGCCATCCGGATGCGCTGCTTGGCCACCATCTTTGCCGTTGCTCCCTCCGAGCGGGACCTGCTGCTGCCTCCAGCCAAGGCGCCGCGTAAGCAGCAACTGCCCCTTCTCACGCAGGGCCCCGCCTCCCGGAACCGCGTCGCCAAGCTGCCACTCGGAAGTAGCCGCCTCCTCCCTCCCTCCCTCTCCCTCTCTCTCTCTGAGGAGAATCTCTTTCCTAACCTTCCTCGCGCTCTGTTCGACCGTTGTCCAATCAGCGCTCGCCGGGAGCACGTGACTTGGTTGGGGAGGACTCCGCGCCCCTCCCTTCGGGTTGGTACACGTCACCACGGCTCTTGAGAGAGAGAGAGAGGAGACGTGTCCAGGCTTTCCTCCCCGTGAACCGGAAGAGGAAAGGCCCGGATCCGGCTACAAGATGGCGCCTCCCACGCCACTCCTGGCAGGTGGGTTCAAGGCTAATCCATAGGCTTCCTTCCCATTCCGCTTCCCTCGTTCTTCGTCGTATTAGGATGTTTTTCCCTTCAGTCCAGGGTTCTTCAGGCGGTGCTTTCTAGCCTCATGTTAATAGATGGACAATCTTCACCTGGACCACTTAAGAACATAAGAACATAAGAAGAGCCATGCTGAATCGGGCCTCAGCCCATCTAGTCCAGCATTCTGTGTCACACAGTGGCCCACTAGTTGTACACAGGGATCTCTAGCAGAAAGGAGGGCAAAACCCTCACTTGCTCCCGACCCCCCACAACCAGTACCCGGGGAAAATCCTGCCTGCCTCCATCAACACAGAGGTGGCACTTGGATGTCCATTTCAGTAACTACTGATTCCCTTGGTATCCATGAATCTGTCTAATCCTGCCTTGAAGCTGTCCAGGCTGACAGCTGTCACAATCTCCTCTGGAAGTGAGCTCCATAACCCAATGACCCTCTGGGTGAAGAAATATTTCCCTTTATTAGTCCTAACTTTCCTACCTTGGAGCTTCAGGGAGTGCCCCCTAGTCCTAGTGTTGTGTGACAGAGAAAATATTTTTCTTTATTCACCTTTTCTATCCCATGCATGATTTTATACACTTCGATCAAGTCACCTCTTAAACGCCGTCTTACAAGGCTGACAAGACCACGGCGTTGCAACCTGATTTCATCCGGGAGCTGCTCCATCCCTTGGATCATTCCTGTTGCCCTTTTCTGTACCTTTTCCAGTTCCGTTATATCCTTCTTAAGGTGCGGTGACCAGAATTGTACACAGTACTCCAAATGTGGCCTTACCATAGATTTGTAGAGAGGCAATACAACATTTGCCGACCTATTTTCGATTCCCTTCCTGATCATGCCAAGCATAGAATTTGCTTTTTTCACTGCTGCAGCGCACTGGGTTGACATCTTCATTGAGCTGTCCACCAAAACCCCAAGATCCCTTTCCTGGTTTGTCTCAGAAAGCTTTGATCCCATCAGTTGATAAGTGTATTTGGGGTTCTTTGCCCCGATGTGCATGACTTTACACTTGTTTAGGTTAAACTGCATTTGCCACTTTGTTGCCCATTCACTCAATTTCGAGAGATCTTTCTGGAGCTCTTTACAGTCAGTTTCATTTTTAACTACCCTGAACAGTTTAGTGTCATCTGCAAACTTTGCTACCTCACAATTTACTTCTACATCCAGATCATTTATGAATAAATTAAAAAGTAACGGTCCTAAAACTGAACCTTGGGGTACGCCACTTCTCACCTCTTTCCATCCAGAGAAGTGCACATTGATAGTTCAATGTGCAAAGCCTTAGGCCCCTTCCACACAGCTGAATAAAATCCCACCTTATCGGATATATGGCAGTGTGGACTCAGGGCCTTTCCACACAGGCAAATAATTTAGAACAGTGTTTCCCAACCTTTATTGAGCCGTGGCACATTTTTTACATTTGCAAAATCCTGGGGGACACCCCACCAACCAAAATGACACAAAATGACGCTCTAAGACAGTAATACGTATAGTTAATATGTTTTTGAATGTATTTATACACTCAGTGTGAAACCTGGGCCTCTTTCAATGAACACAAGATAGATATCCTGGCAGGAATGGCAGAAAGACACACACAAAGGTCTTGCTCAACAGCTGGGAGTTATAGTTCACCCGCAATCAAAGAGCACTCTGAAATCCACCAATGATGGAAAGGAATCAAACTTCCCACACAGAACTACCATAACCAAGAAAAAATACTATAAGAGTTTGGTTGGCATCAGGCCCGGATCAGGCCCTTTTACCGCCCAAGGCTATATATGCGGTGGGGGAGTGAGGGGCGGGGCTTCATTGGGCTATTAAGAATTCTTGCTAGAAGGTTCCGAAGTTTGTCTGCGCAGTTCTCTCTAACGTCGCGAGAAACAACAAAGAAAATCTGAAGGCATGACTAGAGGGGAGGAAAGGCGGGCTGTATGCATTCACAGGTGACCACTCAAGGAACCATGGTTACAGGTAAGCAACCCATGTTCGCCTTTTCGTGGTCAACTGTGAATGCATACATGTGATAGAATAGCGAGCTAATGACCTTGGTCGGTGGGAGTCATGCCACCGAAGAGAAGAGGACTGCACGTCCAAATTCCGTCTGTCTCCTGGAAGCCACATCTAGCTTATAGTGGGAGACGAACTTGTGGTGGGAAGACCACGTGGCCGCATGGCAAACAGCATCAAGCGAAACGCCCCTCAAAAAAGCCGCCGACGTGGAGAGCACTCTCGTTGAGTGGCCCTTCAATTGTTGCGGAGGCTCCTTCCCCGCCCCAGCTCCGCCCCTCCTCGGCCCCCAGCTCCGCCCCCGCCTCCTCGCCGGCACAAGGAAGAGGAGGAAGGAAAGCCCCACCCCCGGAGCCGATGCGGGGCCTCCCCACGGCTGCTCCTCCCTCCCTCCCTCCTAAAGCTACCATGCAGCCAAAATCACCCTTTTCAGGCTGGCTTTAGGAGGGAGGGAGGATCGGCTCCGTGCCGGCGAGGAGGCGGGGGCGGAGCCGGGGGTGAGGAGGGGTGGAGCCAGGGGCGGAGCCAATCCACCCTCTCTCCTAAAGCAGAGCCGAGGGGAGCAGAGCAAAGGGAGGGGGCGGCGTGGATGGCGCCTGTGCCGCCCCACGCGTGCGCCCTTTTTTTAAATTTTTTTTTCCGATTTTTTTTTGAATTTTTTGGGGGATTTTTTTTTAATTTGGGGGGGGGTCCGGATCTGCTGCCCCCCCAAAAGTGCCGCCCGAGGCCATGGCCTCGGGTGGCCTTATGGGTAATCTGGGCCTGGTTGGCATTGGCCTTGAGTTTTGGAATTGTAGTTCACCTATATCCAGAGAGCACTGTGGAGGGGAGGGAGGAAGACGTGGGGAGAGTCTGCGCAGTAGCGCCTGCACGGGTCACGTCTTCCTCCCTCCCCCCTCCCGCAGAAGCAGCAGCGTGAGCAAAGCGCGGCAAAGCAAGCAGAGCGAGGCTGGGAAGAAGGGAGCCCGAGTGGAGAAGAAAAAGTGTTTGGCAGGAGGGGGAAGAAAGGGTATTGGAGGTTCCAATTTCCCACGGCACACCTGATGATCGCTCACGGCACACTAGTGTGCCACGGCACACTGGTTGGTAAACACTAACCTAGAATATCAAGCCAAAATGTTTGTTTGTTTGTTTGTTTTGCATATTCATATGTCCGAACGCATCTTCCCTTATGAACCATCATTCTAGGACCTGAAGATCACCTGGGGAGGCTTCGCCACAAGTACGTTTGGCGGAGATGAGAGACGGAGCCTTCTCGGTGGTGGCCCCTTAGCTATGGAACGTCCTCCCTATAGATATTAGATAGGGAGTGAGTGAGAGGGTGAGTGAGTGAGAGAGAGAGAGAGAGCGGGTGAGTGACAGAATGAATGAAAGAGAGAGTGTGTGTGTGAGAGAGAGAGTGTGTGTAAGAGAGTGAGTGTGTGTGTGTGTGTGTGAGAGAGAGAGAGGAAATCGATTTAATAACGAGACGCTGATATTGTGTTTAATTTTAATTGCTAACATGTACATATGATGTGATTGGGTTGGTAACTGTTGATGTGTTTATCATGGGCAGTCCTTGCCATGTGTACACCGTCTCGAGTCGACTTCGGGCTGACAAGGGCGGTATAGAAGCAACGTAAATAAATAAATAAATATTAGTTATGTAATATATATTATATATTAGATATAGGTATTAGATCATTGTTTCTCAACCTGGGGGTCGGGACCGCTGGGGGGGGGGGGTGTCACGGGGTGTCAAAGGGGTCACCAAAGACCATCAGAAGAGGCAGTATTTTCTGTTGGTCATGAGTGTTCTGTGTGGGAAGTTTGGCCCAATTCTATCATTGGTGGAGTTCAGAATGCTCTTTGATTATAGGTGAACTATTAATCCCTGCAACTTCAACTCCCAAATGACAAAATCGATCCCACCAGTGTTCAAATTTTGGCATATCAGGTATTTGTGCCCAATTTGGGCATATCGGGTATTTGTGAATGAAAATACATCTTGCACATCAGCTATTTACATTACGATTCATAACAGTAGCAAAACGACAGTTATGAAGTAGCAACAAAAAAAATGCTATGGTTGGGGATCACTACAGCACGAGGAATTGTATTAAGGGGTTGCGGCATTAGGAAGGTTGAGAAACACTGCTATAGATATTGGATCTGCCACCTCCTTTTTAATGTTCTGGAAAAAAAGTCAAGACGTGGCTTTTTGAACAAGTGCTGCAAAATGCAGAGTAACTGACATAGGAAAATGGAATGACGACAATGAGACCGGACAATGTTTTTAACAAGGAGACACTATAAATTTATATTTATTGATTTGTTTATTTTTTATTATATGTTATGTTTTTAATTATATTTATGATATTGTAAACATTGAATTTTACCCTGTTAACCAACTTGGGTCACCTGTGTGCTGAGAAAGGCAGTATACAAATACGGTAAATAAATAAATATTTGTATCCCGTCCTTCTCACCCCTGGAGGGGGATTCAGGGTGGTTTCCCAACGAGCATTCATTCAGTGCATGGCTCGAGATAGTATGTGTGAAAAAGGTCTTGGGGTCCTCATGGACAACAATTCTGGGCACCACAATTGAAGAGAGATATTGACAAGCTGGAAAGTGTCCAGAGGAGGGCGACTAAAATGATCAAGAGAGAACAAGCCTTATGAGGAGCGTCTTAAAGAGCTGGGCATATTTAGCCTGAAGAAGGGAAGGCTGAGGAGACATGGTAGTCATGTATAATTATGTGAGAGGAAGTCATAGGGAGGAGGGAGCAGGCTGCCCTGGATACTAGGATGTGGAACAATGGCTTCAAACTACAAGAAAGGAGATTCTATCTGAACATTAGAAAGAACTTCCTGACTGTGAGAGCCGTTCAGCAGTGGAACTCTGCCCTGGAGTGTGGTGAAAGCTCCTTTTTTGGAAGCTTTTCCACAGAGGCTGGATGGCCATCTGTCGGGGGGTACTTTGCATGCAATTTTCCTGCTTCTTGGCAGGGGGTTGGACTGGATGAGCCATGAGGTCTCTTCCAACTCTATGATTCTATTATGTCTTTTTCCTGGTATGGTATATCCTTAGGCAGATAAATTTATATTTAGCCCATGTGTATACAGCATAATTTTGTGCTTAGGCCTGAGTCCCATCTCCAATTTGTATAATTATGTATATGCAAATATGCCACAGGCTGATTATTGTTATTATTATTATTTGTTTCTTTACCGCCCTCTCTCCCAAAAGGCACTCAGGGCAGTTTACACATGGAAAGACAGGCAAACATTCAATACCATTAAAAGCAGTTTAAAATTGCATCGAAAAAGAAATCCAACATACTTCTAATTCAAGTCATTTTATGTAAAAGATACTCAGTCTGTATATGGAGGGCATTCTAAAAGTTTTCGGGAAAGCTCTGTGGGCTTGGAATTATGGTTAATGCCCTTTGTATCTATTGGGTGATTTCTTAACACATGATGGCTTATGCATTAATAAGATTTTTCCTGTACAAGGTGTTGGGCAGAGTGGGAGGAGAATTGTCTCTTGAGCAGAAAGAGTGGCATTGTTTTCGTACAGGATGTTCTGTCTTCAGCCTTCTCACGTCAAGTGGGAAGACTCTATTGTCTGAAACCTCGGAGAGGTGTATTCTATTGTTGTAGATCAAACAGCAAAGAGCCAAATAGAATAATGGGTTGTTGGTATAATGATTACAGTGTCTCAAGAGTAAGCCCTACTGTGTTTATAGGGGAGTTAATTCCAACCAAGTTTTCATAAGATGGTTACAGTACAGTTCTATGTTCATGAGATCTGCAGCCAGTCATTGTGCTCAGTCACTCAATGTGTTTGAGGGTGCACCTACACTGTAAAATAAATGCATTTTGATACCATTTTAATTGCCATGGCTCAATTCTATAGAATCATGGGAGTTGTAGCTTGGTGAGGCACCAATGCTCTTTGGCAAAGAAGGTTAAAGACTCTAACACAACGACTCCCAGGACTGAGCGGAGACAGTTAAAATGCTGTCAAACTGCATTTGTTTTACAGGGTAGATTCATCCTAATATTCTGTTCCATTCAGAACTATGGGTTGTACAGGACATATTGTCCACTCGGTAAAGTTGCATTCCTACACTTTTTCATAGCACGATCACTGGTTGAACTACTCAGGGAAGCCTTACAAAATTTCAAGGTGAAGAACATTTCTCATAGGTGGTACCACACTACGTGCTCTACTCAGAATGATTGTTTAGTGGATCCCAGGAGTATATTTTGTTAGTAAAAGGGCCTCTCCAGATGACCTCAAAAACCATAAGTAATAGAGCAGATAGTTTATAAAACTATAAAAATCCGTTACTTGACAGACTAATATGAAATAGGTAGACAGTGCAATTCTATCATCAGATTATTTAAATGTACCTCTTCTAAATGTCCTCACCCAGGTGTCAGTCTGAAGCATCTCCACAAGCTGCAGTTGCTAGACTAGTCTTAAGGCATTCCCATGTCGAGCACATTGCATTGAGGTTACTAGTTCTACATTATCTTTGTTCAATAACAGCTTTTATACAAACTGAAGCTGATAAAAGCAGTTCAAGCCATTGATGTTACTTGGACCACTAGTGACAAAAATGGATTCAGGAGTACCTCCAGGCTGCAAGCTTGTTCCTCAAAGGGAGCACAATCCCATCCAGAAGAGATAGAGTTCCTGCCTGATGGGCATAGGAACTGCTCACTCATACAGACTCTGGCTTGTCAAGATTTACCCTCAGTTTAGCAGCCCTCATCTAGACCTTTACTACATCCATGCTCTGGTCCTGAACTTGCACAGCCAAGACCAATTCAGATGTAAAATAAGTGGTTGTTATCAGCATGCTGAGAAAACTTCCACATCTGTGATTGCTTCCACTGGCTTCTTCATTGAGATTTTTTGGGCCTTGTAACTAAATGCCAGTTTGAATGAATGGGAAAGCTTTTTGATTATATTGCTTTGATTAGATTTTGTAAATTAGATTTCTTATGGGCTAAAGACTGCATTTGCCACCAAAATGTTAATTCATAACTTGGCTTATTACATTTTAGCATAACCAGGTCTTAATGACTATGAACATTAGAGTTAATTTCATTAGAAATTAAATGAATAAATACTATTTTTTTTCAGTGCGAGGATCTGAAGGACTCTATATGGTCAATGGGCCTCCACAGTTCACAGAGAATACATCATTTCAGAGGTATTTCAGCATTCCAATTGACTTTTAAATTCAGTGAATTACAGGAGTAAAAGTGGTCTCAATGGGGCTCACATTCTATAGACATGGATGTATCTTTTTGACTGTTAGATGAAATACTCCAGTTTTAAACAACATGTGTGGAAAACATCAAATATACAGGCTGTTCTGTAAATTGTAATAGTATGGATTACATGTGCATTACATTGCACAGGACAATGTGAATTGCCCAAGATTTTTTGAATACTGGGAAGGATGAAAACAAGAAATGTGCACATACTTAAATTAGTCTAGGATTCAGAGAAGAGATCTCCAATATAGTTATACATATACCTGCCCTGTAGATAAGCTATTGATCTTGTGCTGTCCTGGTTTGGATACTCTCCCGAGCCTAAACAATCTATATATTATTTTACATTGCATTTAGTAAAATGGATACTATCATATCAGGGTGTGCATGGCCATGCCATGCATGTAAACAGTTCATGTTTAGGTTGAATTAGGGCGAAGGTCCAAACAAAGGTTGATTCTGTTAAAATAAAATGAATAAACAGAGTTTGGATTGGGATTAGGTTTTTTGGTTGAGTATGAAGCTTCACAAGATTTCCTATACCCTCATATTGGTTTACAGATGGTCTGAGTGCACATTCTGTTAAAACAGTGGCCTCTTGCCAGAAAATTCTGCATTTGGATACAAAATCAGTAATCATAAAATACACACAGATCCTGGGTTGTTTTGGGTCGTTAGGAAAAGATGTTTATTGGACCTGGTGATTTAATTTTAATATGGACACTCATTTCTCATCAGTTGAGAGCCAAGACATTTTGTGCATGCATATGTAGTTCAAGGAATTGTGGTTGCTAAAATGCATGTCTCTCTGCCAAATGGCTATGGGGCCTTTAAACCATTACTAAATCTGGATTTTGATTGACATGCATCCTAATTTTCTTTGGATCATGCCAATGGCTCCCAAGACATTTTGATGCAAAAGTAATAATGTGGGCATAAATCTGTATATGTCCTCATATGCATGAGAGATAGTGTTATAGCAATCCTTCTAGCAGGATGGATTTTGTATTGTAAATTCCTCCACTTCCAAAGCTGTGATGGCTTGATGGATCCTGCAGCCAAACAAAAGTAAGGTTCACTTTAGAATCATAGAATCATAGAGTTGGAAGAGACCTCATGGGCCATCCAGTCCAACCCCCCCCCCCCCCAAGAAGCAGGAAAATTGCATGCAAAGCACCCCCGACTAATGGCTATCCAGCCTCTGTTTAAAAGCCTCCAAAGAAGGAGCCTCCATCACAATCAGGAGCAGAGAGTTCCACTGCTGAACAGTTCTCACAGTCAGGAAGTTCTTCCTAATATTCAGATGGAATCTCCTTTCCTGTAGTTTGAAGCCATTGTTCTGCGTCCTAGTCTCTAGGGCAGCAGAAAACAAACTTGCTCCCTCCTCCCTATGACTTCCTCTCACATATTTATACATGGCTATCATGTCTCCTCTCAGCCTTCTCTTCTTCAGGCTAAACATGCCCAGCTCTTTAAGCCGCTCCTAATAGGGCTTGTTCTCCAGACCCTTGATCATTTTAGTCACCCTCCTCTGAACACATTCCAGCTTGTCAATATCTCTCTTATTTATTTATTTATTATTTGCATTTGTATTCCGCCTCTTCCCGAGGGCTCGTGGCGGGTTACAAGACATACATAGTGATCGGCAGGCAACACTCATGCCGACTCACGAACAAAATAAAACAATGCTATAACCATAAAAATAACAAAAATGATACTAAAAAACATCATTAAAACATTGTTAAAATTACACTAAGTGACAAAAACGGTAACACAGAGTCATAAATCGATTGAAAGCAAGAGGCGTTATATGTCAACCGAAGGCCTGCTTGAAAAGGAAGGTCTTACAGGCCCTGCGGAAGGGGGCGAGCTCCCGTATGGCTCTAGCCTCCTCCGGCAGGGCATTCCAGGCCGTTGGAGCTGCTACTGAGAAGGAGCGCTGCCTAGTTGATGATAGGCGGCAGAGGCGGATCGGTGGAATCTCCAGCAGGTTTTGCTCTGCTGAGCGGAGTGATCTCGGGGGATCGTATGGGGCAAGGCGGTCCAAGAGGTACGCAGGCCCTAGACCGTACAAGGCCTTAAAGGTCAACACCAGCACCTTGAAGGTGATTCGGTACTCAATTGGCAGCCAGTGCAGTTGCTGGAGGATGGGCGTAATGTGCTGCCTCACCGGCACTCCTGCCAGCAGGCGAGCAGCGGCATTCTGCACTAGCTTGAATTGTGGTACCCAGAATTGGACACGATATTCCAGGTGTGGTCTAACCAAGGCAGAATAGAGGTTAGCATGACCTCCCTGGATCTAGACACTATACTCCTATTGATGCAGGACAAAATCCCATTGGCTTTTTTTTGCTGCCGCATCACATTGTTGGCTCATGTTTAACTTCTTGTCCACGAGGACTCCCAATATCTTTTTCACATGTACTGCTCTTGAGCCAGGCATCCCCAATTCTGTATCTTTGCATTTCATTTTTTCTGCCTAAGTGAGTATCTTGCATTTGTCACTGCTGAATTTCATTTTGTTAGTTTTGGCCTATTTCTCTAATCTGTTAAGATAGTTTTGAATTCTGCTCCTGTCTTCTGGAGTATTGGCTATCCCTCCCATGTCTTTCATTTTCTTTCTTTTTCATTATGGTCCTTGAGAGGGAATGAATTATAACAACTTTTAGGGATAATGTAATCCTTTGAATCCCGTGACAAGAAAATGTGGAGTCTTGGAATCCTGTGGGACCTTGCACATACTCAATTTATAGTACATTTGTTTTTGGTCAATTTTAGGTATGTACCCTTTAAAAGAGCTTAGAAAATTGATGGAAATACAGCTTCAGGTTTAGTTTGACTTACTATAATATGTATTTCTTGATAATTAGCTTTGGTGATCTTTAATGGCATTATAATTTGTTCTACCTGTGTTTTACAATTAAAAGGATCAATTTATTTTATTGACGTTTTTGTTCTTGTTTCTTTGGTATATTTAAATTGCAATTGAAAATTGTCTTCATTTTTTTCAGGGAGTCTGGAAAAAACAGCAAGGTTTTTGCCTTCAGCAAGGATGGTTCCCTTTTTGCTTGGTGTAATGGAGAACAGTCAGTACAACTTTAAAATATGTATATATAATTCGATTGTTTTGAATATAAGGAAAAGTAAAAGAGATCATGAAGAAAAAAGATGTGCATGTGTATAGGATATCAATATGTGCTAGCTGCATACACTTACAATCTTACAGTTTATCCAAGCAATACATTTCCATGGGGTTACTGTATATGAAAAACACAAATTCTGCTTTTCAAATAATCTGTTAAATTTGAGGCACATGTTATAACATGTGTCATATACTGTATATAAAATTTTGGTGGACTCTAGATGGTTTTTAGTAGCCAAGTATCCAGCTAGTCAAGCAAGAGAGTATTTTTGTGCTTTCTTTATAAAATCAGTTATTGTGTAACCTGCAAATAAAGAAATATCTTTTGTTCATATGGTTTTCAGTGGGATGTACATATCATTTCCTTCTTGAAAGGGAGATTTGGCATAGTTTTTACACTTGAAATAATATTTTTTCAGCATAATACCGTACTCAGCAATATTTTTCTGGCCCATTTAGTCAGGAACAATATCCATTTGACTTCAGGATCAGTGTTCATAGCTGAGAATTTTCTGATACTGCATATAATTTCAATCATTTTAAAATGGGAGTTACATGTAGGTGAATAGGAATATAGCTGCATCTTTTTCAATCTTATGTGTTCATTGTCAGAGGATATATGTAGATGGTTAGTTTTGAATCTTGAGTTCTCCATCTTATTTCATCTTCATTGAAATAATTGTATATAACTATGGGTAGTATTGCAACTTTTAAAGCTAAATGATGTAATGTTTTAAACTATTTTAATACTGTTTAATTATATTTCAATGTTTATATGTTTTTGGTTTTAAATTGTACATTTCTGTTTTTTTAAACATTGTTAGCTGCTTTGAGTCTTCTTTTAAGAGAGAAAAACTGGAACAAAAATATAAATAATGATCAAATACATTTTACCTTGAGATTCCTGTTTTGTCTTAGTGCATTAAAATGGATGTTATTTTGATTGATTGCTTTTTGTTGTGAGGGGAGCTATTTGATACATGCAATCAGCCTTTAACATCTTGGTTTGATCAGCATATACTAAATGAAACAGTGACTGCTTTTTGCGAAAACTTCTCTCAATCACTTATGAATCATTTGTAGAAATTCAGAGCAGAATGGGATACATGGGAGGTAAAGCGGCATATGATCAGATCCTTAAAGTTAGTATAGGCTTGGTTGAAACGGGACTTCTATATGCCTCCGTTGCAAGCAATTGTAGTGAGATACATGAACTCTAGTATTTGAGGGCTTAGAGTTCAATGACTAACTCCTGTAACTGTGTTTTTGAAATAGTATGTTTGTGAACTAATGAATATTATGAGAAATTTTAGAAAATCTGTTTTTTGCTTAGTGGTTCAAAGTAAAGAAAATTTAGAGGCGAACATAGCTATTAATTAACCATTCTTATCAAGTTTTGTTGAAGTGACCTCTTTTGGTTCCAGAGTAAACATTGTGAATGTCACCAGCCACAATGTGCTACAATCCTTTGATCTGCCAAAGACTGTTTGCCTTGCATTCTCGCCAAAGAGCAATGTCCTGGTAATGTGGCAGCCCTATACAAGTAAGTATTTCAGACCTCTGCTCTAGCTACCTTCACTGAAAATATGGATACAGCTCTGAAACAGGACTCAGTATTAGGGACAGGCAACACACAGCTTCTATGCAGCCCTTGAATCCTATTCCAACCTTTAACGCAAGCATGGACAAACTTCAGCCCCCCAGGTGATTTGGACTTCAACTATTAGAAGTTGTGGGAGTTGAAGTCCAAAACACCTTGGGGGGGGGGGGAGGAGTTTGCCTGTGCCTGTTCTAACAGAACAGTAACTACTGCAAGCAGGCCTCCAAAACTGCAGCTGCCACAGGGAGCAGAAGAAGCTCTCCAAAGTCATCTGTACTGTTTTTCCCCTACCCTGTGATTTGTTAGGACTGTTCATGTAGGAAAATGAGCCACCATTTGAACTGCAGCAGCATAGGAATGATGTATCATCCACTGCAGAAGACAGGCATTAGCCCTAGGCCCCTAGAAGATCTTTGAGAGCTGCATATCCCTGATGCAGCACCCCCCCCCCCCCCCAATAAATTCAGTTTACCTATTGCTACCCTAAAGGGCTGCTCCTCAACATGAAAATGAAGGAAGTGTTATTCAGGGGCATGAAAGCAATTTATGTGCATTTGTCCCCGTCCCCCCCATTGTTTTTCATATATCTCACTGATGTGCCCCATAGTTCTGAAAGATCACAATACAGATAGAATGATTAAATCAAGAAAGCATTTATCCTGAATCTCTTGGGAAGGCCTTCATTCATAGATTACTGTATGTTATAGAACAAGAATTCTTCAACTTTTCCAACTCTTAACCATTTTCCATCCAAGAAATTCGTTTGTGACTATGGGTATATAAATATATAAAGTAATATAGGTATAAACATCTAAAATTTACTGGCAGTAAGCATATGCAAGGCTTGCTAAACAGGCTGCATTTTCTGCAGAGTCCACTATAAACACTGCACATTGTTGCTAACAGATATGTGTAAATTGGAATTATGTGCCATGACTACCGGAATGACCTGGATTATGATTGCGGATAGCATGGTTTTATAGTGACTGTAATGTTTTTAAAATGTTTAATGTAGTTCAATTTTGATCTTATTTAATTAAATTTTTATTTTAATTGTACATTGTTGTTAAGGCATTGTTGCCTATCTGTAAGTGACCTTGATTCCCTCTTGACGTTGAGAAAGGCAAGATATAAATATAGTAAATAATTAAAATAAATGGGTGGCATTCAGAAACCTTTCTCGTGACTCCAGCACGAAGTTAAGGGGACACTATTTGGTGTCACAACCTACAGTTTAGGCAGTATTATAAATAACGTGAGGCGAAATTCCAACAGTCAACAGATGTGATAGTGTTTATGTAATCTTAGTAATGGAATGAACAGAAAATATTGTTTCTGAAATGAGAAAAATGCTATCATGTAATCATGCCCAGCACAAGCAAAACATTTCCAAAGCTATTGATTTTTAATTCATGCACCCTGTTTGGAATCTGCTGTGAGCTGCCTTAGGTCCTTTAGGGGAAAGGTGGGATATAAATAAAACAAATAAATCTACTCATTATGCTTCTGCTATGCACTGACATAGCATCTTCCTGAATGTTCCTCCGCTCTCAACTGCCAGCTGCCATTTTAATAGGTTGCAGCACAGCAGGATCATTGCTGCAAGACAGTTTGCTTTTTCCTCCTTCTTCCATCTGCATCCTTTCCCTTAACCTTTGGTCCAATGGCCTTTAGGCTGAATCGCAGGTTTAAAATGAATGATGCAAATCAGGAGTGGATAAAATATAATCTAGGGATGCATGCAGCCTCCACACACCGTTTTTATTACATTTGATCCTGCCAAACTCCAGATCAGGGGTGCTCATTAGGTAGCTCGGGAGCTACTAGTAGATCTTGGCCCTCTTCCAGGTGATCTTCGGGCCTCACCAGCCGGATGGGGCGCTCCTTTCATGCGCACGCACACCCTGCGCGCATGCGCGCTCCTGCTGTTGGCTTCTGCTCTTGCGGTGCTTCTTTCGCCTGCAGGGCATTGCAGGAAGAAGGAAGTACGAGGCGGGGCCTCTGGAGGGAGCGCCCTGCCTCTCTCTCGTCCAGAAGCAGCTGTGCAGCCTCCGTTGCCGGCGAGACAGGCAGGGCAGAGCGCTCCCTTTGGATGCCCCGCCTCATGCTTTTTCCTTCCTGCAATGCCCCGCAGGTAGAAGAAGCGCTGCGCGGGCGGAAAACGGCAGCAGGAGCATGCGTGGTGGCAAGAGCGCGCGGTGGCGGGAGCGCGCGGGAGCGCGCGGCGGCAGGGGCGGGTAGATCTTTTGGACTTGGTTGCTTTAAGAGTAGCTCGCATGCTGAAAAAGTGTGAGCACCCCTGCTCAATATTATATTTTCTTAGACAAGAAAAAAGGTGCACCTGCCCTTTTTGAAAGGTGAATGAGTGACAATTCACATTTCAAATAGTTGGCTGGACCTCCTTGCAGCCAATATTTTAAAGCCTACCTTTATTCTAAGAGAGCTTCCAGCATTTAGGTTCATTTATTTATTCATTTATTTTGGCAGTTGTATGGCGCTCTAGAGTTCTCCTGGGGAGAAAAACTGGTTTCTAGACCTACCACAGTTGCCGACCATGCTGTAAAGAAATAAAGCCTTATCGATATTGTTGGCGTTATGCGCCTTCAAGGCTTGTCTGACCTACCGTGTTTCCCCGAAAGTAAGACACCCCCGATTGTAAGCCGTATCGGGGGTGTCTGGGGGGACGGCTTAGATAAGCCATACCCCGTATATAAGCCGTACCTCGTCCCGCTGCCGCCGCGCCGCCGCCCGCAACCGGAGGTGTGCGCGGCACACCCATGTCACACCTCCGCGGCACACCTCTTCGCCAGGGCTCCAGGCAAGGGAGGGGAAGGAGCCAGGAGGCGGGAGGAAGCGGCGACGCGTCACTGTGACGCTGCGATCCTCACCACGCCCCCCTGGCTCCTTTCCCCTCCCTGCTTGAGAGAAAGAAGCTTCTCTTCGCCCCTGGCTCTCTTCCCACCCTTGGAAGGAGGAGGAAGAGAGCCAGGGGCGGAGAGAAGAAGCGATGACGCGTCGCTGCTTCTCTCCGCCCCTGGCTCCTTTCCCCCCACCCTTCCAAGGGAGGAGGAAGAGAGCCAGGGGCGGAGAGAAGATGCGACGCGCGTCGCTGCTCTCTCCGCCCCTGGCTCCTTTCCCCCACCCTTCCAAGGGAGGAGGAAGAGAGCCAGGGGCGGAGAGAAGCAGCGACGTTGCCATCGCTTCTCTCCGCCCCTGGCTCTCTTCCTCCTCCCTTGGAAGGGTGGGGGAAAGGAGCCAGGGGCGGAGAGAGAAGCAGCGACGCGTCATCGCCCCTGGCTCTCTTCCTCCTCCCTTGGAAGGGTGGGGAAAGGAGCCAGGGGCGGAGAGAAGCAGCTTCCTCCTCCCTTCCCTGGAAGGGTGGGGGAAAGAAGGGTGGGGGAGAGAGCCAGGGGCCCCTGGCTCTCTTCCTCCTCCCTTCCAAGGGTGGGGAAGAGAGCCAGGGCGAAGAGAAGCTTTTCCTCAAGCAGGGGAGGGGGGAAGGCCAGGGCGTGGTGAGGATCGCAGCGTCACAGTGACGCGGTCCGCTTCCTCCCGCTCTGGCTTTCCTCCCTTGCCTGGAGCCCTGGCGAAGAGGTGTGCCGCGGAGGTGTGCCACGGGTGTGCCGCGGCACACCTCGGCGGCGGGCGGCGGCGGCGGCGGCGGCGTGGCGTGGCGACGACGGGTACGTCTTGGGCTATATAAGACGTACCCCAAAAGTAAGACATAGGGGGACTTTTGGGGGGGAAAAGAAAGTAAGACGCTGTCTTACTTTCGGGGAAACATGGTATAATGCCCCAAGGAGAACCTCTCAACACATTTTTCTTGGCAAGATTTGTTCAAAGAGGGTTTAGCTTTGCCTTCCTGAGACAGTGTTACTTCTGTAGAGTGTCCCAGAAGGTTTCCATGGTCAAGCAGGGAGTCGAACCTTTCTCTCGTAATCTTAATATTCGAACCACTACACCACACTGGCACTCATTTTCAAAACAAGCCTTTGGGGCCAAAATAGAAGTGATGATAGTTTCTTCCTTTAAATGAGGAAGGGAAATAGGTCTGAATCTGAGATTTTTGCCCCTGGCACCTTTCTAGGTATTGCACAAACTGCCCAAGCTAGCAAAAGACACAAAACTGAAAGTGGCACTTCAGGTTTTGAAACAAGGAACCTGTGACCTACTGACAAAGTGAATTGCCTTTCCCAAGTGCTTCTAGGAGGTATGTTCTTGCCTTTTCATTAAAAGAAATAGTAGTTTGGAGTTGGTACAAAGTCATCCAGCAGGAGAATAAGTGAGAGCCACAGTTCTGAGAATAAACTAATCTTTCCTCCTCAGTTTTGCCATTGCTAAAAATGGTTTCTATTAAATTTCTGTTATGCTGTAGAAAAGGGAAAATGTACCCTGCTGTCGACCCATTATAAGGGAAGGCATTTAAGACAGTGGGAACAGCACAGTGGTCAGGGATAACAGTGTTTCAAGTATCATTTTTTCAGGCTTTTAGAATGGCAATCAAACCATTGAATTGCAGTTTGTAATTCAATAATATGTTGAGTAATATAACTAATGGGAACTGCAGTCCAACAACTGGAAGGGCTCCTGTTGCTCATCTGTTTTAGAAAAATAAAATATTAAGAGTTCCAGATGTGGATCTGCCATATTACATCTAGATGAGCCTTGAAATGGACAATAAAAGTTTCACTATTTTGATGCAGCAAAGAAAGTTAATTGAAGAATGGCAGGCAATGTGGCACAAATTTATTGTTGTGTGCCTTCAAGTCATTTCTGGCTTCTGGAGAACCTATTAAGGGGTTTTCTCTGCATAATTTGTTCAAAGAGGGTTTACCATGGTCTTCCTCTGAGGCTAAGGATGTGTGATTTTTCCATTGTCACCCAGTGGGTTTCAATGGTTGAGCGTGGATTTGAAACCTGGTCTCCAGAGTCATAGCTTAGTGCTCAAACTACTGACCACATTGGCTTTCTGACACAAATAGGCGATTGAAATGGGGGGCTGGTCTGATTCCAGAAGATAGCTTTACCTGAAGAATAGTGAATTGTATTTTGCTATCTAGAGTCTGAAAGACTCAGCATTTTACTTCAAGGTGAGAAACCTGTGAACTCTAGATTTTTTTTAAAAAGCCAAATAGTTTATATCTGAATACATGGAAAAATGGAAGCCAATGCAATAAGTAGCGTATTTGTGTACATTCACTTCTTGTACATTTATTAAGAAGTTGAACAAAATACATCAATGTAGTAACTGTAGTTAACAAAGAGCATATAAATAGTACAGGACAGCAAAGGACGCAAGGGTCTGGAGACAACTGTTGTAATGTCTGTATGCTTGTTGTAGCTGCAAAAGATGGTGCTGCAGGGATACCCAATTTACAACTTTTTGATGTAAAAACTGGAGAGTGCTTGAAGTCTTTCATCCAGAAAAAGATGCAGAACTGGTAAGTGGCTTTTAATTGAATATATTGTTTCTAAAATGTGATTTGAAAATCTGGAACCCTTATATTCATTGTATATAAGCATGCACTATTTGTCACATGGTAAATCTATTTTTGCTTTAATAATTGTATGTTGTTATTGAACCAGAGCAAGTGCCCTGTAGTGTATAAAAACAGCAGTAATAAATATTTGAAACTGTCAACTTCAATATAATTTTAATCATTTCTAAATATTTTCAGATCAGATACCTTAAAGTTTTTAAGTATGTTTCTTAAGATTATGGTATGGTGTTGCTTTTCTGAGTTAGTAATATAATTGTTCTTCTCTCACCCATCACCTTTTTTCTAAAAATTAGGTGTCCTTGCTGGTCGGATGATGAAAGTATATGTGCCAGGGGTGTTAACAATGAACTGCACTTCTTTGAAAACAACGACTTCAGTATGTAAATCTTTTTCTGTTCTCTAAATAAGGTTTCCTGTCTAATCGCTTTTTAAGCTGTTCACATCTGTGGAACGATAGCATTTTACCCCTAGTAGCGCAATGGGTTAAACCCTTGTGCTGGCAGGACTGCTGACTGAAAAGTCGGCGATTCAGATCCGGGGAGCGGCGTGAGCTCCCATCTGTCAGTTCCAGCTTCTCGCGGGGACATGAGAGAAGTCTCTCACAGGATGGTAAAACATCCGGGTGTCCCCTGGGCAGCGTCCTTGCAGACAGCCAATTCTCTCACACCAGAAGTGACTTGCAGTTTCTCAAGTTGCTCCTGACACAGAAAAATAAATTACAACACATACTGAAATTGTTCAGTAATATGAAACTTGGGTTGGGCATGCAGTCATTGATATCAATAGGACTTGAGGAAGCAAGTTGATTGCTTTCCCACCTGCAGCACTTGGATGCAGGGTGTACTCGGATCAAAATGAGAAGTGAACAGAAGTCTGCTTTCAGTTGAACAAACAGAAGTTTCATAGGATTAAAAACAATCACAACGGTAACATTGCCGCTTTTTTAAAAAGTGGATTGATATCCTTGGAGGCTTCCAGAAAAAGTAATTCACATTCTACTTTTCCAACACAGCAAGGGAGTAGCATATTAAATGCAGGGTTCCCATGGGATACTTGATTCTTATCTCTGGCCTTCTCTCCAAAATCTAGTTCCAACCACTGTCTTACATTTAATCCATACTTCAGAAATACAGGCAAAACTGAAAATGGCTCTGAAAAAAATATTAGAACAATTCTTACAATAATGACAGAGAGGTATATAAACAAATTGCTCCAATATTTCAGCTAAATGTATATGGAAGAGGATAATGGGTAGGTACAACCTTAAACATTAAACATTAAAGAGCACAACCTTATAAACATTTGGGCAGGCTTTTACTATGTTTAATATAACTTTTCCAGTAACTACCATAGTTTGTATAAGATTGGAAATTAAATGTAATAGTAGAAGCAGATGGTAGAGCTTTTATTTTCACCCGTATGTGTATGAAAAATGTTGTATGAGTCTTGTGTTTCCCCCCAATAATATAAGCAGACTTGGCCCAAGGGACTGGGGTTGTCACTGTTAATCCGCCATTAAGAAGTGTCTGGCAAAGGTATACAACTGCTAGCATAGTGCTCATAACATGTTTTTGTAGGCAGACACTGGAGCAACAAAGAACAGTAAAAGCTCAATGGAACAATATTTTTGGGTGGGGGAGTCAAGAAAAATTGGGAGGTACCAACTGCTAATTTTCCATGGCAGAAAATGGAGCTGATTGTCATGTTATTCCTGTGCTTGCATATTTTCTCTCTGTTATAGTGCACTCCCTAGGACGTACTGGAGAGTGGAAGATGGAGGGATTACTGCGGGTTTTGGGCCACAGATGCTTCAGAACCAGGAACTTAAAGCTTGCTTATTTGGAAGGCCATTTGACAGATCAGGAAAAAAACCAAATAATTTATTGAGCCTCAAGGCTGAGTTGCAAGGAATAGAAAGAAGATGCAGTCTTCTGCACCGTCACCTCCTGAGCACCTTCTGTTTCCAGTTGTAGGAGAGAGAAGCTAATGCTTAGATTAGGTTGGAAAGGGACCAAGATATTTATTAAAGTGCCATCGAGCCTGAGGTCCTTGAAGAAGGGTTCCACCCTTTGATGCGGTGAACAATTGTCCTGTCTTCCTTTGGAAACCTACACATTGTTAAGAATATCCTAGGAAGTTGGTCTGCATCTCACCATTGTTGTGATACGGCCAGAGTTCATGGGGTTGAAACTCTAATTGTAATACAGGAAAAGGGGAATGGACTAAATTCTGATGTAGCAATATGATGTAAATTGATCTTGTTATGGAAAGTGTATGGAACTTGCTTGGTCTTGAATAGGTAATTAAAACCCATTGAATTCACAAACAGCTTGTTCCTAGTAGAGAAGACAACTGGTAGAATTGATCTGTAGATATAGATCAATTTATCACCTGCATTTTGAAATGTATCACTATCCTACTGTTTCTGAGACTTTCTGTGCTAATCAGCTGAACAAAGTATAGCAATTCCCATGCAAAGGTCTAAAGCAAGTTTGACTGCATGCGTTTCAGGACACCTATGAATGTGGCCGAACACAACATCGTAAACGTAATTAAAACATGAGATGGGGGGGGGGGGGGGCATTTGTCAATCCTTTTGTATTTACTCAAGGCTGTATTGCAGGGGTCGGGAACCTTTTTGACTCAGAGAGCCATAAAAGCAAAATATTTGGAAATTTATTTCAGTGAGAGCCATATAATATATATAATATATTTTAAGACTGAATTCAACTAAATGTGAGTATATACCTACATACTATGAGAAAAGGATTACCCCGACAGAAAGACAGGACACTTCAGACCTGGCTCTGCAAAAGGCATGCTCAGAACTCTGGGAAGGAAGAGAAAATGGAAAGAAGGAGAAAAGAAAGAAAGAAAGAGGAAATAAAGGAGAGAGGGGGAGAAGAAGAAAGAAAAGAACAAACTATGAAAAAGGAAGAAAAGAAAAGCAGAAGAGAGACAAGGAGGGGAAAAGAAAGAAGGAAATGGAAAGGGTGGGGAAAACAAAGGAAAGGGAGTGAGGAAAAGGTAAGGGAAAAGAAGAAAAGAAAGAAGGGGAGAGAGGGAAGTGAAAATAAAGGAAGGAGAAGGAAAGGAAGACTTGAGGGAAAAGAATAGAAGAAGGAAGGAAGAGGGAGGGAGAATGGAGGAAGGAAGAGAGGGAGGGAAAAGGAAGGAGAGAAGGAAATGGTGAAGGGGAGAAAGAAAGGAAGGAAGAGGGAGAATGGAGGAAAGAAGGAAGGGTAGAGAGGGAGGGAAAAGGAAAGAGAATGAGAAGGAAAGGTTGAAGGGGGAAAGGAAGGAAGAGGAAGGGAGGGAGAATGGAGGAAAGAAGGAATGGGAGAGAGGGAGGGAAAAGGAAAGAAGGAAAGGGTGAAAGGGGAGAAAGGAAGGAAGGAAGAGGGAGAATGGAGGAAAGAAGGAAAAGGAGAGAGGGAGGGAAAGGAAGAGGAGAAGGAAAGGGTGAAGGGGAGAAAGGAAGGAAGAGGGAGAATGGAGAAAAGAGGAAGGGGAGAGAGAGAGGGAAAAGGAAGAGGAGAAGGAAAGGGTGAAGGGGGAGAAAGGAAGGAAGAGGGAGAATGGAGGAAAGAAGGGAGAGAGGGAGGGAAAAGGAAGAGGAGAAGGAAAGGGTGAAGGGGGAGAATGGAGGAAAGAAGGGAGAGAGGGAGGGAGAGAAGAAAAGGGTGAAGGGGGAGAAAGAAGGGAAGGAAGAGGGTCCCGAGAGCAGCAGGGGATGAGGAAGAGGTGTCGATGGCGGCGCAGAAGCGGCAGTCGCGGCGCATTTGCGTCACTCCTCCCTGCTGCATGCTGGGAAACCGAGGCCCAGGCTGCTCTGGAGAGCCAGATGCAATCATGAAAAGAGCCACATTTGGCTCCCGAGCCAGAAGTTCCCTACCCCTGCTGTATTGGATCATGCCCAACAATGTACAATATGTTTTGTTAAATTTTGCTGAATTGAAAAAAGATCTTGTAGCATTTATTGAATTGAATACCATTGTGGTTTTTCAGGTACGATTGTGAACAAGCTTCATTTACAGAAAGTCACTGATTTTGCGTTGTCACCCGGAGATCAGCCATCCAAGGTGCATCCTTTTGATATTT
Source organism: Anolis apletophallus (assembly GCA_030556195.1). NCBI lineage: Eukaryota > Metazoa > Chordata > Lepidosauria > Squamata > Anolidae > Anolis > Anolis apletophallus. Next base: position 39,196,476 of record JARBWK010000010.1, on the reverse strand, counting down.
TCTTTATATTTCCATATTGCAGGTTGTAATCTTTTTAATATAGTCACTACTTTACTTTTGTCTACATAATCCTTTTGAGAACTGAATTCTGAAATGGGCAAAATGTTATTAACACAGGTTGCTGTGTATGTTCCTGGAAGCAAGGGGGCTCCATCATTTGTAAGGCTCTACGAATACCCTAAATTTGAAGGCCCACAATCCATGTTGGCCAACAAGAGTTTCTTTAAAGCTGATAAGGCAACAATGCTATGGAATAGCAAAGGTACATCGATTTTCACATTTTCTCTCTATCTTTATTTCTAAAGCTGTAGGTATAAGAATTATCTGTGATTAGCTGAATCATTAATGTAAAAACTATGACCCACATCTTTACGTAAACCCGTTCAGTAGTAGGCCTCTGGATTTAACACCAAGCTGATAGCAAGAAAAACAAACAATGAATGTTAAGGTAAAAATAAAAATAATGTAACATATACATAACTTTAGAAATGTTGTAACGGTCACAAGTTAATGTAAATAGTGAGTTTTTGAAACCTGCTTATAATGATGGGGTCTGAGGGGCATCAGTTTTCAGTAGAGATTCATGAAAATTGGGGAGGCACTACAAAGAATAGCCTCTCTGTCATTCTTCACAGCTTAAATCTTTTTTGGATGTGAGCACATAAGAATTTCTATGAGTGTAAGCAATCCAATGCATGTTTGTGTAATCCAGTTATACACAGTTATGTTTTTAAATTTTAATTTATTTGCATGTTTATTTGCTCTGGTATTAAGTTTGTAGCTATTCTGGAAGTCTCGTCTTATTCTCTTTATACACTGATCATATAGTGATCCTATGCATTTTTGTTATTGTATACATGCAAGTCATTTTCGACTTAAGGCAACTTTAAGGAGACCGTATCATGGTTTTATTGATAAGATTTGTGCAGAGGCAGCTTGCTTTTGCCTTTCTCTAAGGTTGAAACAATGTGACATGACCAAGGTCACCTAGGGCCCTTCCACACAGCCCTATATCCCAGCATATCAAGGCAGAAAATCCCACATTCAAACCCAGTTCAGAGCAGATGTTGTGGGATTTTCTGCCTCAATATTCTGGGATATGGGGCTGTGTGGAAGGGGCCCCTAGTGGGCTTCCATGGCCTAGTAGGGATTTGAACCAAAGTTGTTATCCAGTGCTCAAACTACTACATCACACTGGCCCTTGACAGGGATTTTGAATAAGTACAGTGACATTTACTTGTGATCTACTGTGCATAGGATTAGATTTCCAGGGAAAGGGAGTGTCACAGGAGTTGAACATCTCCCATTTTAGTAGAGCTTGCAGGAAGAAGTTTTATATCATGCCTTATCTTCTATGTTGTCTCTATAAACACTGGTCTGATATTTTCAGAATGCACTCCAAAATATTACAATTAATAAATGGTTATAGCTCACTACAGAAGTAATTACTTTTCTAGTGGTGCAAAATGTCTGAACATCTTGCCAATATATAATGATACCTTTTATAATCCTGTAAACAACATGGAAATAACAGGTAGAGTCCATCCAGGATGATTCGCAGGTAGTATCCATGCAAGGTGATTTGTTGCATCCTTTGCCGCTTTAAAGCAGTGGTTCTCAACCTGTGGGTCCACAGGTGTTTTGGCCTACAACTCTCAGAAATCCCAGCCAGTTTACCAGTTGTTAGGATTTGTGGGAGTTGAAGTCCAAAACAACCGGGGGCTCACTGGTTGAGAACCACTGCTTTAAAGCAACCTCAGCTTTTACATTGGAATTTCTGATGCTCCAAGCAAGTGTGCAGAAGGTGTAGCAGCAGAGCAACCATGTACTATTCATCTTTGGGGTATACATATATCTATGTTACACACATGTCTCCAAATTAGCAAATTGTCATGTGACAGCTGAGGTCCATTTAATAGTATGGCAGACACATTTGCATTGTAACACAGTGCTCTAAATCAAGTTGATGTGGTCACCCTAGATGCTTGTTGTACTGCAGTTCTCATCACCTCCCATTTACTGTACTGGCTTGGGCTGATGAGTGTTGTGGTACAACAACATATAGAGAACTCGTTGCACTCTAACACTGGAACACCCTTTTACCCAGCACCACACCAGATCTTGGGATTATTATACTACTGTAATAGTGGATTAGTGTATTGATAATCCCTCACACACCTGGATCTTTGGGCCTTATCTTGGAGCCTCTGAGAAAATCTAGTTTGCCGACTTTTCACACCTTGAGTACTCAGGCCTAATCTAAGTTCCCCTGAAACCTCCTCCTCAGCCAAAGGCTGTTTCTCCAGGGAACTGGTACCTTCATTTACCTCTGTTTCCTGGGAATGAGCTGAAGAATCCAAAACATCAGCCTCATCTGCCTGCAATTCACTCTGATCACTCACAGACTCTTCACTTTGAAACCCATCATCTCCAGCGTTATTCAGTCTGGCTTTTCTGGCAATATCCTGTGCCTGAAACCAAATGTTTGCATATAGCAATGAGTTGCAGTTTCTTCTAGTAGAAGCTTAACTGCAGCTGTTACTGGTTTCTTTTTTTAAAAAAAAACCACCTGTGTTTCTTTTAAATATTTGAATAGCCACTGCAGTGCTTGTAATAGCTAGTACTGAAGTCGATAAAACAGGAGCATCCTATTACGGAGAACAAACCCTGCACTACATTGCAACAAATGGGGAAAGTGCTGTTGTACAACTGCGTAAGTATTTTTCATAATTAAATTAGAATATTGATAAACTGCAAAACAGACAGTTTTTTTAAAAGATATGCTGAAATATTATTACAGTAGAGTCTCGCTTATACAACATAAATGGGCCAGCAGAATGTTGAATAAGCAAAAATGTTGGATAATGTCACAACACCGTAGTCTTAAAGAGCTAGACTGGGTAGTAAGTCAAATACAGTTTATTTCAAAACAGCTCAGTCAACTCAAAAAGTGGCAAAAAGAGCCAGGAACACTTTAACTTCAGTGTGAATGGCAAAACAAGTCAAAAACAATGACCAAATGGTCAGAGAGTCAGTAGAACATAAAATCTGGATTGTATTGCTGGAAAACCCACATTAAATCCCAAAGTAAAGCACTACACAAAGGAAAAAGCACACATTGTCAATCATGCCGATGTCGTCGTCAAATGGGAGGAGCAGTCGAAAGCGAAGAGATGTCTGAACAAGGCAATGTTTGAATACGGGAAACCAGCAGCCCCTCAGCCGAATCACGTCAATGCCAGCGAGGGAGAAGTGGCAGAAGCGATGCAGCCAACCAGGTCAGTTGCGAAGCAGGCAATGGCAACCTAACACATAGGAAGGAATACAAAAGTGTAGCCGAAAGGGAACCAAACCCCAGAAACCAGTCCCTCAAGTCCACGTTGGACCCAAACTCACATTCTAAAGCAAGTCGACAGAAGCACAGGAACCAGGAAAAGCACAGCATATAGGACAACATCTGGGCCCTAGCAACACCTTGCTAACTGCAAAGGACCCCAGATTCCAAGCCCCTTTTTATTCACAAATCTTCATCGGAGCTGGAACTAGCCAACACCCTCTCATTAGTGCTTTCAGCTGTAATGACAGCCTCAGCTGTAGCCCATTGACTCCCTCTCCAATCTCTCCATCTCATGTCAAGACTTAACTCCCCCCAGGATGAAGCCTGATCCTCAGAACTCCAATTCCTACCTGCACAACCATCACGCATCTCCTGCACTCTAGTCCAGTCCATAGCACTAGAACCATCCTCAGAATTCCCAGCCACACTTCCCATAGTTGGCTGCTCACTGACAAATCCATCATCCCCAGAGAAACCCTCAAAAGAGTCTTCATTAGTAGATTCCCCAAGTATTTGCCGGATCCTTTTCCTTTGTTGCTCTTCGTCTGATTCTTCCTCGCAAGTAACCCACTTTCTCTTCCTATCTCCCAATTCCATGCTTTCAGCGCTACTTAAAGGCTCAGTTACAACAGATAATGAGGAATTACGGAAAACGCCTATTAAACGTCAAATTATGTTATGATTTTACAAATTAAGCACCAAAACATATTTTACAACAAATAGTAAAAGCAGTTCAGTACATGGTAACGCTATGTATTCATTACTGAATTTATGAATTTAGCACCAAAACATCACAATGTATTGAAACAGCTGTGGATCTGGGCAGGAGGCAAACTACATTGGATAATATAGAACGTTGGATGAGCGAAGGTTAGATAAGCGAGACTCTATTGTATTTGGGAACAACATCAATCTGCTATGTTACCAAACTGCATTGATTAAATTTCTGTGGAGTTCTGGCTGACAATTTGATTAATTGAAGTGAACTTGAACTGAATGCTGACATCGTGGAGAAGAGATGCAGGAAGGAGTATTTTTTGTTTATTTGTTCAGTTGCTGCCGACTCTTTGTGACTTCATGGATCAGCCTATGCCAGACTTCCCTGTCAGCTGTTGCCACCCCCAGCTCCTTCAAGGTCAAACCAGTCACTTCAAGGATACCATCCATCCATGTTGCCTTTGGTCAGCCCCTCTTCTTTTTGAGGAAGGACCACCTTCCTCAAATCTTAAAGTGGGAAAAGAAAGTGGTTGAAATAGGGTTCTTTTATCAGTTTTTAAAACGTCTCCCTCCCCCAAATTGTTTCATTCCTTCTCATTTGTTTTACTAAATGTCACTAAATTGTATACATTGCAGAACTTGAATTCATTAGTCATCTTGTATATGCAATAACTCCTATGTAAAACCTAATTGAGAAAGGTAGCTGCTTGTAAGACAAAATGTCTGGGCAGATTGTAAGATTTTTAGGTGTCCCAAATGGTTTTTTTTAAGTTGCCTCAATAAATTTATCTTCTAATGACACTTTGTCATGTTAATGAATTGGCTAGATGAAGAAAGGTTCACATCTCTCTTGGTTATTTTTCAAGGAAATGTTCCCATCACTTTACAGGCCAGTGTTTCCCTTATTAAGCCTTAATTTGCTGGCTAGCTGGTGCTGCTGAATATAGGTCTGGGAGATGTGATCAACTTCTGTTGTGGTGAAATATTTACATTTATGTAGGCTTGCATCACTTGTGCCCTTTTGCAACCCATCAGGCATACACTGGGATCTCAGATTTTTAACAAGTCAGTCCACAAATGCATACTGTTGTTTTGGATTGGAGTGAACTTGGTGGTGAAAGATTAGTAGCAACATCAGGAGCTTATTAAACTCTTGCCAAGCAGCCATATGTAGCTAGAGGACAAGATTCGGCTGAGTCTGTAGTTGGTCTAAAATGTTTTGTAAAGTTTTGTAAAGAAGTACATCTTACTGTAAATCAGTGTTACATGTGATTGTGCTGCAGAATTATATCCCATGTTCATTGTCTCCAGAAAAAAAGTAAATAACGATTTTATAAATGTCTTGTTTTCTTTTCTTCTAGCGAAAAATGGTCCTATTTATGACGTAGCCTGGAATCCCAATGCCACAGAGTTCTGTGTTGTGTATGGTTTCATGCCTGCCAAAGCTACTATCTTCAATTTGAAATGTGATTCTGTTTTTGACTTTGGGACTGGTCCGCACAATGCTGCCTACTACAGCCCCCAAGGGCATATCTTAGTTTTAGCTGGATTTGGGAATCTTAATGGACAACTAAATGTGTGGGACGTCAAAAACTACAAACTGATTGCCAAACCACAGGCCACCGATTCAACTTATTTTGCATGGTGCCCTGATGGGGAACACATTGTAACTGCAACATGTTCTCCCAGGCTTCGAGTTGGGAATGGGTACAAAATCTGGCATTACTCTGGTTCTGTACTATATAAATATGAAGTCGAGCAAAACACAGAACTTTGGCAAGTTGCCTGGCAACCCTTTTTGAATGGAGTATTTCCAGCAAAGCCAATAAAATACCATGCTGTTCCGAGCAAAGTATCAAATGATGAGCCAAAGCCGGGTCAAGCTTATAGGCCTCCTGCTCTGAGAAACAAACCTGTAACTAGTTCTAAACTTGTAAGTAACAGTTATTTCTATTATAAAATGTGTTGCTACAAAATATGTTATTTGTTCTGGAAATTGTGACATAGTGATCCTAAATCCAATTCTCTGTTGTTCTACCTAAGCACGGGATAAGCACTAGCAATGATAACTTAACAATGGGGCTCTGTGAGAGCAACCGTATCTCTTAGATGGGATCCCATTCTCCCCCAAACAAATAACCAGTGTATTTTTGTAAAAAAAATAAAATTAAATATACTCATAATGGCTGGAGTCCTGTTGGTTATTCTCAGTTAGAGAAGATTTATTGAATAAATTCTTCAGTATTAAATCAATAGGTAACTAAATCTCATTGATTCAAGAAGTCTACTGTAATTGGAGTAATAATAGGATTGAGGCCAATACAGGCAGCCCCAAGTTACAAACACCCAGCTGACAAATGACTCACAGTTAAGAACAGGGGTGAGACAATAGGAAGAGAGAAGTCTATCTTTAGGCAGGGAAATTAACTCATGAAAGAGCTATCATGGGGAAAAGGTGTCAACTGAAGAATAAATGTACAAAACCTGTATTGATCTTAATTTGGGGACTGCTTGTACAAGCAATGTGTATATAGGAGCAGTTTGCAAAAATGTTTTTCCATGTTACAGCAAGGTGCTCTCCCCCTCCCTCCCTCCCTCCCCCTCTCTATATGCATAGATACATACACACGCGCGCGCACACACACATACTACAAAGCAGGAAAGAATGGGAGCAAAGACAAACTTATGTAGTATGGACCCAGATATGGATATATTGGATCGACCCACTGAAATACATCAGATTTAGTTTGTTATGACCTACTTTAAGTGTTCTTAATAGCTATGGGTCTGTTCTAAATACATCCTTATCTGGATTCTATCTTAGATTTCTTCCAACCAGATGGAATGATTGCATGCAATATTAGAAGTAAAGCAGATGGAAAAGAAGTTACTACACATTTAATGGATAAAGATATTAAACTATCAGAATGATCATGATACTTTCAGTCATAATCTTTTAACATGGACTTTGTATTTCAATACACTCAGTCCTTATTATCCTTAATATCCATGAATTCAACCAACCATAATTTGAAAATACTTTTTAAAAGTCCAAAGGGGAAATTTGATGTTACCATCTTATGTAAGGGACCCAATTTTACAATGCCATTATAGATAGGATGAGCATCCACAGATTTGGGACCAAGGTTTCGGGACAGTGCAATAAGGCAGCAACAGGAACCTTTATCAGGCCAATTTAGATTTGACGTAGATGACCAAGACGGTTTTTAATGATGTATTTTAATATTTTGATAAATGTTTTTAATGTTTATGTACGCTCATATGAATTCTTGTCCCGGCATTGAATGTTTGCCGTATGTTTGCTTAGCACATCTCAAATATAAAGTTTTTCGACTTTCTACATAACATTGTGGGGGGACTATTCCATGATTAAGTAAACTGCATTGTGGAGGATGATGTGCTTGCAAGACATCCCATTTGCACAAGCAGATTCTGGTAATGAACTCTCTTTCCCATGAGGATTAACCATTAATTCCTTGGGGCTTATTTCTAAACAGCTGTGAACCTACTTATACACAGTAACTAAAAGTATTATACAGGATCAGTGCTGTTCACTGTGAAATTGCCAAAGGATGCGTAAAATGTTTAATAAGGCACTGACAGAATCAGCTGCACTTTGAGAGACTTTAAAAAACCTAGATCTTAAAACTTCTCAATGGCAAATTGTTTGGATATGCCTCTAAACCTGGATATGTACAGAGGTCATCATATGGAGTAAAATCCAACTTTGTACAAGCAGACTCACTGTCTGCAGTGTGGTCTTTTCCTCTCCTCTCCACATTTCTCTGTATTTATCCTACAAAATGTTCTGTAACCTCTCTGAAATTTTCCTCCTTACTTCCATATTAAATGCCAATGTCTTCCCTTTTTGTCGTTCATACAAGAGATGAGATATTGGTCCAGGGAGGTAGTCACCCAATTGTGGATGGAAGGGAACCAGTATTACAACTACTATTACAGGCTATTTGGCTAACCACATCCCATTGTACGAACCTGTCCGGGCTCTGAGATCTCCAGGAGAGGTCCTTCTCTCAGTCCCACTTCCATCTCAAGCTCAATTGTTGGAAACAAGAGAGGGCCTCTCCTGAAGATCTCAGGGGCCCGAGAGAGCTGCACCTCAACTCTAGAACTCCCTGCCCAGGGAACCCAGAATGGTCCCTTCCTTGCAGTCTTTCAGGCAGCAGGTTAAAATCTTTTTTTTCTTTTCTTTTCTTATTCAGGCAGGCTTTTAAAGAAGAAGGTTTTTAAGATCATCAGGGGCTGCTTTGATTTTATATGCTTTTAATAATGTTTAATACTGTCTTAATACTTGTATATTTGTACATTTTAAGTTGTATTGCAGTGTTTTTAGTTGTGAGCCGCTTCGAGTCTGTATGGAGAGAAAAAGCAGGATATAAACAAACATAATAATAATAGCCCTTTTATATAGAATCACTTATATTTCAATTTTCTTTTGCATTCCTTCAGCCTCTGCATTAGTAGCAGATCTGTGAGGCCAATTTTTGTGCTTTTGTTTGGCTTTGCATTTGAGACTACTTCATTAAAAGGAATATTTACTTCTCACACACTGTTAGTCATTCATTCTCACTAACTGCTTAAACACAGTTAATGAGATTCATTAAGAAAGACGACTGATGCCATTCAGTCTGCCCATTTGTTTCAGGTTTCAGAATTAGTTGTGTGGACAGGATATAAGAAAATTGCCTTTCATGATAAAGTTGAGTGTCTAAGAAGCAAGGAGAATAACAGTTTTTTTTCTTTAAAAAATACAGATGTTATACTGTAGGGGGGAAAGCCTTTTTTATGGGTTTTAAAAACGTACTTCAAATTTTATTTTTATATTTTTATAAACTTTCCCCAAGAACCAGTGTGGTTTAGTGATTTGAGTGTTGGACTAGGACTTTGAAACACCAGGGTTTGAATCCTCATTCAACCAAGCCAATCCAGTTGGACATTCTCTTAACCTTGGAGAAAGGTGACAGCAAACCCTATTGAACCAATCTCGCCAAAAACATGCCATGATATGGTCATGATAGGTCAGAAATGGTTTGAAGGCAAACAGTAATGACATTGCCTGGGCAATGTCCTTGCAGACGGCCAATTCTCTCACACCAGAAGCGACTTGCAGTTTCTCAAGTCGCTCCTGACATGAGGGGGGAAAAAGCATTATGGCTAAGGATTGTATGTTTTAAATGAATTTTAATAGCTGAGCTATAAAAGTAATTTTAGAAAAACTACATTAGTCAGTATAGAACAGGCAACTCCTGAGAAATAAGATCCATCCTCCCTGCCCGGATGCATTTATTGGTATGAGGTTTATGCCATTTTTATACAGATGGGTATTTTGTAGGAAATGCAGTTAAACTTGATAGTTTACAAAGAATTAGAGAATCAAAGAGTTGGAAGAGACCTAATGGGCCATCCAGTCCAACTCCCTGCCAAGAAGCAGGAAAATTGCATTCAAAGCACCCCCAACAGATGGTCATCCAGCCTCTGTTTAAAAGCCTCCAAAGAAGGAGCCTTCACAGTTCATAGGAATAACACATTAATAATCCCATGAGATAAATATACACATGTGTACTATACCAACTGCAGATCTGCACAGGTTTCACACAATTTTTGATATGGAAGTCTAAGTAGTTTAATTAGCTACATGTCCCTAAAGGAAAGAAAACAAGCCCTCTTACATTAGTTTCTAGAAGTGAATGCAGATTATTTCAGGAAAACCTCAGATATTAATATACTCTTGATATTAAGTATTGATCTGCTCTTCAAGTTGTTTTTTTAAAAAACTTCTGGTATTTGCTTGTTTTTTCCACCCACACTTCCTCTTAGCATGAGGATGAACCACCACAGAACATGAGGCCACAGTCAAAAAGTGATGATAAGCCTTTATCTAAAACAGCACTCAAAAATCAAAGGAAGCACGAGGCAAAGAAAGTTGCTAAACAGGTATGGCTGAAGTTTTAATTGTCTTGTGCATGATGTTGTGTTCACATTTTGTGAACTTGTTTACCTTATCCTACTGTGCGTTTCTATGTGGAGCATAATAGATCCTCTTATTAGCAATCAGTTGTGATGAATTAAGAGAATCTAAAAAGTATTTTTTAAAATGAAGATTGCATCATTAACAAAAATGCTCCACAGAATGGTTATATCTCAAAGCTATTTTTCTATTTGATTATATATTTGTTGTTCAAAGGAGGCCAGGGCCGAAGGGAACCAGGAAAGTGCTCCAGCCCCAGCAGTGCAGACCGCATTGCACAATATACTGCCCACTGTAACATCCGGAGATCCTGAAGTGGATAAGAAGATAAAGAATCTGAGGAAGGTGGGGAAAATCCTTGCATTGAAGAAATTTGCATAAAATTTTCCAGCCACAAAACAACTGTCATCCTTACCATCATCTTGTTGATGACAGAGGAAGGATTTCAGATTCATTCTCTTAATTTTACTATCTCTTATAGTACCCTCCCTGTACTGTGAAGCTAGCAATGGAAGATTACAAAGTTAATACTCCCCTAGTCAGTTGAACTCTGCCAACTTCTTCCCTGCTGTAACAAAAACAGAATATGGTGGCTGTGAGTGAACAGTGTCCCAAGAAGCTTTGGCAGCCTTCTGTCTGTCCTTAGGGTATGTTGACAAGTGTAATAGTTCCGAAAGAAGTTTCACATGACCAGAATCTAGGAACACATTTCTTTTAGCTACAGCTGAATGAATCCCTTAGAGGTTGAAAGGCTGCTTTGGACTTCTTCACTGATTTATTAAAAAATCAGAAAGGAGCAGTAGAGGACGTCTGAACAGAACAGGAATCTGTAAGTGTGATTATCTCATACCTGCTGGTCTTTTCCCAGTCAGAATAGACTCAGCTGCTTTTCTTCTCATAGAAGAGGATAGACAGGGTGTGAAAACAACTAGAAGTCATTTTTGCTAAACCAAACTTAGCAGTGAAATAGTCTTGTCTCCAGTCCTCTTAAGTCAGGCTAAATGTTTGATTTGCACAGTTGGCCTTTTCAGATGATAACTGTTCTCATCTCTCATCTATATATATGTATCTTGTTAGAAGCTTCTCTAATGGTACAAAATTATCTGTGACTGCCAGGCCCTAAACCAGGGAGCCATGTATGTAACAGTTATATACCTGCCGTTGCTATCATGGAGTGCCTGCTGTTACTCTCTCACTTCAGGAAAAAAGTGTAGTCGTCAGGGGATCCAATAGTCTAGTGTAGAGCTCCAGCAACACAGGTTCCTAGCCCTGCTGTAATGGCATGGCTTTCCTGTTTGTAGATCTAAGCAGATTTCTTTAGTACAGTGTTTCCTCACTACTTTGCGGTTTGCTTATTGTGGACTCACTGTTTTGCGGATTTTAAAAAATATTTAAAATATATATCATGGTATTTTGCTGTTTTGTGGGGTTTTGCCGCCATCGCTCTCCCAGGTGCTTTCCCTCCCCAGTCCTCCCTCCAACCTTGAAGGGCCTTTCCTTCCTTTCCTTCACTTTATTTTAAGTTGATAAAGACTTAAAATAGTGTCTAACTACTAAAATAATGTATAAATATTAAAATAAATAGAGCATCTCTACATCGCTTTTTTTACTTATTGCGGGGGGTCCTGGGACCTAATCCCAGCAATAATTGAGGGAACACTGTATATTGATTCTACATTTTTCTAAAAGTAAAGGAAGTTGTAAGTGGTTTGAGTGTTGGGCTAGGTTTCTGGGAGACTAGGTTTCAAATACACCTCAGCCCTGGACACCCATCTCCGTGAAACCTCTTCTAAATAACAATGCCTCCCAAACACACACACACACCTGTGTTAGGATCTCAATAAGTCAGAATTGACCTAAAAACACATAACATATTAAGTTGAGGAGGAGTATAGGGGCATCATTGTACCCAAGGAGTCATTAAAGAGCTGTAAATGTCATTAGATACACTGTTTTTCTTCTTCGTGTAGTCTGTGAAATGCACACAACTGGGTTTACTTCCACGCATGCGCAAGAATCTCGGACATACTAGCTTTAAATAAAGAATTTACATAAGCCCCTCCCACTCCCCCCCCCTCGCCCCCTGATTGAGCCACCTAGGCAGTTCCTTTTTCCGCTCGCCAGCGAAAGCATCTCAGACTGCTCAGCTCCTTCTCTTGATCGAAAAAGACCACGGATTGCCTTGACTACCCTCTCTCAAACAGATAAGATGACCTCCCTTTCCTTTAAAAAATGCTCCGCTTGTGGAGCCACTTTACCACAAGAGGACAAACATTCTAAGTGTCTCCTCTGTCTTGGAGAATCCCATATTCCCCAGGCCTGCAATATTTGCAGGTCGTTCTCTGCTAGAGCTCTAAAGAGCAGGGATTCCAGGCTTAAAGCTTCGCTTTATACGCAGTCTTTAGCCTCTGAAGAGACTAGGCTCTCCCAGCCCTCTTAGAGCCAGCCTTCTCTCCCTTCCATTTCAGAGCATACTCCCCTCTTAAGTACCTCGACGGAAAGTGCCATCCGCGATCTGGCCTCTGACTCAGTCACAGAGCCACCGCGGAAGAAGCAAAAGACTTCTAAACACTCTCTTCGGTCCAAATCCAAACCGAAAGAGAGTCAGGCACAAAAGCAACCAAGGCTCCTCGCCGACCGGAGGTCTCCGAGCCCTTGCATGCCTATCCTCTCAGCTGAGCCCATTCAGCTGTTTCAACCTGACGAGGATCTGGCGGGAGTTGAAAATCCCCCCCAACTTCTCCCTATTCACCTCCTTGCCTCAGCTACCGAAGAGGAGCTTCCATGCGGCTCTCCTCCTTCCCCACCTCTCGCCCAGGCTCCCCCTCCCCCTTCTCCTTCCCCAGAATCCGAGGCGCAGCTAGAAGAAGCGTGCGCCGCGCGCCCCGCTTCCCCGCCAAGGTGCGCTGCAGCGCAGCTCTCCCCGATGCCCCAAAGGCGCCCTCGGTTACCGCGATCGCTCCTGGGATCATTACTACAGGCATCCACATGACTATCCTCCTCCCTACCCCCTCCCTTTCCCTATTATCCACCCTTTTATCCTCCTGAGCCTTACCAGCCTCCCCCCTCCCCGGATCCATATCTGTATCCGTGGCATCCATATGCTTATCCATCGGCATCCATGGCAGCACCTCCTCCAGCCCCCCTCCAGCCCCACCCCCTCAAGCTCCCATCCCCACTATTGCCTCTCCTGCGCTCCCCCCCACCTTCCCGCAGATGATAATGCTGAACTGGAGTCTTCCTCTGATGCCACTCCTATACCTCCCCCTGCCAGAGCCTGAGGCTGATCCTCAGCAGGCAGAAGACTTTAAGAATTTTTCTGCATTACTAATTAGACTGGCCAGATCCCTTGAGATCCAGCCTCCTCAAGCTGATGATGTGGTGCAAGACCCCTATTTCACTTCAGCTGAACAACAGCCGCAGCAATCCACTGTGCTGCCCACTATACCTTACCTTATTAAATTGCTAAAGGTTACAGGAGTTGCCCCTGCTACTGTCCCAAGCACCTCAAAAAGGGCTGAAAATCTTTAACGCATTGACCTGTCTGCCAACCCCTGGCTGGCAAAACTTCCAAAAGTTAATTCTATTGTGACTGATGCTCAACCTAGGCCAATTCAAAACAACCTGAGGCTGCCATGGCAAAAAAGTTCTGGCCCATAAATGAGCGAAATCATACTTATGGAACAAAATAGGCCCATATCTGGACCTGCTTCCTTCAACTGACCAGCCCATGGCTAAAGCCTTCCGTCAAGAGGCTCTCACCCTAGCCAATCTACAAAAAGACCTGGCTAAACATGGACGCTGTGTCATGTGACCAATTGTCCTCTGACATCAATTATACCTTGTCTCTTTTACAGAACCTGGGACTCATAGTCAACCTGGAAAAATCACACCTTTCACCCTCCCGAACCGTCCAGTTCATAGGTGCAGTACTAGATTCCACATCCCAGAGGGCCTACCTTCCGGAAGACCGTTTCCGCAACCTTTGTCACTATATCCACAAAATCCAGGCTCAACACCGTTGTTCTGCTTGGACTGTCCAGTCTCTCCTTGGCCACATGGCATCCACCACGAACGTCACAGCGTTCACCCGCCTCCGCCCTCTCCAAGCCTGGTTCCTGACTGTGTTCCAGCCGGGTCAGGACGGCCAAACCATGGTCCTCCACCCCCCTGCACACGTCCTTCACTCCCTCTCATGGTGGACAAACAGGTCCAATGTATGCTCGGGCCTCCCATTTTTGCCCCCACAGCCATCATTGTCTCTAACAACAGACGCATCGACCACAGGGTGGGGGGCACATCTCCAGGACCTCACCATCAGTGGTCTTTGGTCTCTCCCAGAGAAACAGCTCCATATCAATGCTCTGAAACTGATAGCGGTAGAAAAAGCCCTCCAATCCTTTGTGACCCTGGTCTTCAACCACAACATTCAGGTCCTTACAGACAACACCTCAGTAAAATATTACCTGAACAAACAAGGGGGCACCCGTTCCCCCACCCTTCTCTCAATATCCCTTCGGATATGGGAGTGGTGCATGCAACACAACACATTCCTTATCGCAAGTCACCTCCCAGGCCTACAGAACACCCTAGCGGACTCCCTAAGCAGGACCCCGTCCACCACTCACGAATGGCAGCTCAGTCCGAGACACTTTCTCTCACTGACCAAACATTGGGGAGTCCCTCATATAGACATATTTGCCTCACACCTCAACACCCACTGCCAAATATACTGCGCGAGACTCCACCCTCTCGCATCCCCAGATTGTCTAGGAGACGCCTTCCTTTATCAGTGGTCCCCGGGACTCCTCTACGCCTTTCCCCCTCTTCCTCTCCTCGCCAGAGTGGTTGCAAAACTAATCTCCGACAATTCGGACTGCATCCTGTTAGCCCCATGGTGGCCCCGCCAGCCGTGGTTCACGCCACTCTTTCAAGCCTCCCAGGGGAACTTCCTCCATCTTCCCCAGGATCCAGACCTTCTCTCCCTCCAACAGGGCCTCATCCTTCATCCAGATCTCCCATCCCTCCATCTCACAGCATGGAGGATCAAACCCTCTCTCACCTTTCAAACCCAGTCCGCCTCATAATTCAAGCGGCTCAAAAAGTCTATACTAAAAAGGCCTACACTTACAAATGGGACAGGTTTCAAAAATTTGTTCAACCACTGGGCCACCTACCTGTTGACCTGTCCACTTAAGGGTTCTCCCTATCCTCCATAAAATGCTACCTTGCGGCCCTGTCCTGGTACAGAAAGAAATTCGGTCTCCCGTCCCTTTTTCAAGATCCCCTAGTGGATATGTTTTTACAGTGATATAAAAAATCCTTCCCTCCTGTCTCCCCACCTTCCCCCTCCTAGAGTCTAAAACTGGTCCTTCCCTAACTCTCCAAACCTTCCTTCGAACCCATGTCAACTTCTCACATATCACATCTATCATGGAAGACGGCCTTCCTAGTGGCCATCACCTCGGCCAGACCCACCTTTCATTCGATTTCATGAAGATACAGTGGTCCTCCGGACGGATGTCACCTTTCTTCCCAAAGTTGTTTCCCATTTTCATATGTCTCAAGATATTACCCTCCCAGCCTTCTTTCCTAAACCCTCATCTCCTCTGGAGATTGCTCTACACTCCCTCGACGTTAAGAGGGCCTTATCCTTTTATCTACATAGGACAGCCCCCTATAGAAAGTCCCCCAAGTTGTTTCTAAAATATAGAGAAGATTCCCTGGGACTCCCAGTTACTACTCAACGTTTGGCCTCATGGATAGTCTTGGCAATCCGGTTGGCCTACCAGTTAGCCCACAAAGAATTACCTGTTGGTGTTAAAGCCCATTCTACAAGGGCAGTTTCTACATCCCAAGTGTTTTTGCAGGGTGTTCCTGTTGATCAAATTTGCAAGGCTGCTACTTGGGTGACCCCCTCGACGTTTGCAGCCCACTACAAGCTCGACGTTCTCGCTAAGAAGGATGCATCCTTTGGCAGAGCCGTCCTTTTCTCCTGTGTGGCATGACCCACCTCCAGGTACGTGAGCTTGTTAAGTCACCCAGTTGTGTGCATTTCACAGACTACACGAAGAAGAAGGTTAGGTTGCTTACCTGTATCCGAATTTCTTCGAATGTAAAGTCTGTGAAATTCACACAGAACCCACCCGTCCTCCCCTCTGGTGTCATGCCCTAGGTTTCTGCTGCTGTCGGCGGCAAGGAACTGCCTAGGTAGCTCAATCAGGGGGCGAGAGGGGGGCGGGGAGTGGGAGGGGCTTATGTAAATTCTTTATTTAAAGCTAGTATGTCCGAGATTCTTGCGCATGCGTGGAAGTAAACCCAGTTGTGTGAATTTCACAGACTTTACACTCGAAGAAACACGGTTACAGGTAAGCAACCTAACCTTCTCTTTCCTCCTCACCCCATAGACTGTTTATAAAGTCTGATGTTTTCCCATTTGTCTTAAACATGTTTTTTTGTCTACAGAAGCTGAAAGCAATTGAACAGCTGAAAGATCAAGCTGCTACAGGCAAACAACTAGAGAAAAACCAGGTATTCTTACCCTATTTCTATATGTTATTAATACATGTGATTTCTAAAGCATGGAAACTACTGGTTTGTTATTGAAACAGTTTGCTGGAATATGACACATTTCCATTATGATTAAAAGTTCTAAAACTACTTCATTCTAGAGCTCTTCAAACAATGGTATTCTTCAGAATGAAAGGAAAAGCCTGCAAGAACTGATCAAACTCTATTTTGTCTAGAAGCTGGTAGCCTTTTGCTCCACTGGGCTGTATGTAACAAAGAGTGGCTTGTCCGATACAAAGGTTGTTAGAGTTATTACTTTGGACTACTTCCAGAATTTCTTGGCTAATATGACCCTAATCAGGGCTGCATGCTGGTAGTGAGCAGGGCTTGGGATTCCATGTTCCCAAATAAGTACACCTTTACCTTTATATATAGATCAGGCTGAAGAAAGGGCAGCCTGTGGATTGTATGAGATCCATAGAGATCCTTCTGACCCTCCCCAATAAAAAATAAGTAGCAGAATTTTGAGGATAAGAACATGGATGTTGGCAAAGGAGCAACCAGATGTGATGCACTGAGTTTGAAAAGTTACTTTTTGAATGATAGCCCCCTACTATAGTCACTGACCACGCTTGGAGTTGTAGCCACAAAACAACTTTTTGGGTTCTAATGATGAAGTTTTAACATTGAAATGTATTTTAATTATGTTCAATATATATTAATTTTAATCCAATTTATTTTTAAGTTAACATTGTATGTTTTAGGCACTGTTTAGGTGCCATATGTAAGCCGCCTTGAGTCCCTCTTGGGGTAGAGAAAGGCAGATATAAATAAGGTAAATAAATAAATAGTCCTAATTCTCTGCTTCCCACAATGTCTGGCAGGATGCTTCCCTGTAGCCTACAGCTGGAGTAGGGCACTTAACAGTTCACTGATGTTGTTGCCTCCCACCAAAAAGTGGGTATTGAAAAGCCATGTTCCATTTCTGAACATGGAGATTCCATTAAGTTACTATTACAAAAAAATTATTGATTGACCCATTTGTAAGAAATCAGTGTAATCCACTTTTAAAGTCAGTTTTGCTAGTGGCTGTCACAACAGCCTCTGGCAATGAATCCCATAAATGTATTTATTGGCTGGTGGGGGGAGGGGGCTAGTTCTCCCTTTGATCTGCGCTGTATCTATGACCCATTAGTTTAATTGGGTGTCCCCAGTGCCAGTATTACCACAGAGGAAGCGGAATATTCTCTAACAATGTATTGCCGAAGGCTTTCATGGCTGGAATCACTGGGTTGTTGTAGTTTTTTGGGGGCCATATGGCCATGTTCTAGAGGCATTTTCTCCTGACATTTCGCCTGCACCTATGGCAAGCATCCTCAGAGGTTGTAAGCAGTGGAATTCTCTGCCCCAGAGTGTGATAGAGGCTCCTTTGGAAGCTCTTAAACATAGGCTGGATGGCTATCTGTTGGGGATGCTTTGAATGTGATTTTCCTGCTTCTTGGCAGGGAGTTGGACTGGATGGCTCATGAAGTCTCTTCCAACTCTGATTCTAAAGTAAGGGGAATTGGCTGGAGGGAAATCGAGATGAATGGTAAAATTTTAAGTCTATACAGTTATGTTAGACAAAACAGAGGTCTTCCTGGCCAGTTGTGGGACTGATAAGGGCATAGGGTGGCTACCTGTGCTCGATGGGGTCGCACTCCCTCTGAGGACACAGGTCCTCCGCTCTGACACTTGATGCCCAGGTGTCGGCGGTGGCTGGGAGGGCCTTTGCACAATTAAGACCCGTACCTAGTGAAATCTGATCTGGCCATGGTGGTTCATGCCCTAGTCAGCTCTAGGTTGGATTACTGCAATGCGCTCTACGTGGGGTTGCTCCAAGACAGCCTGGAAACTACAGTTGGTTCAAAGATCAGCACCCAGATTACTCACGGGAGCTGGTTACAGAGAGCGGTCAACCCTCCTGTTTAAACAGCCGCACTGGCTCCCAATAAGTTTCTGGTCCTAATTCAAGATGCAGGTCACCTATAAAACCCTAAACAGTTCAGGACCTGCTTATCTTCGCGAACGCCTCCTGCCTTATGAACCAGTGTGTACCTGGAGATCGTCTGGGGAGGCACTGCTCACTCTCCCCCCACCATTGCAAGTGCGGTTGGTGAGGACAAGGGATAGAGCCTTCTCTGTGGTGGCACCTCGGCTCTGGAACTCTCTCCCTAGGGAGATCAGACAGGCTCTCACTTTGTCCTCTTTCTGGAGTCAACTAAAAACCTGGATGTCCCAGTGTGCCTTCGATTAAGTAGCTCATTAGTAATTTTCCTGTCTCCACTGAGTATAGCACAGTGGTTCTCAACCTGTGGATCCCCAGGTGTTTTGGCCTACAACTCCCAGAAATCCCAGCAAGTTTGCCAGCTGTTGGGAGTTCTGGGAGTTGAAGGCCAAAATATCTGAGGACCCACAGGTTGAGAACCACTGGTATAGCATTTTATCCTGGCCCTCATATGATCCACCTCAACATGATTTATGATAGTATTTCCTGCCCAATCTACTGGTTTGTCGCATTTTTCTTGTGCTCCTGTAAAATGTATCACACTCATTGAAATTGTATCTCAGCTAATTCTCTTTCCAGCCATATTGCTCTTATGTTGTGTATAATTATGTTGTATTGCTTTTAGCTGATGTTTTTAACTGGTGTTTTCTTCTGTGTTTTAATTGTCTTTTGGGCTTGTCCCTTGTAAGCCGCCCTGAGTCCCCAAGGGGAGATGGTTGGCAAGGTATAAAAATAAAATTATTGTTGTTATTATTAGTGTATTGTATTCACATACGTGACTTATTTTTCCATTGTGTGTATTACATGAAATCATATAATTCCTTTTGTTTATGTTCCAGCTGGAGAAGATTCAGAAAGAGGCTGCCCTTCTAAAGGAGCTCGAAAATCTGGAACTGGGTCTCTAGAACTACAGAAGAATTGCAGTTTTGTTCTACAGAATCACTGAATAGCAAATGACTTCAGAATGTTAATTTTTAAATGCGTACAGCACAGATGCATTTTATTATTTCCCCTTAATATCCAAATAATTGCAGAATTTAACAAAAATTGTAATTTAGAACCAGGCAAACCGGTTGCTGTGTTTCAAAACACATTGATGAACTCCTAATAAAGTACAAGGAGTCTTCTTTCTTTTTGGAACAAAAATTCTGTAGATCAGAATCTTATGCAACAATAAGATGCAGATTGTAATAAAAGAACATTTGTCGTTAAT
Source organism: Anolis apletophallus (assembly GCA_030556195.1). Classification (NCBI taxonomy): domain Eukaryota; kingdom Metazoa; phylum Chordata; class Lepidosauria; order Squamata; family Anolidae; genus Anolis; species Anolis apletophallus. The sequence continues at coordinate 39,176,645 of JARBWK010000010.1, read as the reverse complement.
TAAAGGCTTGTTTTATTTTATAGGTCTTAAGATCTTATATATTTTTAAAACTCCACCAACACAAGACTGTTAAACATTTGTTTTAGCTAGCTTGCTTGCTTTTTAATAGATTTAGGCTGAATTTTCTTATAAATGAATGGGTTTTATTTTCTTGCTATGAACAAGAATGAAAGAAAATAAGGACATGGATTACGCTTAAAGGAAAAGGAATAAACCCAGTTATTCTTCAAGCATTCTCCCCAGTTCTTTTGTAAAGATAGAGAAACGTACCAGACCCCATAAGATCTTGGACGCTAAGTAGGGTCAGCCTTCGTTAGTACTTGGATGAGAGGCTGCTAAGGAATATCAAGTGCTATAGGCTATCTTTTAGAGGGAGGCAAAGGCAAGTCAGCCCTGTATATTCCTTACCTTTAAAAAACCTGTGAAATATATGGGACTACCATGAGGAGACTTAAAGGCACATGCACACATGGTTCAAGCATACCAAACCTATGGCTCTCTAATCAGAGATGTCAAACTCATTTTCATTTAGGGCCATATCACCTTTAAAGGGCAACTGAATCCATGGATAGAGAATCGGGATCCAGAGTAACAACTATAACTTTTTTACATAGTGAACGGTGCTCTTTAGTTTTTACCTAGTTTGGGTTCCCAGATGTTAGTAGCTGACAACTCCCATCACTTTTGATTAACTGAGGACTGGGGATAATGGGAATTGAAACCCAAATGCATTTGTTGCTCTGAGGTTGGGGAAAGGTTAACAGATTTTTTAAAGTCAGATATTGTATCCAGAAGCCTTGTGTAGAAATTCAAGCCCCTTTCTCCTCACTAAAAATAGCAAATTGCAGCCTTCCAGATGTTACTGTATCACAACTCCCATCAGCTCTAGCCATGATGTCCAATTATGAGGAATTCAGAAGTTGTGATTCAGCATCTGGAGGGCCACATAAAATGACATGGCAGGCAGGATTCAGACTGTGAGCCTTAAGTTTGACTTATGTGGTCTGTAACTCCTATTCTACCTGGATTGGAGAGCTTTATCTTCCTGCCTTATGCTATGGTTTGTGATATACTATATGAAATAATTCACTATTGATACCTGAATAAAATCTTACGGACTCAGTCTTATTGCATTGCTTTAGAAAGCTTTGTGGGCTGTGAATGTTTCCTTTCATTGCCTAGACCAGCACTTCCCAAATTTGGTCCTCCAGGTGTTTTGGAATTCAGCTCCCAGAATGCCTGACAGTTGGCCAAGGTGTCTGAGTTCTCTGGGAACTAAAGTCCCAAACACCTCTGAGAACCAAAGGTTTGGAACCACTAATCAAGGCCCATCAAAAGGTAATGTATTAGCACTCTCTTCTTCCTCTATCTCCAGCAGTATCACAGCTACCCTGTGTTTATACCAGGCCTCTTCAGGCTGCAGCCGCTAATTGCTGTTTTTTTATATAATGAAGATCTAAAGCTCTACCTAAATTGAGTGGAAAACAGTAGTTCAGGGAAGGCATAGCTAATAGAACTAAGGAACAGGGTGTCTTGAAGCACTTGACTCATACTAAGAATATTTTTGAATAAGAAAAACTAAGAAAGACTAAGAAAAACCTACTTTGGAGTTTATTTCAAATGAATAACATGCTACTTTTAAATAAATCATTGCTGCTGTTTAAACAGTGAAAAATCAGAAAGCCTTGGAGGTCTATTACAAATATCCCGGAAATCCACCTGTAGATCTTGCATGATTCTCCAAAAACAACTTAGGGCATCTTAAAAAATATTGGAATAAATGTGTTTTTCTTTTATATTTGGCTTAGCGAAAACAATACTTTAAAGCTATAAAATACTTTCTCAATAAATTCACCACCTGCCTTCTTTAATCAAAACTGAAGACTGAAAAGCATTGTTTAGAAACAATGTTAGGAGCATTCTCATGCTGTGCATAATAAAAGTGCAGCTGGAAAAAAATGTCAAGGTAGTTGAGATATTTTATTTATTGATTTTATTTTTATCCCACATTTCTCCTGATATAGCGACTATAGGCTTGATCTAGGACCCATCCACACAGGTCTGAAAAACCAGGTGAAAGTGGGATAAAAGAGGAGGTGGCTACAAAACGCACACACATAAGACACGATTGTAGTACATCATAGAAACATGATTTTAAAAGTTCAAGAAAATATCCGCTATCAGGCAAAAGAATGTGCTGCCACAGAGCACTGTATATTCCAGTGCTTCCCAAACAAATTAAGAGTTCCTTGCCGTAATGCTTGTGTGGACTGCTCCAGCAGTTATTCTCATTTTAAGATCCCAAAACAGCTGTTAGAGGGATGTAAACAGATAGAGTCACAGACACACAGGTAGTTAAATGGAAGCACAAGAGGAAAACAACTCTGATGAGAACCATTCCTTTGTTCTCATTTTATGTGTATTACTGAAAGGAAACAGAGTTTGAAATTGCACTGTGGGCAACAGCATGTCACAGGCAAGTGACCCTCAAAGGAAAAGAGGTTCAAGAGGGCAAATCTGGAGGTACCAGAAGTGAGGATGAGGAGAGACAGTGACAGAAAATCTATTTGTGCATACTTTGTTATATCCACATTGGCAAAATGCTTATGAGATGCAGCACATGTCAGAGTATCACTAGGAAGAAAAAATGAAAGGAAAACCTCTGGGAGATGTCCCACCTTAGCTTTTGCAGTTCCTTTCCTTTCCATTCACATTAAGCAGACCTTTGTGGATGCTGTGGGATCATTTATCAGAACTACTGGGTCCATGTATGGACTCTCCATCAGGTACTAGGAGTTTTAAACCCACTTCACTTATCTGGATTAAGAGGCTGTCTGGAAAGACCCCTAGACTCTTTTGGATAGACTTATTCAATTATGTTTCTTCATGATTCTTAACAATTCACACTAATGAATAATTAATTCATTGACTGCCCTCTACTGGAAGAGCTAGGCGATCCATTGTTTATTTCAATACAAATATTTTAAATGTTTTAAGTAGGAATTGCTCTATGACATTTACAGCTCAGTGCAAGAGGTGATTACAAATTGCTGCTTACGCCCTAGCACATTCTTTAGTAGCATACTGCCCTGGCATTTGCCTCTCTTGAAATTGTTTTATTTTACTCCCCTTTCCCAAACCTCATATGTTTTCATAGAACCATCCTCGTGCCAGCATATTCCACAATGTTGGCTGTTCACTCATGCTTCTAGAAAAGCAAATCAGAATAGGGGCTTTGGCTCTGGATTTCTTGGTAAATCCAGGTTTTGTGGGCAGAGGGTGGGACCAATATTGAACTGTTGAAAGCATATTGGTCCATCAATTTGTATTAAAATTGTGCTTGGGGTTGGCGTTCTTTATGGCTTCTGCTTTACCTTGTTTGCCTTCAGTGACAGTGAATGCAGCATGTTACCTGTGATAATGTACTTTGGGGACCATAAGGAGGGCTACAGATGTATACTTGTTGTTTCAGATGTTCGTTGCAATTTGACACCACTTTAACTGCCATGGCTCATTGTTATGGAATTAGGGGATTTGTATATTTGGTGAAGCACTAGCAGGCTAAATACCTTGTAAAACTACAACTTCCAGGATTCCATAGTATTGAGCCATGTCAATTAAAATGGAGTCAAACTACATTAATTCTAGTGTTCCCTTTCTCTTTTTCATACAAACGAGAAAAGGGAGTTTGTTTTATGCCTTTTAACCCAACCAAGACAACATATAAATTCTTGTTTTATTTTAATATTGTTTTAATAATTAGGGAGAAATTTCTGTAGGCACATGTGTTAACTTCCTGCATTGTTCATTAGTCCAACTTCAGGGATGATCCAATTTTCCACTGCTTTCCCTCTTAATCTTGTGTGCCTCATCTCATTTTCCAAGGCAGGCTCTGAAATCTATAATTATGTCCGTCCCCCCCAAAGATTTTGGAAAACTTGCATATACATTGTATCTTAGAAATTGAACCCATGTCTAAAAATGAAATTCATGTAGGTTTTGTATACACCTTATACATACAGCCTGAAGGTAATTTTATGCACAATTTTTTAAAAAAATATCTTATGCACGAAACAATGTTTGTGTACATTGAACCATCAAAAAACAAAGGTGTCACATATCATCTACTCTATTTTAGAATATTTCAGATTTTAGTGTTTTAGAAAAGGGATACTCAAACTGAATTACTCCTGGGATGCTGTGAGTTTTCCAGACCGTATGGCCATGTTCCAGAAGCATTCTCTCCTGACATTTTGCTCACATCTATGACAGGCATCCTCGGAGGTTTTGAGGATTGTTGGAAACAAGGACATTCCAGATATATAAACCCCACTTGTCTAGTTTCCAACAAACCTCACAACCTCTGAGGATGCCTGCCCCAGATATGGGCGAAACATCAGGAATTAATGCTTCTGGAATATGGCCACACAGCCCAGAAAACTCACAGCAACCCAGTGATTCTGACCATGAAAGCCTTTGACAATATTGAATTACACCTTTTTTGAAATGGTTATAAACTAGCAAGAGTGACTGGTCCAAAGAAACCTAGTGAGTTTCATAGCTCCAAGGGGATAAGAATCCAGATTGCCTCAGGGCCCTTCCACACAGCCATATAACTTTGAATATCAAGGCAAATAATCCACAATATCTGCTTTGAATTGGATTATCTGAGTCCACACTGCCATATAATCCAGTCCAATGTGGGTTTTATATAGCTGTGTGGAAGGGGCCTCAGTCTCAGTGCAACAGCATACATTTACTCCTGTAGTTCCTGCTGATGACCCTCAAGTATATTGTCTGACATTGAGAAAGACCTCGTTCCTCTACTTCTGATGTTTAACAAATTTAATCTAGATCTGATCAAAAGAGCCTTGGCTGAAACATACAATATATGCCACAAGAGGGTGCTGTAACTTATTGTAAATAAATACTGTGTATTAAAATTGGGGGTTGAGGCCTGACTTTTAAAAGAAAAAAATTGTAGTCTTATAACCCAAAAAAGAGGGAAATTAGGTGGAACTGGGAATTGGGGTAGCTGCGGGATGTAAGACAGAAGGGAAAGTGTTCAGCTTAGATCAATTTAATTACTACATTCCTAGGGAAATTAGGTTAGAGCTGAGTGTCAAAAATAAGATTACTATAGATAAATCCAGGCAGCAGGACTGCCTGACAAAGTTGAATTAAATTTAGAAGGGAATTTCCAAACTTTGAAAGAAGAAATGAATAGATACAGAAAACTGAGCAAGAAATATTTCTCAAAGATAGGACATGGGACCAAGGGGGATCTTTAAAAAGGATGAGCAATGAGCTCATTTTCTCCCTAGGGTGCAGTTTTAGCTGCATCAATAGTAAAGTGATCACTTTAGAATTATGCAAAATGCAACTACAATATTATCCATATAGTTATATATAGCCATAAAAGACATAAGGAATAATACTGAAAATCTTATGGTGCATCTTATGCCCAGGTAACTCCAAAAGGTACAATCCAATGTTCATGTAGAATTGGTTAGTTGAAGGCTTTCATGGCCGGAATCACTGGGTTGCTGTAGGTTTTTTGGGCTATGTGGCCATGTTCTAGCAGCATTCTCTCCTTCACAATCTCTGAGGATGCCTGCCACAGATGCAGGCGAAACGTCAGGAGAGAATGCTTCTAGAACATGGCCATACAGCCCGAAAAACCTACAACAACCCAGAATTGGTTAGTTTCAGGAATCTTGCTTATGGGAGTTGCGCTCTTGTAAAGGTTAATATGGTGCCCACCCCAAACCATAATTTCAAGAAAAACCATGTGGGCTAAGGGAATGAATGGACATGCCACATGCCATTCAAATTCTTGCAGTATGCCGTTCTATTCAACAGAGTGCTTACGACATCATTTGAAGTGGCTGTAGATAAAGAATTCTATGTATCCATATGGTTGGGGAGAGGTATGTTGGGAGTCAGCATTCTGACTGGGGTGGTAACACTAAGGGTATGTTGAGATATTGTGATAAATCAGATTTGCTCTGCATTCTTACTAGCTATGAATGTAGGGAATTTAGCCGATCCTCCACTTGCACAAATGCCCCAAATGTTAAGGGTAGACCATGAAATGTGTTTCATTCTTTGCATATACCAGTGCCAGTTCCTCCCCAGTAACTAGAACAGGTTGAGTATCTCTTATTAAAAATGTTTGAGATTTTGTGTTTCATTAAAAAAAATTGAAACACCTGTATTTGCATGTATGTATGTAATGAAATATCTTGGAGATGGGACCCAAGTTTAAATGCAAAATTTATTGATGTTTCACACACCCCTTATATACATAACCTGAAGGTCATTTTATACAATATTTTAAATAATTTTGTGCATGAAGCAAAGTGTGCGTGTACAACGAACTATCAGAGAGCAAGCAAAGGTGTCACTATCTTGGCCCCCAGATGTGGATATTTTTTTCAGTTTTGGAGTTCAGAATTCTGGATAAACAATGCTCAACATGTACCATACCACTAAAATTCATGAATAAATCTGTCTTATCTTTTACCTCCTTCAGATGCACAGATGTGTATCTTAATTATTTTTACAGGTCCTTGAATGTTTGGAAAAGTGCAATGTTAGAAGTCTGCATTCCAATTACCTGTATTGCATAATGTATGTCTTTTTTCCTTATATTTTTAAAAACAGGATATGCACTTTAACACAAGGAAATGTAAAAATGAATGCTAGGTCCCTATCAAAAGAATTCTTGCTTTTACCTTTTCCCACCTGGAATACTTCTATATGGAGAGGATGTATAAATATTTACAGAATGATCCTGTCTTAGTTTTATTTCTATGTACAATTACATTTCTGTATCTAAGGGAGGGAAACCCTGGGGTGTGGTTATTTTTGTTTAGCCATGTTTGCTGAAACTATGCCTCTGAGACTAATTACTACACGAGATTGTATTATCTATGGCCCCTTCTATACTCTGGTTTCTCTTCAGATCGTATAAATAATCTGGAATCAGATCCTGGGATATAGGGGCAGTGTGGAAGGGGCCTAAAATGTTCATATTCTTCTATGATCAATCCTACAGGTCAAAATATGGGCTGATTTCTTACTACAGTTGAAACCCACACCTTTGGAGACTTGTGTATTTTGGACTACCAAATTATCTCTTATTAGGACATTGTATCAGTAACCAGGGTTGCCTATTTTAATAGCTCTAGTAGCCCATGAATTATATATGCCCCAACTATTCAAGCTGACCCTGTGGAGAAAGACAAATTCTACTCAGACCTGCGCTTTTTCATAGAAAAGGTCCCTGCAGAAGATAAAATCATTATCCTTGGTGATTTCAATGCCAGAGTAGGAAAAAAACCTTGAAGCCTGGAAAGGTGTATTAGGCATGCATGGTGTTGGAAACTGTAATGATAATGGACGCCTTCTGCTAGAGTTTTGTGCAGAACAGCAGCTGACTATTACAAACACCATCTTTCAGCAGAAAGATAGCTTGAAGACCACCTGGATGCATCCCTGATCCAAGCATTGGTACCTCATTGACTATGTTTTAGTGCGCCAGAGAAACATTCGTGATGTCAGTCATACTCGAGTGATGCCCAGTGCAGAATGTCAAACAGACTATCGCCTTGTAAGATGTAAACTAAATCTACACCTTAAGCTCAAACCAAAGAGGGGTGGCAAAGAGGAGACTCCAAGTCAACAATCTTCAAAAGGCTGTTGTGAGAGACAACTTCCAGGCAAATCTGCAAACAAAACTTGAAGACCACCCTACAGATTCTTCTCCTACAGTGCTTTGGCAACATATCAAAAACAGTACCTGCAGTCTGCTGAAGAATCCCTAGGATTCTCCCTCAAGAAAAACCCAGACTGGTTTGATGAAAACAACCAAGAGATCCAGGAGCTGTTGGCAAAGAAGAGAACTGCACACCAGGCACACCTCGCCCAGCCATCTTGCCATGTAAGAAAAGCAGCCTTTCGTCTCACATGTAGTAAACTCAACACAAACTCAGAGACATTCAGAACAAGTGGTGGATTGATTTAGCAGAAAAGACACAACGTTGTGCAGATCTCGGTGATCACAGAGGTTTTTATGAAGCTCTCAAAGCAGTGTTTGGACCTACTTATCAGGTCCAAAGCCCCTTATACAGTATAGATGGTCAAACACTAATTACAGATAAAGCCTCCATCCTGAACCGATGGGCTGAACATATTCAGAGTCTCTTCAATGCCAACCCAGTAGTCCAAGGTTCAGCTATCCAACACATGATACAACAACCAATGTAAAATGAACTGGACACAGCTCCCACTCTGGAAGAGACCCTTGAGGCCATACAGCAGATGAAAATTGGCAAGGCAGCCGAGATCGATGGAATCCCACCTGAAGCTTGGAAACAGGGAGGTCATATACTTCATGCTAAATTCCATGAGCTCCTTGTGAGTTGCTGGGAAAAAGGTGAACTGCCATCAGATCTCCGAGATGCAGTTATCATCACCCTGTGTAAGAAAAAAGGAACAAAATCCGATGGCTCAAACTATCGAGGTATAACACTGCTCTCCATTGCTGGAAAAATCCTTGCAAGGATTACAGATTAGTTCCTGTACATATTAGTTCCTGCTACTGCAGAAGAACTTCTCCCTGAAAGCCAATGCAGCTTCAGAGCTAATAGGAGCACCACAGATATGGTTTTTGCCCTTAGACAAATCCTAAATATACACTGGACTATGTGGCGAATGTTACTGTCCTTGAGCAAGCAGGGATCACCGGCTTCGAGGCATAAGGACTCCCTGAAACAACATCTTAGGCTTGGCCAGATTGATCACCAACAATGGTCCACCCTGGCCTCACATCGGGAGGCATGGAGACGCACTATCCACAATGCTGCGGCCTCTTTCGAGAAGACATGCCAAACGGGTCTCGAAGAGAAACGACAACACAGAAAGAACCGCAACTTGGAAACAACATCACCCAAGGAGAATTTCTGCTGTGCTTTCTGCAACCGAACTTGCCTATCTCAGATTGGCCTTTTTAGTCATAAACGCGCTTGTAAAAAGCGTGGGATGAGTCCTTCCTAAGAATCTTCGTTCGTGAAGTAATGCCGAGATAGTACAATGTAATATATAATATTAATATTGTGCTATGGTAATACTATAATATATTGTATCTACATTTTACTCTGAGTCCCCTTAATATTATAATGTTATAGTACAATGTAGTATATAAAGTTAATATTGTGCTATGGCAATAATATATATAATATATTGTACTAGCTGTACCCGGCACGCGTTGCTGTGCCCTATTTTGGAGATGCGAGGAAGTCTGAGTATGTAAGTTGTTGTTGTTGGGGTCATGGCTGTGTTGTTGTGGGTTGTTTTGGTGGGTGGGATGTTGGAGTCCTGTGTTGTTGTTGTGTGGTGTTGCTGGTGTTCTGCATAGCTTGTGGATATGCAATGTTTTTTGTCTTTCCGTCTGCTGTGTTGATGTAGAGGTTGATGCGTGTGTGGGTGCGGTACTTTGGAAGTGAGTGGAGGTACTTGAAATCCCATTATCCATGGTGTGTCCTCCTCTAATCTGCAGTCGGATGGAGTGTGGGTCATGGGGTGCATTGTTTGCCAAGTTTGGTCTTTATCGGTCTTGGTTCTTGGACTGTAGCAGCCAATCTGGAGTCCCAAAACTCCCCAGATGTTTACCTTTTTACCTCAAGCGGCGTAAACGTGCGGGCACAGGAACGAGAGAAGACGCAACAACCTACTGCATTTGAAATGAAGCCAAAGGTTTATTTTGCACAATCGTCAGCTGACGGGACCTGCCCAACAGAACTTGCTGCCTCTGGGCAAGAGCCCCGATCAATCCCTAACTGTTACTTTTATACATTCAATGGCGGCAGGTCCGTCCACTCCCATCTTCATCATTTTTCATTGGTTCATAGCATTAACACATCTTTATTATCCAATTAAACATCACATTATTTAGCATCATTTCTAACAGCATTCTCATTTGTTAAACAGCACTACGCAGTTACTAATTCTTCATTCCCACAGTGTGTTATCTATCATTTGGGCAAGATGTACCAAATCTGAAACATTTCTAATCCGTCCCTCTGTGCCAGCAAGGAGGGGCGGCCTTATTTGCCCATGCGCAGCTTCTACCAATTAGCAACAGTGTAAACAATGCCACGCTGGGTGCTAGCTAAACCAATCAAGGCTTGTATTATCAGTAAGGCACATGATGTTCCCTGGCAAATCACTGCGGGTGCCTTACGTACCAATCAGAGTGCATTATTCTCGGACTTGGCTGCCAACATGATTTCTTGGCAAGCTACTTCGCTATTCTAAGGCCTATTGTGCTTGTGCATCACTCTCCTCTGACTGTACTTCTGCTAAAAGCACCAACTCTGCTTTATTCCTCACTTTTTTCTTTTGTAACTGTTTCTGGCCAATGAAACAGTCACATAGCTTACATTTCCACTCAAGGTGCTGTCCAATTAACTCTCCAATCTCGTTTAACTCCTGGAGTGGCACTTTTAACTGCAACCACGGAACTCCTGACTGCAAATGCACAGCACCTTAGTATTAACGGTAAACAACATAACATTAGTATCGCAACACAGGCAATCATAAGAATTGTCATCACAGTTGACTTGACCCATCCCACATCTGGCAGCCAACTGGTCAGGAAGCTCCAGAGACTTTCTGGAGCTACATAAGTCTTTTGTACTACTTTCGCCACTTCCTGAATCTTAACCATGTCAGTCTCAATGTCTCCAGACATGTTTATATAATGACAGCACGTAGTATTTAGCCACACACAAAGGCCACCTTGCTTAGATAACAGGTAATCTAGAGCAATTTTCTGCTGGATAGCCATCCCAGCTAAGGAATTGACTTCTGTTTGCAGAGCAGCCATTCCTTCAGCTGTATCATTAGCTAACATTTCCAATCCATAAGAAATAATACGTAGCTGCTTTATATTCCATGCCACTCCCACCATTGGCGTACTGATTGCAAAGGCCCTTTGAAGCTCATTCAAATAGGTCCTTTTGCTATTGTACCCAAGCTCTTTAACTGAATCAGCCGATCTCTTTTGAATATGCATGTGTAAATTAGTCACTGGGGTGTTTTTCGGGTGTATTCTCAGCCCTCCCGGTCCAATTGTCCCCATAGTGCAAGTCCCACTCCAAGCAACGGGTAAAACTTGCCCTATCCAATTTCCACAAATCCACAAGATCCCTGCTGGCAAGTCCTGCACCCGGCGGCCAGTGCGACCGGCGGGTAGATTCTGTACCAGATTTACCAGGGCATCTTCCTGTCGGTTCCCATACAAGATATGGGTGCACTTTGAATACTCCCAACCCCAAGTCCAGGTTCCCTTAGTCTTCAGACCACAATGTGGTCGGTAATGTTCATGTATAGTAATTGTGTGATTGCATGCGGGGTAGGACCCTAATTCAACTCTGTTGTAGAGTTCATATTCACCCTCCCTCTGATCCCCTGTAGCATAGATAGTACCGTCGTTTCTCCACCTGAAGCACAGTGGCGCTTCCAACACGGGAGAACGATGTGAAATCACAAACTGAGCCTCATTCTTACTCCGGTTTAAGCGTGCTTGCTTACACCTGATCTCATTCCACCCTTGCAATGTTAATAAAGCAGTGGGGACTATCGGCCACCCTTGGCCATGGCTTGAAGGGCCATGTCCGCAAATCCAGCAGTCATTTAAGCTCAGTTCATGTGTTATATTGGTTACTAACTTATGATATAGGTTTTGGTCCCAACCCCCATATGTCCCGGTAATGTACAGTGTCCAAATCAGAGCCATGTACCCAAACACAGTCCTTACTCCCAATGGTGGCTTGCTTTCGTAGCAGTGTCCCATTAGTATCCCAAACCACCATCTCAGGGAGAGGGCTTTTGGCTCTCTCCATCTGTTCCTCGTTGGGCCACTATGGCTTGGCAGCAGAACGTTGGTATCCGTCGACTCTTCTGTGGCCTGATCACCCCCTAAACAGGGTGCTGACGCTTCCTGTGGATTTTTAACTTTAACTGTTCCTCCGGATCCATGGAAGACTCCCAAACCATCGGTGCCCTCTTTACACGCGTGTAATGAATCCAGGGACGAATTCCTTCCACCTTCACCGCGGTCGGAGTGGTCAGCAGGACGGTGTACGGTCCCCTCCATCTGGCCTGTAGAGGTCGGGTGGCCCAGTCACGCACCAAGACCTCTTCTCCTGGAAGAAACAAGTGGAGAGAGGTGGTAGGGAAGGGCGGATACAAGTCTGCTGTATATTGACTTAGCTTCTCTAACTGTCTTCCTAGCATCTGTACTTGCTGCAAAGTCTGTTGGTTTCCCAACACATGGCTATCTGAGGACAGTCCAGTGATATTCTTTAAGTTCAATGGAGGCCTTCCATACAGTCTTTCAAAAGGTGACAACCCAGTTCTCTTGTGTGGCGTGCACCTGACCCTTAGCAAAGCCATGGGCAACGCCAGCCTCCAGTTTAACTTAGTCTCTTGACAAATCTTTGCCAAACAGTTTTTCAATGTCCTGTTTAATCTTTCCGCCTTGGCAGAAGATTGCGGGTGATAAGCGCAATGAAGACGCCACTTGACGCCTAACAACTTGCTTAGTCCTTGCACTACCTTGTGCACATATGCGGGGCCGTTATCAGATCCTATCTGTAAAGGCATTCCGAATCTAGGAATAATGTCTTTCAAAAGGGCTTTAACTACTTCCATCGCTTTCTCTGTCCGTGTCGCATAAGCTTCAACCCATCCAGAAAATGTATCAACAAAAACCAGCAAATATTTAAAGCACCCACTCCGTGGCATCTCAGTGAAGTCTGTCACAAGGGCTTCGAATGGCCAACTCCCTTGGTACTGAATCCCAGGCGCTTTCAATGGTCCTTCTCTGGGATTATTCTTAGCGCATGTCCAGCATCTTTGCGCAGCCGCAGCAGTTAGGCTGTGCAAGCTATTAATGTACATTTGCCTCTCAAGCATTGATGCCAGGGCACTTTTACCTAGATGGGTGGCTTCATGGAAGTGTTGCACTATGTGCCACGCTTTTTCCTTAGGGATAAAAGCGCGATGGTCTGGCATTACTATGTAACTCTCATCCCACGTTCCCCCTTCGCTCAAGGCCCACTCCTCCTCCTCTCTAGTGTAATCACATTTCTCCACCTTTGGGCCTGAGTCTGTGATTGCTAACATTACGGGTGTGGGTTCCTCTAGCGCTACCTCTCGGGCTGCCAAATCCGCTAACCTATTCCCTTGAACCACCGGGTCGTTTCCCCTTTGATGTGCTTTACAATGCATAACAGCAACTCTACGGGGCAGCCAAACAGCCTCTAAAAGAGCCAACATTTCATTTGCATATTTGACAGATTTTCCAGCGGACGTCAAAAAGCCTCTTTCCCTGTACAGTGCACCGTGTGCATGTAAAGTCAGGAACGCAAAACGAGAATCCGTGTAAATGTTAACTGCTTGCCCTTGGGCAAGTTCCAGAGCTCGGGTAAGTGCAATCAGCTCAGCAAGTTGCGCAGAGGATCCAGGGGGAAGGGGCCGGGCTTCCCAGACCCCGTCTTCCCACGTCACTACCGCGTACCCCGCTCGCCTTACCCCTCCGCTCACAAGACTACTTCCGTCCGTGTAAAAAGTCAAATCCACTTTCTCCCAGGGAATATCACGCAAATCTGGCCGGCTGGAATAAACCAAATCCATTGTCTGGATGCAATCATGATCTGAGGGCTCTGATTGACTGGGGAGCAACGTGGCTGGATTTAACATGGGACACATCTCCAGGGTAACGAGCGGATTGTCACACAGAATCCCCTCATACTTAGTCAGTCTCTCATTTGTCAGCCAGCGAGGGCCCTTTGTATCTAACAATGCTTTTACATGATGTGGTACTCTTACTATGATGGGTCTCCCTAGGGTAAGCTTCGTAGCCTCTCGAATTAAATCTACCGAAGCTGCAACGGCCTTCAAACAAGGGGGCAAACCCCTAGCTACTGTGTCTAACTGCTTGGACAGGTAAGCTACAGGCCGCTGCCATGTGCCTGTAATTTGTGTCAAAACCCCCACAGCTGTACCATTTCGCTCAGCGGCAAAAAGGTAGAATTGCTTTTCTAGGTCTGGCAATGCCAATGCCGGAGGGGAAATGACAGCTTGCTTCAATTCTTTGAAAGCATGCTCGCATTCCTCCGTCCATTCGAATGGGTCCTTGTTACTTCCTTTCGTTGCTTGATACAGGGGCTTTGCTGTCACGGCATAGCCCGGGATCCAATGTCTCACATATGAGGTGGTTCCAAGAAACTCCCTCGTCTGTCTTCTATCTTTGGGCGTTGGAATGGCACAAATGACTTCCTTTCTTTCCACTTCTAGCACTTTGCTTCCCTGGGATAATCCAAACCCCAAATACTTGACTTTTCTCTGACACAACTGTGCTTTCTTTCTTGACACTTTGTAGCCCTTTTCCTCCAAAACTTTTAACAGTTCTAATGTGTAATGCTTACATCCTTCTTGGGTTCTAGTTGCTACTAACAGATCGTCTACATACTGGAGCCAGGTTCCCTCCGCCTCTGGAACCTCGAATTCTGACAGATCCTTGGCCAGGGCTTGGCCAAAAATCGTCGGGCTCGAATGATACCCTTGAGGAAGACGACACCACGTGGCCTGAGAACGTCTACCTCCATCTGGGGTCTCCCATTGAAATGCAAAGATGGGCTGTGACACAGGGGCCAATCTGATACAGAAGAATGCGTCTCGGAGATCTAGAACTGAGAACCAGATTGCTGTACTTGGAATCAAACTCATCATAATATAAGGATTTGGAACTACAGATGTTAATGGAACTGTGGCTTGATTGACAGCTCGAAGATCTTGGACAACTCGGTACCCGCCCCCTGCCTTGCGAACAGGGAGGAGGGGCGAGTTCCAAGGGGAGGTACAATGGGTGATGATTCCATGACGCAACAATCTATGCAACTGTTCTTGGATTCCTTCCACTGCTTCTCTACTGATAGCATATTGAGCCTTTCTCACGGGAAGACATCCCGCCCTTATCTGTATCACCACTGGTGCAACATTTTTGGCCATCCCTGGATCGTTATCTTCTGCCCATACCCTTGGAGTTTGTTCCCAACACCATTGTATCTCTTTCTTGACCTCCTTCACGTTGAACAAACGATACTCCTCCTGGCCAGGGACAGTTAGTTCCAGTTGGCCAGTTTCCAGGAATTCCAATCTTGCTCTAATCTTGGCCAAGATATCTCTTCCTAACAATGGTATGGGACACTCGGGGATATACAGTAACTGATGTATCACTTCTCTCCCCGCAATGTTGCACCTACGTTTCTGTAACAATGGGCACTTCTGTGGGCGACCTGAGACTCCAATAACCTTGATCTGTTGATTGCTAAGTGGGGCGATTTTTTTTGTTTACAACTGACTTGTCCCCTCCCGTATCTACTAGGAACTTGACACGCTGACCCTCTACGTCTATTGCGACCAAAGGTTCCTCCGGGTTCAGTAAGAGGAAAGCTTGGCCTACTCTTCAGAATTCATCTTCCTCCTCTTCCTCCTCTTCCAAGGCCGCAGCCACAACAACTTTCTCCTCAAAAGGTCTATAGCTTCCTCTTCCTGATCCTCTTCCTGACCCTCTGCTCTGTGCTCCTCTGTTCTTTACCCTTGCATCACTTTCTTCTGATATTTCCTCCACACATTCCCTTTTCCAGTGTCCTTCTTTTTTACAGCGGGCACACTGGTTTCGGCCCAGTTTACTCTGTCCTCCATACCCTCTGCCTGGGCCTCTCCCACGACTGTAGCCTCCTCTGCTTGTCTCTTCCCTCATCATGCTTATCAAAACTTTATATCCCTCTTTCTTCTTCTTGTCCTTTCTCTCCTCTTCTACTTGCTCTCTTGCAATAAACACTTGGTCAGCTAAGGCCAAAAGTTCATTTAAAGTCTTTCCTAGAAATCCTGGCTGCTTTTGAATCTTCCTCCTGATGTCTGGGGCTGATTGGGAAATGAAGGATTGCGTTATTGCGATCCTTCCATCATCTTGCTCTAAATTGTAGGGACTGTATCTTCTATAAGCCTCTTCTAGCCTTTCCAGAAACGCAGCAGGCGTTTCTACCTTGTCTTGTTGGACTCCTTGTATCTTTTGACGAACAGGGTATTTAACAACTGTTTACAGTCCCACCAGGTCGGATCATGGGTTGCCATGATTCCCTCAACAAGATCCGCCATCGCTTTCGGTTGCTCCGAATAAGGGGGCGTGGAATTCCGCCAATTTAAGACGTCCGAAGATGAAAAAGGGACTATCTGATAGGCTTGCACTACCCTATTGTTGGCATCCAATAATGGCACCTGTCGTATCGGCAGTTCTAGGGCCCCCCTCTCTTCCTCCCTTTGTCTTGCATCCTCTCGGGACATGCTCCTAGTCCGTCTAGGTGACACGTCCCGTGGCTTCCGGCAATCTTTTCTACTCAAGCTGGGAGACCGCGCTATCAGTCTCTCGGCTTCAGGAGAGCAGCTTCTCCTGGCGTTCGGGGAGCGCACAATCACTCCCCTAGTGGCGGCAGGATAATCTTCTCCCTCTCCCTCTCTGTCCGGGGAACGCGCTATCATTCTCTCGGCACTTTGGGACTGCCATCTGGCTCTCCTTTCACACTCTCTTGCTTCCTCAAAGGGGTAGTGTGTTTCCGCTGGCTGGGGGCCCATATATGCGGGTGGGCTTCCGTAAAACGGATTGTGCTCTGAATGCGGAATAGGGTAGGCCGCCATAGCTAATGATGGCAACAAGGGGGCCGTTGCGGTCTGTGACGTGGCCACGATTTGTGGGGGCATCACGCGGAGATCCGCAACTGGCAGACTCCCTACTTCGGGTTGTGGCAAACTTGGGGGATTCATTGGAAAGGTTGCGGTCGGGATGGGAAGGGCCGCCTCAGCTTGCGTCACAGCCGGGGACGCCATCTGAGCGGCTGGGCCTGTCCCAAGGGTGGGGGCCGCGTCTTGGGCTAGGACTGGGACATTTAAACTCGCATTGAGCGGGGGCGCATTGGCCTCCCCCGCCCCTGCGGCGGCATTTCCTCTCTGCCTTGGTCTTCTCCTTAGCGGTAATAATTCCTCCAGTTCAGTTTGCAAAACCGGAGTGTTTTTCCCTGCCTTTCGGCTAACAAAACATCCTTCTCTAGCTTGCCCCTTTGGGCCCGCCCACCAGATCCCCTCCGAAACCAATCTCAGCCATGTTGCGGAGTAAATCCATTGATCAGTTGGATGGACTTCGTAACAATAAGATTCTAGTTTCATGCAGGTTCTCAAATCCCAGGTTCCTGTCCCCGGCCAGCTAATCTCTGGGACTGCTGGCCACACTTCTGCACACAGGTTTCTAAGCTCGAAATCTTTCAAGTCCTGGGGTTTTCCCTCCACTGCTAACAAGCAGAACCTATCCCAGTTGTCTAACACACATTTCAGAGGGGTCTCCTTTCTCTCTTTTGATCCCACTCCACCCATTTTCCACCGGCCAAAAACACTTCAGTGCTTGCCCGCCTCCCAATGAGTGTATGTTCCCTACGTGTTAGTTGCAGAGCTCTATACTTGCCGATTCCAGCTGACCCCGGGACCACTTCCCGCGTCCTCACTCGATTGTCGTCGGATTGCTCACTAGATGCGGTCGCAGACTGCACCCCCGACTCTCCTTGAGCGCTCCTGGTTGCCGGATTGCTCACTAGATGCAGATCAGCAGACTGCACCCCCGGTCTTCCTTCTGGGTTTGGGTTCACTGGCAGTAATAACGGTTGCGGTCCCTCCGGTCTGTGAGCGGCGGTCTGGGGCGAGCCAGGCAGCCGGTCGTATGGTGATTGGGGCCCCTTTCTCAGCCCTCCTGGGTCGCCTCAGCTCTCCGCTTACGAACGGGAGCCGACTAGGCAGCTAGATTGCGTCCTCTGCGTTACAGACCCGTCTTATCGCCTCTTTAGATCACGTCGGGGTCACCAAATGTAGCAGCCAATCTGGAGTCCCAAAACTCCCCAGATGTTTACCTTTTTACCTCAAGCGGTGTAAACGTGCGGGCACAGGAACGAGAGAAGACGCAACAACCTACTGCATTTGAAATGAAGCCAAAGGTTTATTTTGCACAATTCGTCAGCTGACGGGACCTGCCCAACAGAACTTGCTGCCTCTGGGCAAGAGCCCTGATCAATCCTTAACTGTTACTTTTATACATCCAATGGCGGCAGGTCCCGTCCACTCCCATCTTCATCATTTTCATTGGTTCATAGCATTAACACATCTTTATTATCCAATTAAACATCACATTATTTGTAGCACAGCAGTTCTCGTTTGTGCCTGGAGGGCAGGGGACAGGACCTGGGGTCCCATTAGCATTAGAACCAGCTGAGCTAGAACGGGATTCAGAGGATGAGCTAGATGACTGGGGCGAAGGGCAGCTTTCCCCGCAGGGGCCTCTTTCGCCCACAGAGAGCTTGGCCTGGGAAGAAATGTGTTTTGGTCCTAGGGATGATTCTGATAACCAGGTGCAATTAGATTCTGATTCAGGGAGCTATGAACATCCGGGAGGGAGATCTTCCCAGGAGCCTCCTGAGGAAGATATGGAAGAAGGCGCATGGGAAACGGCTAGGGAGGAAAGCTCTCAGGGAGATAGCAACACAGCTGCCGAGAGACAAGGTCGAACCTTTGATAGAAGACGGAACATCGAGTCTAGCAGGAGGGATTGGTCCCGGGCCCTAGACCGGCCGAGGTCCGTCAGCAGGGATTGGAGACGAAGAAGCCTAGAGCGTCGGGGACCTCGGCCGAAGGATTAAGTATAGGATCCGTGGGAACGAATCCTCAGTTCTCCGGCCACGTCGCACCTGAATAGGCGTGAAGCGGAGTGGGATCACTAGCTGGATAGCTAGAGATCATCAAGCCTTGCCTTTGTTCCTGATCCACAGCATTGTGGAGCCTTGCTTTGTTCCTGATCCACCGCATTGTGGAGCCTTGCTTTTGTTCCTGAGCCACAGCATTGTGGAGCCTTGCTTTTGTTCCTGAGCCACAGCATTGCTTTGCTTTTGTTCCTGATCCACAGTCAAGTGGAGCCTTGCTAATCTTTTGGCCTATTTGCTACGTTATCTTGGACATTGACACTTCAAGCTTTTTGGATTGCTTTTATATTCTTATTGGACTATATCTTTGAACTGTTATTATACTCAATAAAGTAGTTAGCCTTCAGTACGTCTCTGTGTGTGTGATTAAGGGGCCGGTAAGTCCGTGATTGTGACAGTTGGCCGGAGAACTCCAAGAACCCCTTATCACACCACGGGACGCCGCAGGAAGCGCCCCAGGGCAGTGGCCGCCATGGCTAACTTGACAGATGCACAAGTAGCAGAGATGCAACAGGAATTGGGAGAGCTGCGGACCCGGGCCGGACGGCACCCGGGGGTGAACGCACCTGCCCGCTTCGGGGGCAACCCGGCTCAAGTGGAGGTGTTCGTCTGCCAAATTGAACTGTACCTTGAGCTGCGACCCAATGAGTTTGCCAACGATCGAGCCAAGGTGGGGTTTGTTTATACCCTGTTGGAGGGGACAGCAGCAACGTGGGCCACCTCGTTGATCCGGCCCAGTCCCCCATATACTTACGCTGCAGGCTTTTCTAACCGCGATCCGGGCGACCTGGGGCGCACCCGTGAATGAAGAGCTGGCCGAGAGGGATCTGGCCCGGCTGACAATCAAGGATCTATCCCTGTCCCAGTACATTTCCCGGTTTCGAGTGCTGGCTGCCCAGGTACAGTGGAACCTTCCGGCTTTGCGTTACCACTACACTGCGGGGCTGACATCGGAGTTACAGCAGGAGATGTTGAAACATCCTCGTCCCGCGGATCTTGAGGAAGCCATTACCCTGAGCCTTCGGGTGGAAGCGGGGCTGCAGACCCGGAGACGGTGGGACGGAAAAGCCAGTGGCGAGAAAGGAAGGGGGAACCGGGCAGTTCCAACCCCGGCACTTGCCGCCGGCGCCAACAGGCTCGGATGACCCGGAGCCCATGCAGTTGGGAACCGTGCGGCCCAAAGTGGATCAGGCGGAGAAGGCACGGCGTCAACGTCTCAACTTGTGCTGGTACTGCGGGGGGGCTGGACATTTTTCCAAAGAGTGCCCCCAGAAGCCACGTGGAAAGACCCCTAGGGCCTCTGCTGCCCTGGGAGGGGCCCCGGAGGCCGAGGAAGCCATCCAGGCGACGGGGGAAGGGGCCGGCCGAGTGTAAGAGGGTTCGCTCACTCGGCCGACGTCGCTAACCTCCCCCCTGAACCCAAAACTGGACAATTGTTCCTTGTAATGGTCAGCCTGTGGTCGCCTGAGAAGGGGCCGATGATGGTCCATGCCATGATCGACTCAGGGGCCACCAACAACTTCATTGATGCAGACTACGCCAAGTCTGCTGGATTACAATTTCTTGATCTCCAAGAGCCCAAGGGTGTCCAGACTATTGATGGGAGAACCCTGAAAACGGGGGCTGTGACTCAGTATACAGCCCCTACCAGGATGTGGACTAGCTCCCATAAAGAGGACATTTCGTTTCTTGTGACCAAGCTCCCAGATTTTCCCATTGTCCTGGGCATTGTGTGGCTCGCGCTCCATGACCCCCAGATCTCCTGGGCCAAGAGACAGCTAATTTTTTCTTCTGACCATTGCCAGGGCCACTGCATGACGGCCCGGGCTTGCCAGGCTCAAGAAGTGGAAAACGTGGCCACACTGCCCAAGAAGTATGCCGGATTTTGGGATGTGTTCAGTGAGAAGGAGGCGGAACGTTTGCCTCCGCACCGGCCTTATGACTGCGCCATTGAACTACAGCCGGGAGCCCCCATCCCGCGGGGGAGACTCTACCCTCTCTCGGAACCAGAGCAACAGGCTCTCCGAGATTTCCTGGATGAGAATCTGCGGAAGGGCTTCATTCGGCCTTCCCAGTCCCCGGCTGGGGCGCCGATTCTTTTTGTCAAGAAGAAATCGGGGGAGCTGCGGCTCTGCAATGACTATAGGGAACTCAACAAGATCACGATTCGGAACCGCTACCCCCTGCCCCTGATCCCCGAGCTCTTGGAGCGGATGCGGGGCGCTAAGGTGTTCACTAAACTGGACTTGAGGGGTGCCTACAACCTTGTCCGGATTCGCCAGGGCGATGAATGGAAGACGGCTTTCCAGACCAAGTGGGGAAGTTTTGAATACCTGGTGATGGGATTCGGTTTGTGCAACGCTCCCGCCTGTTTTCAACACTTCATGAATGACATTTTCAGGGACCTGCTGGATCGCTATCTGGCGGTCTACTTAGACGACCTGTTGATCTTTTCTCCGGATCAAGTGACCCATGACCGCCATGTCAAGGAAGTGCTCCAGAGACTTAGAGCTCACGGGCTCTATGCTAAGCTGGAGAAATGTGCTTTTGATCTGCGTGAGGTGGACTTTTTGGGCTACCGCATCTCTCCTACGGGCATCGCCATGGATGACACCAAGGTCCAAGCCGTGGTTGATTGGGCTGCCCCGGCCAGCAAAAAAGACATTCAACGATTCCTGGGCTTTGCCAACTACTACAGAAAGTTCATTCCTGACTTTGCCAAGTGGGCTGATCCTATCACCCAGTGTTTGCGGGGAAAAGTGCCGTTCCGGTGGACACCGGAGGCGGATGTGGGGTTTCGCAGGCTGAAGCAGCTGTTCACCACTCAGCCGCTTCTGCAACACCCCAATCCCCGCACCCCTTTCATCGTGCAGGCCGATGCTTCGGATGTGGCGGTGGGAGCGATCCTGCTACAGCCTCAGGGGACGGACTTGTTGCCCTGTGCCTACTATTCCCGGCAGCTGACGGCTCCGGAAAAGAACTATACCATTTGGGAGAAGGAACTTTTGGCCATCAAGGTGGCTTTTGAAGTCTGGAGACATCTGCTTGAAGGGGCCAAATTCCCGGTGGAGGTTCACACCGACCACCGGAATTTGGAGCACTTGAAGACCCAGCGCAAATTGAACCAGAGGCAACAGAGATGGTCCCTGTTCTTTGAGCGATTCAATTTCCGCATCCACTATGTGACCCCCAAGCAGACCAAGCAAGCTGATGCGTTGTCCCGGAAGCCGGAGTACGTTCGTGATGGCGACGGGCCGTCCGAGGCCCGGTTGCTCAAAGCGGAGAACTTTGCGGCTGCTCGGGCGCTCCCTGTGAACCCTCCAGTGGCCCCGCCGGCCCCTGGAGACAAGAGGCCTCTGAGTGACCGTGTCCAGGCTCGCCAGCGGACCGACCCGTGGGTACAAGAGCAGCTGACCAAGGGGCCCCAAGCCCCTTTCCAGGTAAAGAACGGGGTGCTCTACCACCGGGACTCTGTCTATGTTTCCCCTGGGCCCGAGCGGGCGGACATTCTCAAGCTTTGCCATGATAGCCGGGCCGCAGGCCATTTTGGGCTGTTTAAGACTCTGCAACTGGTGCTACGGGACTTTTGGTGGCTCAAAGTGCGGAGGGATGTGGAGGACTATGTGGGCTCCTGCCCTGTGTGTCAGCGGGCTAAGAACCCGGGGGGCAAGCCGGCCGGTTTGCTCCAGCCGCTCCCGACCCCTTCTGCTCCCTGGAAGATGATTTCGGCTGATTTCATCACCGACCTCCCCAAGTCCAAGGGTTTCACTACGATTCTGGTCGTGGTGGACTGTTTCACCAAGATGGGACACTTCATCCCCTGTGTGGGGGTGCCTACTGCCAAAGAGACTGCTGATATGTTTGTGCAACATGTGTTTCGGCTGCATGGACTTCCACAGAGTTTGGTGACGGACCGGGGCACCCAATTCACTTCCCAGTTCTGGAAGGCTGTCCAGAAGCTGCTGGGGATTGATGTGCGGATGTCCACGGCTCACCACCCGCAGTCCGATGGCCAGACCGAAAGGGTCAATGCCACCTTGGAACAGTACCTACGGTGCTATGTCAACTATCAGCAAACCAACTGGGCGTCCTTGTTGTCCCTGGCGGAGTTCGCCTACAACAATGCGACGCACGAATCCATCAAGGAGACTCCTTTCTTTGCCAACTATGGACACCACCCTCGCTTTTACCCTCCGGTGGACCCGTCCGGAGGGGCGTCGGAAGCGAAAGATTGGCTTCAGGAGCTCACTGCCTTGCAAGACTTGCTGCGCACTCAATTGGACCAGGCTAAAGCGGATTATAAGCGGATGGCTGATCGGGCGGCGCCAGGAGGGCCCTGCGATCCTGGTGGGGATAAAGTTTGGCTGTCTACCAAGAATCTGCCCACACAGAGACCTAGCCGCAAGTTGGATGCTCGATTTTTGGGGCCTTACACAGTGTTGGAGAAGGTGGGGCCTGTTTCTTTCAAACTACAGCTCCCAGCGGACATGAAAATCCACCCTGTGTTTCACCGTTCTTTGCTCCGCCCGGCGAAGGGGGTGCGGCCTGATGTGACGCAGCCGCCTCCTCCCCCCCTGTGATGCGTGATGGCGAGGAGGAGTTGGAGGTGCAGGACATCCTGGATGCGCGTATCCGCTACCGGAAGCTGGAGTATCTCATTGACTGGAAAGGCTTTGGACCGGAAGAGCGTTCGTGGACGCGGGCTCGTGACGTCCATGCCCCGGACCTTGTCGCTCGGTTCCATCGCAAGTACCCTGACAAACCCAAGCCTCGAGGGCGGCCTCGGAGGGGCCCAGAGGGGGGGGATAGTGTAGCACAGCAGTTCTCGTTTGTGCCTGGAGGGCAGGGGACAGGACCTGGGGTCCCATTAGCATTAGAACCAGCTGAGCTAGAACGGGATTCAGAGGATGAGCTAGATGACTGGGGTGAAGGGCAGCTTTCCCCGCAGGGGCCTCTTTCGCCCACAGAGAGCTTGGCCTGGGAAGAAATGTGTTTTGGTCCTAGGGATGATTCAGATAACCAGGTGCAATTAGATTCTGATTCAGGGAGCTATGAACATCCGGGAGGGAGATCTTCCCAGGAGCCTCCTGAGGAAGATATGGAAGAAGGCGCATGGGAAACGGCTAGGGAGGAAAGCTCTCAGGGAGATAGCAACACAGCTGCCGAGAGACAAGGTCGAACCTTTGATAGAAGACGGAACATCGAGTCTAGCAGGAGGGATTGGTCCCGGGCCCTAGACCGGCCGAGGTCCGTCAGCAGGGATTGGAGACGAAGAAGCCTAGAGCGTCGGGGACCTCGGCCGAAGGATTAAGTATAGGATCCGTGGGAACGAATCCTCAGTTCTCCGGCCACGTCGCACCTGAATAGGCGTGAAGCGGAGTGGGATCACTAGCTGGATAGCTAGAGATCATCAAGCCTTGCCTTTGTTCCTGATCCACAGCATTGTGGAGCCTTGCCCTTGTTCCTGATCCACAGCATTGTGGAGCCTTGCTTTTGTTCCTGATCCACAGCATTGTGGAGCCTTGCTTTTGTTCCTGATCCACAGCATTGTGGAGCCTTGCTTTTGTTCCTGATCCACAGACAAGTGGAGCCTTGCTAAACTTTTGCCTATTTGCTACGTTATCTTGGACATTGACACTTCAAGCTTTTTGGATTGCTTTTATATTCTTATTGGACTATATCTTTGAACTGTTATTATACTCAATAGTTAGCCTTCAGTACGTCTCTGTGTGTGTGATTAAGGGGCCGTAAGTCCGTGATTGTGACAAAATCTGAAACATTTCTAATCCGTCCCTCTGTGCCAGCAAGGAGGGGCGGCCTTATTTGCCCATGCCAGCAATTAGCAACAGTGTAAACAATGCCACGCTGGGTGCTAGCTAAACCAATCAAGGCTTGTATTATCAGTAAGGCACATGATGTTCCCTGGCAAATCACTGCGGGTGCCTTACGTACCAATCAGAGTGCATTATTCTCGGACTTGGCTGCCAACATGATTTCTTGGCAAGCTACTTCGCTATTCTAAGGCCTATTGTGCTAGTGCATCACTCTCCTCTGACTGTACTTCTGCTAAAAGCACCAACTCTGCTTTACAATGAGTTGAGAGCTATTCGGGAGAATCAAGTTAATGAAGCCTTACTGTCAATTCAGAGCGTAAACAGCATTCCATTAAGTGAGGCTTAGTCAGGGAAATTAAGTTAATGAAGCCTTACTGTCAATTTTGGGCGTGGTCTGTGATTTGTAGGGGTGTAAATTTTGTGCCTCAGCCCTTTGCCTTATCCTGCTCTGAGTTTATTATGGGTCGGAATGTTCATGTTGGCTGGCCAGTACAGGAGTTATGCAAATCCGCCCTTATTGGCAGCCAATCATGTTGTCAGAATGTAGAGGCTGGGAGAGTCGTTGGCAGCCCCGGAGGATGCTGGGAAATGTAGTTTTTTTACTCGTTGTTTTGGGGGCCTTTTAGGTGTGGGGGGGGGGGAGTTTCTTTGCTACAAACGTACCTTGTCGGAGGCCTATTTCTGTTGGCAAGTTTGGTGTCTCTGCGTTGTAAGGTTTCTCTGTTTGGGACGGTCTTTCCATGACGACTCTTCCTTTATATATATAGATTTACATTTTACTTGGAAGCCGCTCTGAGTCCCTTTAATATTATAATGTTATAGTACAATGTAAGAGCAACAAGCACCTGAGGCAAAGCACAAAAATCAGTGTGTACAGAGCTTTAATACTGTCTATTCTCCTATATGGGTCTGAAGCATGGGTCACCTATCGGCAACACCTACGACTACTCGAATGCTTTCATCAGCGCTGTCTTCACTCAATCCTAAATATACACTGAACCATGTGACGAATGTAGCTGTCCTTGAGCAAGCAGGGATCACCAGCATTGAGGCCATGCTATTGAGAACACAGCTGTGCTGTGCAGGGCACGTCTGTAGGATGGAGGTCCACCGCCTCCCAAAGAGACTACTCTATGGTGAACTCACCACAGGTCAGCGCAAGAAAGGCGCCCCCAAAAAGAGATATAAGGACTCCCTGAAACAACATCTCAGGCTCGGCCAGATTGATCACCAACAATGGTTCACCCTGGCCTCTCATCGGGAGGCATAGAGACGAACTATCCACAATGCTGCGGCTTCTTTCGAGAAGACATGCCAAACGGGTCTAGAAGAGAAACAACGCGTACAAAACCGCAACTTGGAAACAACATCACCCAAGGAGACTTTCTGCTGTGCTTTCTGCAACTGGACTTGCCTATCTCAGATTGGCCTTTTTTAGTCATCAACGCGCCTGTAAAAAGTGTGGGATGAGTCCTTCCTAAGAATCTTCATTCGCAAAGTAATGCCGAGAGAGATAGTACAGTGTTGATAGTACAGATATAGTATTAATATTGTGCTGTGGCAATAATATAATATATTGTATTTAGATTTTACTTGTAAGCTTCTCTGAGTCCCCTTAATATTATAATGTTATAGTACAATGTGTGTTTCTCTCGGCATTACTTCATGAACAAAGATTCTTAGGAAGGCCTCATCCCACGCTTTTTACAAGCGCGTTGATGACTATCTCAGATTGGCCTTTTTATTTATTTTATTTATTATTTCGCATTTGTCTGTAACCCCCCCACCCCCAACGGCTCGGGGCGACTCACAACAGTTCGTAAAATACAATTGACAGATATCTCATAAACCACAGTAACACCATTAGAATAGAATTACAATTAGAACAGTTGAAACAGCAGATGGAGTCGCAGTGGGGTGTCAGCTAGGCAGCGCAAGCTACTGTCTAGTTAACCCCGAAGGCTTGCTGGAACAGCAATGTCTTAACTGCTCTCCTGAACGGGAGGAGGCTCTGGGTGGCACGGATGCCGGCGGGCAGTGCATTCCACAGGGTTGGGGCTGCAACAGAGAAAGCCCGCCGGCATGTTGCGGACAGATGGTAGGTCTTCACATTTGGGATGACCAGGAGATTTAGCTCTTCGGAGCGCAGTGATCTGGTGGGATGATATGGGACAAGGCGGTCCCGCAGGTACACAGGCTTGTAAAAACCTTGGGATGAGTCCTTCCTGAATCTTCATGCGCGAAGTAATGGCGAGAGATGATGACTAAAAAGGCCAATCTGAGATAGGCAAGTCCGGTTACAGAAAGCACAGCAGAAAGTCTCCTTGGGTGATGTCGTTTCCAAGTTGCGGTTCTTTCCGTGTTATCGTTTCTCTTCGAGACCCCTTTGGTGTGTCTTCTTGAAAGAGGCCGCAGCATTGTGGATAGTGCCTCTCCCATGCCTCCCTGGCCACCCTGATAGTACAATGTAGTATGTAGTATTAATATTGTGCTATGGCAATAATAGAATATACTAGCTTGGGGATCCAGCGGTGCCCGGGTCATTTGAGAAGTGCAGCAGGACGTAGAGTGGGTCACGGGGGCTCTGTGTGCCAAGTTTGGTCTTGATCCATCATTATTGGGAGTTGCAGTGGTATCATGAAATTACTGAAGGTAGTGGAAGTCCCATCATCTCTGGTCCACCCTCCCCCAAAGTGTAGTAGGATGTAGATTGGGTCATGGGGGCTCTGTGTGCTAAGTTTGGTCTGTATTAGTGAATGGATGAGGCTTGCATTGTTTTTAGGAAGTGAGTGAAGGTATTTCAAGTCCCATCATCCGTGGTCCATCTCACACAAAACAGCACCAGGATATAGAGTGGGTCATGAGGGCTCTGTGTGCCAGGTTTGGTGTTGATCAGTCATTGGATTAGGTTTGTAGCAGGCTTGGAAAGTGAGGGAAGGTACTGCAAGTCCCATCATCCATGTTCTGGCTCCCTCCAAAGTTCAGTAGGATGTGGAGTGGGTCACTGGGGCTCTGTGTGCCAAGTGTGGTCTTTCTCGGTGTTTGTTGGGGGCCACAGTGGTCTGTGGGAACAGAGGGGTGTGAAAATACTACAAATCCCATCATCCATTGTCAGTCCTCCCCCAAACCTCACCAGGACGTGAAGGCAGTCATAGGGGTTATGTACGCCAAGTTTGGTCTCGATCAGTGATTGGATGAGGGTTGCAGCGAACTTGGGAAGTGAGTGGAGGTACTTCAAGTCCCATCATCCATGGTCCACCCTCCTCCAAACTGCACCAGGACATAGAGTGGGTCATGAGGGCTCTATGTGCCAGATTTGTTGTTGATCAGTCATTGGATTAGGTTTGTAGCAGGATTGGGAAGTGAGGGAAGGTACTGCAAGTCCCATCATCCATGTTCTCTCCCCTCCAAACTTCAGTAGGATGTAGAGTGGGTCACTGGGGCTCTGTGTGCCAAGTGGGACTTTCCATCATCCATTGTCAGAGGGGTCCTCTACTACAACCTCATCCAGGACAGTCCTCCCGAACCTCAGCAGGACGTGTAGGCAGTCAGGGGGGTTTTGTGTGCCAAGTTTGGTCAACTTCAGTAATTGGATGTGGGGCGCAGCAGACTTGGGAAGTGAGTAGCGGTACTTCAAGTCCCATCATCCATGGTCCACCCTCCTCCGAACTGCACCAGGACGTAGAGTGGGTCATGGGGGCCATGTGTGCCAAGTGTGGTCTGTATTGGTCGTTTTTGGTGGCCTCAGTGGTCTGTGGGAACCAAAGTGTTTGAAAGTACTACAAATCCCATAATCCATGGGTCATGTCCCCCGAACCGCACCTGGACGTAAAGGGGGTTAGGGGGGTTATGTGTACCAAGTTTGGTGCAGGCCCATCACCCGCGCTGGTCGCTGTGGCCCGTGAAAGTGGCTGCCACATATCGGCCCTTCCGCCCTCCGCACACATACATACATATACAAACATTCCGCTTTATAAAAGGTATACAGGTTGTATTTACATTTTACTTGTAAGCCGCTCTGAGTCCCCTTCGGGGTGAGAAGGGCGGCATATAAATGTCGTAAAGAGATCAATAGCCAATGGCAGGGAAAGCGACAGCCAGGTGGAGAGGAGGCGAACAGCAAGCAGCACGAGGAAAGGAACGAACTCTTCTGCCGCGCATGCGCAACCGCCTTCCCCTCCAGCGCGCGCGCGCCCGCCCAACGGTCCGATGATGACGAAGAGAGGCGTTTCACTTCCCCTCCCCCCCCTCTCAGTTTTCACCAAAACGATGGTTGGTTCTCTCTCTCTCTGTCTGTCTCTCCATTTGATGGCTGCGCAGGCGCAGTGGCCGCCCGGCTCGCGTGACCTCTTTCCCCGCTGGTAGGCGGGGCTCCAGAGCGGAAGTTTCCATCTTTGGCTCCGGCGAGGGAAGGAAGGAAGGAAGTCCGCTCACGGGGTCCGCAGCAGGAGAAGGGGAAGAGGAGGAGGAGGAGGAGGAATAATAGGATGAGGCCGGCGCTGGCGTTGCTCTTCTTGCTGGCGGTGGGCTTGAGCGGGGCCTGGGCCCAGCCGGGCGGGCTGCCTCCGGGGAAGAAGCTACGCATGGCCTACGCGACGGGCCCGCTACTCAAGTTCCAGATCTGGTGAGGAGGAAGAGGAGGCCTCAGGGAGCGGGAGGGAGGGAGATCCAGGCAGGCCTGGAAGAGAGAGAGAGGAGAGAGAATGTTGTAACGTCCTGACTGGGTGTTTTGAGGGGAAATCTTGAGGTGAGGAAGGAGAAAAGGGTATTCTGTCAAGATATCCCGGGATAGAGGGCTGTGTGGAAGGGCCCTCAGTCTCAGAGGAAGGCAAAGGCCAACCCTCTGTGAATTAATCTTGCCAAGCAACCCTTGTGATGGGTTCACTTTGGAGTTGCCAGATGTCAGAATGAATCTTTTGAAGGCACACAACAACAACAAAGAATCACAATCTTGATCTTGTCAAGAGCAGGCCTTTGGTGCAGGCCTGGGCAAACTTTGGCCCTCCAGGTGTTTTGGACTCCAACTCCCACAATTCCTAACAGGCCTGGGCAAACTTTGGCCCTCCAGGTGTTTTGGACTCCCAACTCCCACAATTCCTAACAGGCCTGGGCAAACTTTGGCCCTCCAGGTGTTTTGGACTCCCAACTCCCACAATTCCTAACAGGCCTGGGCAAACTTTGGCCCTCCAGGTGTTTTGGACTCCAACTCCCACAATTCCTAACCGGCCTGGGCAAACTTTGGCCCTCCAGGTGTTTTGGACTCCAACTCCCACAATTCCTAACAGGCCTGGGCAAACTTTGGCCCTCCAGGTGTTTTGGACTCCAACTCCCACAATTCCTAACAGGCCTGGGCAAACTTTGGCCCTCCAGGTGTTTTGGACTCCAACTACCACAATTCCTAACAGGCCTGGGCAAACTTTGGCCCTCCAGGTGTTTTGGTCTCCAACTCCCACAATTCCTAACAGGCCTGGGCAAACTTTGGCCCTCCAGGTGTTTTGGACTCCAACTCCCACAATTCCTAACCGGTCTGGGCAAACTTTGGCCCTCCAGGTGTTTTGGACTCCAACTCCCACAATTCCTAACCGGTCTGGGCAAACTTTGGCCCTCCAGGTGTTTTGGACTCCAACTCCCACAATTCCTAACAGGCCTGTGCAAACTTTGGCCCTCCAGGTGTTTTGGACTCCAACTCCCACAATTCCTAACAGGCCTGGGCAAACTTTGGCCCTCCAGGTGCTTTGGTCTCCAACTCCCACAATTCCTAACAGGCCTGGGCAAACTTTGGCCCTCCAGGTGTTTTGGACTCCAACTCCCACAATTCCTAACAGGCCTGGGCAAACTTTGGCCCTCCAGGTGTTTTGGACACCAACTCCCACAATTCCTAACAGGCCTGGGCAAACTTTGGCCCTCCAGGTGTTTTGGACTCCAACTCCCACAATTCCTAACCGCCTACTGGCGGTTAGGAATTTTGGGAGTTGGAGTCTAAAACACCTGGAGGGCCAAAGTTTGCCCAGGCCTGCCTTGGTGTGATAGGACACAAAATCAAATTGATCAGAAATACTCTTCGCAGTGCTGGAAGGGCTGTCAAGAAACTGAACAGACACACACATGTGGTCTTGTAAATATGTTCAAAAATGTTGGGGAAAATATATATATTTCAAGAAATAAAGGGAATCACCAAAATAGAGATAACCGGAACGCCTGAATTAGCACTGCTGTCATTTATCGATAATGTTAAAATATCAAAAGAGCTAAATGGTAACAGCAGCAAGATTGTTAACAGCCCAAAAAATGGAAAGAAGCCCGGGGGGAGTTTAGAGCAGGCATGGGCAAACTTGGGCCCTCCAGGTAATCTTACTATTACATACCAATTTATTGTTTATTACAATATCCCAAATCTCTCTATACCAGACATGGGCAAAGTTGGGCCCTCCAGGTGTTTTGGACTCCAACTTCCACAATTCCTAGCAGCCTCAGACCCTTTCCTCTTAATTGGCTGAGGAGGAAAAGGAAGGGACTCGAGGCTGCTAGGAATTGTGGTCGTCGAAGTCCAAAACACCTGGAGGCCCAACTTTGCCCATGTCTGGTATAGAGAGTTTTGGGATATTGTAATAAACAATAAATTGGAATGTAATAGTAAGATTAAAAGAGGGTTTTCAGTCTTAATATTACTGAAAAAGGATGGCTTTGGAAAGATGGAGAAAATGTATAGAATTTGTATGATATATATGCATATATACGTGTGTGTGTGCCATAATTATATCCCGCCCTCTCAACCCTGACACAGACATAGAGCAGTGCACAAAGGCACAATTTGGTGCCATACAATACATACAATACATATCCAGCAAATAAAAAAAATACATTAAAGTCCAGGTCATTCCAGTTAAAGATAAAGGTAAGGTAAAGGTTTTCCTGGACATTAAGTCCAGTCATGTCTGACTCTGGGGGTTGATGCGCATCCCCATTTCTAAGCTAAAGAGCTGGCGTTGTCTATAGACACCTCCAAGGTCATGTAGCCGGCATGACTGCATGGAACACTTTTACCTTCCCACCACAGCGGAACCTATTGATCTACTTAAATTTGCATGTTAAATTTGCATGCTAGGTTGGCAGAAGCTGGGGCTAACAGCGGGAGCTCATGCCGCTCCCCAGATTTGAACCTGTGCAATTTCGGTCAACAAGTTCAGCAACTCAGTGGTGTAATCCACTGTGCCACTGGGGGCAGTTTTCCAATAATAATTGCATTATTCCATGTTTATATATTGCACTTCATCCAAACGTTTGGTCCCACATCCAAGTTTACAATTTTTTCCTAAAGATAGGGGTGGGGGTGGGGGGTGGGGGTAATTTGATGTCACTAGGGAGTAAAGTTGTGTGTCATCTGCGTAGTGATGACACCCAACTCCAAAACTCCAAATAACCTCACTAGGGAGAGAGTTCAACAGCTGAGGGGCCACCACTGAGATAAAACAAAGGACCATAAAATACATATATTAAAAACATTGGGGGAGGGGAGAGATTGAATCACCAATACTAATACAATGTAAAGTTAAGATTAATGATTTAAAATTAACTGAGTTGCTTGTCAGTTGACATAGGTCTTTAATTCTGTGTTAAATTCTCACAGCTTATATAGCTCTCAGATCTCTTTCAGGACATCATTCCATAGCCTACTCCCATGATTCCTCAGCTCTGAGCCATGACAATTAAAGTGGTGCCAAACTGCATCAATTCTATGCATTGAGGGTGGGATTATAACATGGATGGTGCATTTCTCAAGACACAGATTTAATTGTTGGCTGTTTTCTTTCACTCATTTCTCTGAAGGAATGACTTGTACATTAATGGTTGATGAAAGTGCTTTCAAAGTATCATGAAAAGTAGCTGAGGTCAGATAATTTGGGGGAGGCAGGAAATAGTGAAAATGATCCGGGAAGGGTGTCACTGCTTCATATTCACGTACACCCCGTGTGCACACACATTTATTGCAAATACAGGATGAGTGTCCCTATCGGATTCTGAGAGTTGCCCGCATATTACAAAGAGGATAATTGGAGCTCCTGGTGGCGCAATGGGTTAACCTTTCTGCTGGTAGAACTGCTGACCAATAGGTCAGTGGTTCGAATCTGGGGAGAGCAGGTTAAGCTCCCCCTGGCAGCTCCAGCTCCTCATGAGGGGACATGAGAAAAGCCTTCCACAAGGATGGTAAAACATCAAAACATCCAGGCGTCCCCTTGGCAATGTCCTTGCAGACCTTCAATTCTCTCACACGAGAAGTGCCTTGTGGTTTCTGAAGGCACGCCTGACATGAAAAAAGAGGATTGTTCAGTTGGTAGTAACCACACATCCCCATAACATGTAACCCAAACAGTGTATAGACATTTTCCAAGTTACAAACATCTGACTTACAATCAACTCATAGTTAAGAATGGAGGTGAGACAACAGGAAGTGAGAGAAAGCTACTTCTAGGAAGGGAAATTCACTCCTGAAAACTTTCTCACCAATCCTAGTTTCCACAAAACATACCAGATTTTTCAAAATCCAATGATTACAGGGATGGAAAGTGAGGTGAAATCTTTTGAACAGTGACACAGCAAAACAAGCACCGGAGGGGAGGGGCTGTTAACCCATTTGGCTGGAGTTACACTTTAAAAAGTACCTGTTATGACTTACATACAAATTCAACTTAAAATTGAACCTACAGAACCTAACTTGTTTGTAACTTGGGGACGGACTGCATTGTATTTCAGCTACTAATTTGGACTTCTCAATGTGCATCTACACTGTGGAGTTTATACAGTTTGATAGCAGTTTAATTGCAATGGCTCAGTGATGTGGAACCATGGGAGTTGTAGTTTTACGAGATTTTTTAGCTTTGTCTACCAAAAAGTTCTAGTGCCTCATCAGACTACAAATTCCAGAATTCTGTAGCATTGATCCATGGCAGTTTAAGTAGTGTCAAACTGCATTAATTCTACAGTATAGAGATGCACCCTAATTCACAGTCTGTACTTCTTGAGGGACTTCAGTGTGACATTTCCAAGGTCCCATGTTACATGTAAGAATTAAACATTACTGTTTTAATCATCTTGCTTCATTTTGAAGTTATTATTTATAAAGAAATATACTTGTTTATTTTAAAGTTTCACTCTGATTATGAATTACAGAGCTGGAATGAAAAATGGAACATGAAGTTTAAAATTTCAGTGCTTGCTTCTAGAAGCAATTATTTAATGGAGTAGTATTTGCATTTCAAAGCTGAGTCATACTTGGTAATAGTTATCCATCTAGTTCAAAGTTCAGCTTCTTCCCTAGTCTTAATTGCATAAACTTTCCACAGTTTCTTTGTAAAATCACTTGTTTATGCTGCTTGTATCCTTTAAAATCAACAGTGTTTCCACCTGTTTTTTTAACAGGCATAGTTTCTCTTCAGTACTGGTATTAACATCAGCATAGCAACACACCACAGTTGGGACCAAAGGGAAAAAAGCAGAGAGTATTTCTTGTTTGTTTTCAGTGCTCACTGTTTTATTAAGATTTGTGAGCTGCAGTAGCTGTTAAAGTCTAAGCAATAATTTCATACATAAACTCTTCACTTGTACAACTTTTACAAATAAACCTGTGGATTATTTTTTTAAAAATCTTAGATTAAATTCTTTTAATTTATTCCATAGTGAAATTTTCTTATGGTTGAAGAGTACAGCCATGAATCAAATCAAAATATAGAAACAAAGTTCAAGAATCACATTAGGGTGCAATTGAAAGGAATCCACACCAGCAGCTCTAATACTGGATTTTTTTGTTGAAATTTTGTGCAACATCTCCCTTATCAGTGTGCTTTGATACTCTCATGCAAATTTCCTATATCAATATCAATTAAAAAGTTTTTTTCCTGATGTGTCACTTTGTCCTAATGAACGTTGTTACTAAATTCCATAGACAAAACTGGCTTCTTTGTGCTTGGGTTTTAGAAGAAAGTTGCCTACTAGAACAGGATGTCAGCAGGTTTTACAGGCTGACTGTTGTTCCTACTCGTTGTTGCAACATACATGTATTTCCTAAGATACTTGCATAATAAACCTGCACAAGAGCAGTCATTTGTTGTTTTATAACTTCATCTATTTTCAAGGATCTGAAATATACTTGGAAGGGGAAGATATAAGCAGACGGGTTTACTTATATTGCAGACTTGGCTCCAATTGAGAATGAGAATGAGATAATCAAATTAAAAATTTGATATTTGTCTATTCCAGTTTAAAATTAGATTAGATATTCCTTTATATGTTGCTTTTCCACACCAAAAATTGTGCTTGAAAGTGTATCACATTCTTCTATGCACACGCGTATATGTACATGCACATGAATGTGAACACTGGATTTTGAAAAGAGCTTTGACTAAGTGGAAAGTGTGGAGAGGGAACTAAGATGTAAGGCGAGTTGTGATGACAAATGAAAGTTTTTACATAGATGAGAATGGTAGGCTTAAAGAAGTAGATACAAATCCCCCAAAACCGTATATTTTATTATGAATAATTAAACTTGCTATTTGTGGTAAAGCTTTAATGGTGATAAAATATTTCTCTCCAGTGTTTCCTGAGGATACAGGCGGGTGTTTGAGGAGTACATGCGGGTTATTAGCCAGCGGTACCCAGACATCCGCATTGAAGGGGAAAACTACCTTCCTCAACCTATTTATAGGTGAGTTACTTATGTGTTAAAATAGACTAAATATTGGCGTGTGGGTGGAGTCTATGGTGGTTTTTAAGCAGAGGCTGGGTGACCTTCTGTTAGGGATTCTTTACTTGAGCATTTCTGCATGGCAAGACGTTGGACTGGATGGCCCTTGTTCTTTCTTCCTAGTATATGATTATATCTCCAGCAGTTTGAAGGGATTTGATTCTAAAACACGAAGAATAATCTTACTTGGTTCTAGTGGCTACAGTTGGATTTTATCAGTACATCAGTTCGTGTGTCTTGGTACTTCACTTCCAGCCATATTTGCAAGTAATGATAGAATATTTTTGCCATTGATAGAATATTTTTTAAAAATAATTTTGCTGTAGAAGGGATGATGATGCAAAATCCCCAAAGAATGGCATTTGTTGCTTTGTAACCAATATAAGAAATAGTGTCCATGATGATGATAACAACTCTATTTGTATACCCTGCCTCCATCTCCCCGAAAGGACTCGGGGAAGCTTACATGGGGCCAAGCCCAGCAGTGCAGATAAAACATAACACATTAAAAAGCATATAAACAAAATAATAACAAAAGCAATATAACAAGATAAAAACATCAACATTAAGCAAAATATAAAACAAACATCAGAGCCAACAACCAATAGTAAAATTCAATGTCTCGTGGGTGGGCGGACAGATAATTTTGAAATAACTTCCACCCATTAGCACTAGTAAATTTTAAATGTACTCTAATTAGTTTATGTTGAGGAGGTGAAAATCAGTGATGTGCAGTGAAATGTGGCATAATTTTTGATTTACTGATATAGTTTCGCTCCCCAAAGATGTTATATTTAGTGATTGATTTATCTTTTCTTCTACCAGGCATATAGCATCTTTCCTGTCAGTCTTCAAACTAGTGTTAATAGGCTTCATTATTGTTGGCAAGGATCCTTTTGCTTTCTTTGGCATGCAAGCTCCAAGCATCTGGCAGTGGGGCCAAGAAAATAAGGTATGTATTCCTTTTAACTGTACACATTAAAATATCACAGGAATGGGCAACTCATGGAGGTGGGCACACATCTCATCCTTGCACTCAAAGCATTTCTTGATATCTGTTGAAGGTTCTGGGGGCAATTCTATTATGTTTTGTCCCCTCAACCTGGTTTAGACCCAGAAGAGGTCTGTTTATCCAGGAAATTAACCCGAACTCATCCTGAATTTATTTTCTTGTAAGTTAAATGCCTCTTCTGTGCTGAAATCAAGATTTTTTTTGTGAGAAATTACAAAAAAAAAACCAACCAAACAACAAATAGTGTTTTGGTTGGGACCACTGCAATGATGGTTTTAAAAACGGGAAAGTCCCTGAAGACCACCTGCAGTGTATGCCTCACACTTTCCCAACTTCCATTTTTTTATGATCTCTGGTTTATCTTGAATAAATGAGTGGCCTGGTTCCTGGCTTCCAGTTCCTTCTGCTTGGAGCAACACCTGAACAAACCCCAATCTCTTTGTGTGAATTTAGCAGACTTGTTTGATTGGGGGTGTTGTCAAAGTTTTGACATATTAAATAAAACCCAACATTCACTTAACATATTTGGTTCTCTAATTAAAGTGAAGGCACTAATGATTTATTCCAGATGTTTTGGACTTCAGCTCCCACAATTCTTAATAGATGGTAAGCTGGCTAGGGTTTCTCAAACACCCAGAGGAGCAAAGTTTGAGAAACCCTGATTTGTTTTATGTCGTATGTTGTTTTATGTCTTTACTGAACTAAATGCATGGTCTTACAGTGATGAAAAAGGAAAATGACTACAGAAGATGTCTCCTTTGCTTTAATTGTTCATGCAAACATAATCATAAAAATCAAAAGGGCTAAGATGGGAATGGGAAAAATATTTGTTAAGAAACAGTATTATGACCTGCAAATTGGAATTTGGGGTGTGGGCACACTTAGTGTTTTAACTGCCACATGGCTTCTCCATTTTTGACTGATGGAAGCAGGCCTGGGGGAGCAGAATGAAGCAGCATTGCTTTATAGTTGACATATGACTGATTTTTTAAAGTCTCTCATCTTTGCTTTAGACATTGTGACATAATTGTTATTAAATAAATAATGAAGAAATCTGATCTCACATGTTTCTTATACAAGATACATTCTTGTATTTTAAAACTGAAATACTTAATCTTTACTATTGAGAGATTTCGGTGCCGTGTTACTGAATATTGTATCATTTTTATCCTTGATGTGTCTTACGTGGAGCGTGCCTTGTTCCTTGCTCTTTGTATTTTATTTAAAAGAGGTTACATTTAAGAAGTAATACCCACCCTCACTTTTATTAACTGATTTGGTATATAGTCAGCTGTTTGTTGCTTGCAAGCATTACTTTGAAGTATTTCGCCTTGGTGGATGACCAAGAGAACTAGGCAGGGGAGTGTGTCCCTGCTGGTTCTCTTGGATCTCTCAGCGGTTTTCGATACCTTTGACCATGGTATCCTGGGCCGACTCCCCGGCCGGGATAGGTCTTGGGGACACAGCTTTCCAGTAGCTCCTCTCCTTCTTGGAGGATCGATCCCGCCTCTATCTCGAGTGTGGCTGGTGGGGACGATAAGGCCTTCTCGGTGGTGGCCCCCTGGTACACCCTCCACAGGGATATTAGACTTGCCCCATATTACAAACAATCTAATATTGCCACTAGCATTTTAATGGTTTAATTGGGTTGCGGCTGGGATGCTGTATTATTCGTGTTTGTGGCAATTTGTACTGTGTTTTATTGATTTTTTTGCAATGTGTTGTTTTTTATTAATTGATATTGTCATTGTTTAATATGTGATGTAATTTGACCTCTATTTTTATGTGTTATGGCACTTATATGTGCTTCTGTAAGCCACCCCGAGTCCTTCTGGGAGATGGTGGCGGGGTATAAATAAATTGTTGTCGTTGTTTTTGTGTCCCTAATTTAAGAGACTTAAAATTCATAAAGAGAGAGAGAATGGCAAATATTGCTGCTGGTTGAACAATTGATTATACATGAAAACTAAGAATTGTGTTACATGATTTCAATATAGTAACATAGGATAATTCTGTCAACTTTTAGGTCTATGCTTGTATGATGGTGTTCTTCCTTAGCAACATGATTGAGAACCAGTGTATGTCAACGGGTGCATTTGAAATAACTTTTAATGGTGAGTTGTGAAAAGCATTTGTATTATCCAGATTTTAAATGGATTTGTACTTGTCACTAAGGTTTCTGTGAAATTACTGGTTGCATTTTGGGCGCTGTGCATCCACACAGCGCCCAAAATGTAGGCTCTCTCGCATGCAGCGCCTCAGGTGAAAGTGAATTAATTCAGGACAAAGCAGGAAAACCCTTCTTCTTTCTCCGAAATTAATTAGATCCTGGATTAGACCCGGGTCTTCCTGAAAGACCCAGGTCTAATCCAGTATGGATCCTGTCTGGACCGCCCTCTTAGTAGTCCTGGGACTACTGAGGGGCCAGTCCTCACAGTTGAATCAGCCCAAAAAACCCCGAGAGCACAAACCCCCTCACCAGAAACACCTTAAAACCACCCCCCCCCAAACTTAACAGGCCCCCAGTATACTGCTGCCGGAGGTCTCATGGCGCGGTCGCTCCCCCGGGGCACCTCCTTTCTATGCACTAGGAGAGGGCTAGCAGCAGGGAAATGGTGGCCAAGTTGGTTATTTTCTCTTTTTGGGTTTTTTAAAGGGATCTGGGGGAGGGTGTGTGGGTGTCTCCTTGTCCTCCTGGAACTTTCTGGGAGGGCATCTAGATACTCCCCACCAAAAGCACGGGTTTTTCAAGCCAGTGTGGGGATAAAAGTCTGCCCGGGGCCAGGTTTTTTAAAACTCCGGTTGGAGCGGACTTTTCCCCTGCGTGGAACTGGCCTAAAACCAAAATAGAAAGTCTTTGTGAATTATATAGCCCCTCTATCAGCATGGAATGATGGAAATGGAATGAGTCTTATATTTTCTCAAATATTATTCAGACCATGTGGTGAGCAAAATGATAGCAATAGGATAATGCCATATCAAAATGATAGCAATAGGATAATGTCATATTGCCTTCATTTTGAGAGCAAAATGATATGCTCTTATTTTATTTTTAAAAGGCCACTCTTGTATTATTATCTTGTTTGATAACAAGGCAGTAAGATCTTGGAACATGAATTCTTTATAGAAGCCATGTGCACAGAGCCGTAAATTTATTAGAAATACTATCTGATAATTTCTATTTTAGTTAATAGATTTATAAATTAATTTTGCCCTCCCAAAGGGGAACACAAAGTAGTTTAAAATGTATAGACAAGATTATTTTTAGCGTGAATCACTGAGCTGAAAACGGTTTCTGAACTTTCCTCAACAATATATGTGTGAGAGAGCAGAAATAGGAATAACACCTGTAAACTTGATTAACAAATAAAAACACCCAGCAACTGTACCTGTTATTGCAGAATAAATACAATGATACATGTTTTTCAGCAATAAAAACATCTTGCCTTATGTGATCAAGGTAAGAATGAAATTTTAGTTAGTAAATTCTTGCTTAGTAATACAACATTCCAAAACTTAATTAGCTGCTTTCAAATATTTGTAGCGATTTTTGCTTATGAAAGGCTTGGTGAATATATGACCATATCTAGCTGCTCTAGGATTTGTCTTGTTTGTTTTTTCTTCGCAAATATTGCATCAATGTGGCAATTACACATTTTCCTTTTTCTTCCATACCTCTTACTAGATGTTCCCGTGTGGTCGAAGCTGGAGTCTGGACACCTTCCTTCCATGCAACAGCTTGTTCAAATCCTTGATAATGAAATGAAACTCAACGTGCATATGGAGCAAATGCCACATCATAGATCATAGCCCCATCTATCAGTACTGAAAACGTCTTGTAAGTTTACATTGAAGATTGTTCAGTTACTCATTTGATTTTTTAAAATATATATATATAGTAAAACATAGAGTATTAAAGAACTGAGCTTCCACCTGGAAATTTTGGAAGTTGTGATTAGATTTAGATGTTAAATTTCCTAGATATCCACCAACCTGCCTAAGTGATGCATATCTTAGTAGCAAAGTAGCATTTACAAGTATGCATATTCATTAATATTGAAGCATATATTTCCAGATCTCTGTAACCTTCTCTGTTGGACAAAAATTGGAATAATTTTGGACAGTTTTCTTTGATCTTATTTTGTGGGGCTACTTGATAAGTTTGTCTTCCTGTGTTTTCAGACATTAAGAGACAGTTTTGAAAGGCAACATGAACGAAATAATGAAGGTCTGTACTGAAGACAGCATGCTGTTGGTGCAGACTGGATACTTCTCCTCGCCTTCATGTTGTTGTTCCTGAAAATCTTAATGCAAGACCCCTTTTCAGTACTGGTATGTTTCCAAATACTGCACATTCAAGGCGTGCAATAATACTGTATAGATTTTTTTTACAAAACAAAATGTTAATTCAACCAGTTCAAGCACTAGAAAATATAGTTATTATCTGATTACAACTTTTTGTTTGAGATTAAATCCCGCTAAGCTAGTTGCCTTCACATCCCACTGGAAATCAGTGAGGCTTATATGCATCTAACTGAGCCTGGCTCTAATCCTTAATATTCGTGTTGAAGAAGATGATTGAATAAGTGAATATACATATTTTTTCCTGGAAAAAAAGATATCTGATCTGCTTTATGTAGAATTCATGATCTATTTGTGGAGCTCTAGGAGTGCTTTTAAACTAATTTGGATGGTAATTGTTGACTGTCAAACATTGCTCATTTGGTTATGTAAGTTTTGTATATTTTTCAGAGTATATTGCTGAGTGAATGGTGCGTTGTATACTAAATTATATAAACAAAATTATATGCAGAGTTAACTACCCTCAACATCCTGACTTCAAAGAAGACCAAGCGCTGTTCAGATTCCTTCTGCAGCTTGAAGTCTTATTTTCTGGGCCAGTTTGAACGATCAAGTACCTTGGCTTTTATGCTGTCCTGAATATGAACTAAGCGGACTAATTTAAATAAAGAAATTTCATTTACTGAGTGTGAAGAAGCCTGACTAACTTTATAAATTTGTCTGCCTGATTTTTCTACTTGAAAGAAAAAACAATGTGTAAATGCTGTGGCATTTTTCTCCTTCCAATTCTGCCCTCTTATCATTCTTTGAACTGTTCAAAACCCATACAATGTACCTTTCATTTTGGAAGTGTCCAATATTCAATTCATTATGCTGCCTAAGACATTGCTTTTAGTCTGAGTCTGCAAGTAACTACAATTTTGCACCCTTATTACCCAGAAGGTAAACAAAAGAGTGTGCTTATTGGGATAGAAGGAAGAATAAAGGCCTACACAAAATTAAAAGAATCATAAAATCAGCAGTTTCTACATTTAAGCAATGTGGAAATGTGAAAACTAGGCTTGGTTGATCTAAAAAAAAAGGTTCAAAACTCATTTCGGATGTAGGGGGTGCTGGTGGTTCGGATCTAAAGTCAATTCCAATTTTCACAGAAAAAAAGTTCTAAACTTTTCAAAACTTCCAAGACTTCTGAATCCTTCGTTACTGTTTTCAAAGTGTTATTTCCTGTTTCATTGGTTGGTCATTACTTTGAAAATAGTGGTTTTATTCCAGAAGCCGGGGGAGAGAAATC
This sequence comes from Anolis apletophallus, assembly GCA_030556195.1. Classification (NCBI taxonomy): domain Eukaryota; kingdom Metazoa; phylum Chordata; class Lepidosauria; order Squamata; family Anolidae; genus Anolis; species Anolis apletophallus. The sequence continues at coordinate 39,134,599 of JARBWK010000010.1, read as the reverse complement.
CATCCACTCTGGTTTAAACTGCTTCTCTCGTCCAAGACTGACCAGGAGGGAAAGGAAACTGAAGGGAATCCATCCACACAGGCTAAAATGGCTTCTCTCACCCAAGACTGACCAGGAGGGAAAGGAAACTGAAGGGAATCCATCCACAAGGGTAAAATGGCTTTTCTCGCCCAAGACTGACTGGGAGGGAAAGGAAACTGAAGGGAATTCATCCACTCTGGTTTAAATTGTTTCTCACCCAAGACTGACACGGGAGGGAAAGGAAAACGAAAAGAATCCATCCACACTGGTTTGAAAAGCTGAATAATTTCCCACTCACTTACTGATTCGTAAGAGAAATGGCGGAAAAAGCTTCGGAAGGGCAAAGGGACTTCCAGTTTCCTTAAAAACTTCAAAATCGCTTCAAAAAGGAAATCTTTCTGAATTTATTCCGAACTAGCTTGGGGACCCGGCAGTGCCCGGGTGATTTGAGAAGTGCAGCAGGATGTAGAGTGGGTCATGGGGGCTCTGTGTGCCAAGTTTGGTCTTGATCCATCATTATTGGGAGTTGCAGTGGTATCATGAAATTACTGAAAGTAGTGCAAGTCCCATCATCTCTTGTCCACCCTACCCCAAAGTGTAGTAGGATGTAGATTGGGTCATGGGGGCTCTGTGTGCTAAGTTTGGTCTGTATTGGTGAATGGATGAGGGTTGCATTGTTTTTAGGAAGTGAGTGAAGGTACTTCAAGTCCCATCATCCGTGGTCCGTCTCACACAAAACTGCACCAGGATGTAGAGTGGGTCATGAGGGCTCTGTGTGCCAGGTTTGGTGTTGATCAGTCATTGGATTAGGTTTGTAGCAGTCTTGGAAAGTGAGGGAAGGTACTGCAAGGTACTGAAGACGCAGGCTCGCAGCTTGGGAGTGATCCTGGATTCATCGCTGAGCCTGGAACCCCAGGTCTCAGCGGTGGCCGGGGGAGCTTTTGCACAGTTAAGACTTGTGCGCCAGCTGCGCCCGTACCTTGGGAAGTCTGATCTGGCCACGGTCGTCCATGCTCTGGTCACATCCCGAATAGATTACTGCAACGCACTCTACGTGGGGCTGCCTTTGAAGACAGTTCGGAAATTGCAATTAGTCCAGCGGGCGGCAGCCAGATTGCTAACGGGAGCTACATACAGGGAGCATACCACCCCCCTGTTGTGTCAGCTCCACTGGCTGCCTGTCCAATTCCGGGCTCAATTCAAAGTGCTGGTTTTGACCTTTAAAGCTCTATACGGTTCTGGCCCAGCTTACTTGTCCGAACGCATCAGCCGCTATGTCCCACCTCGTAATCTAAGATCATCCGGGGAGGCCCTGAGGACGAGGGATAGGGCCTTCTCGGTGGTGGCTCCCCGCCTGTGGAATGTGCTTCCTATTGATGTACGATCCACCACATCCCTCCTGGCCTTCAGGAAAAAAATAAAATCCTGGCTGTGGGACCAGGCATTCGTACACCAGCACAAGGCAGCATTTTAGATTGGTTTTTAATGAAAGTGGGTGATTATGGCCAATGTTTTTATGGACTGAACATTGTTTTAATCCAGAGTGAATGTGTATGGTGCTAATGTAGTTGTATTTTAATGTATTTTTAATGTATTTTAATTGTTGAAGTGTTTTGGGGTTTATATTGTTATTATGTGGGCATCGAATTGTGCCGTACTGTAAGCCGCTCTGAGTCCCCCCTTGGGGGTTGAGAAGAGCGGGTTAAAATCCCGAAATAAATAAATAAGTCCCATCATCCATGTTCTGCCCCCCTCCAAACTTCAGTAGGATGTAGAGTGGGTCACTGGGGCTCTGTGTACCATGTATGGTCTTTATCGGTGTTTGTTGGGGGCCGCAGTGGTCTGTGGGAACAGAGGGGTGTGAAAGTACTACAAATTCCATCATCCATTGTTAGTCCTCCCCCGAACCTCAGCAGGACGTGAAGGCAGTCATGGGGGTTATGTGTGCCAAGTTTGGTCTCGATCAGTAATTGGATGAGGGTCGCAGCGGACTTGGGAAGTGAGTAGAGGTACTTCAAGTCCCATCATCCATGGTCCACCCTCCTCCAAACTGCACCAGGATGTAGAGTGGGTCATGAGGGCTCTGTGTGGCAGGTTTGGTGTTGATCAGTCATAGGGTTAGGTTTGTAGCAGTCTTGGAAAGTGAGGGAAGGTACTGCAAGTCCCATCATCCATGTTCTGCCCCCCTCCAAACTTCAGTAGGCTGTAGAGTGGGTCACTGGGGCTCTGTGTGCCAAGTGTGGTCTTTATCAGTGTTTGTTGGGGGCCACAGTGGTCTGTGGGAACAGAGGGGTGTGAAAGTACTACAAACCCTATCATCCATTGTCAGTCCTCCCTCAAACCTCACCAGGACGGGAAGGCAGTCATGGGGGTTATGTATGCCAAGTTTGGTCTCGAACAGTGATTGGATGAGGGTTGCAGCGGACTTGGGAAGTGAGTAGAGGTACTTCAAATCCCATCATCCATGGTCCACCCTCCGAACTGCACCAGGACGTAGAGTGGGTCATGGGGGCCGTGTGTGCTAAGTGTGGTCTGTATTGGTCCTTTTTGGTGGCCTCAGTGGTCTGTGGGAACCAAAGTGTTTGAAAGTACTACAAATCCCATAATCCGTGGGTCATGTCCCCCGAACCGCACCAGGACGTAAAGGAGGTTAGGGGGGTTATGTGTACCAAGTTTGGTGCAGGTCCATCACCCGCGCTGGTCGCTGTGGCCTGTGAAAGTGGCTGCCAATCAGAACGCTGTCACATATCCGCCCTTCCGCCCTTCGCACACATACATACAAACATTCCGCTTTATTAAGGTATACAGATTATGAAGATTCTGACCGAACCTAACCATGCCTAGTGGGAATTATTGAGCTGAACTGAGTGCTGGCTCTTTTGATATAGATGTACCCAAAATTTAAAGATGCGGTAGGCAAAGTTGATCATTTCCTGCAAAGTAATCTTTGTTACTTCTGGCATAAATTTACTGATCTCCCAACTCTGGAGTAAATTCTTGGGAGCTCCAACAGAGATGTGTACTTGGTGCATTGCCATTAATTACTCTAAAGCTGTTGTGAAAGTTACATTTAATGAACATTAAGTTTCAACTTTTAAAAGTGTTGACCATCTCTTTTGCCCAGAATGTTATGTTCCCATAGAGATTATGGTGAGCTGGGGCACTTGGGCAACAGCTGCTCCACTTAAGAAGAGGACTATCAGCAATGTCAGAATCTTCCCTCAAATGTGGCACAGATAATGATTTCCTTGCAGAATTCCCAAGAGCCATTCTCAGTCTGTAAAAACACAGTACTCATTTTGTGGCAGCCCTGCTTATCCATGAGCTGTAAATGATACTTCCATAAGTAATATAACTTTTAATCACTTTTTAAAATATTTGTTAATGTAACAGGTATATTATAATTTGTGTTTTTGAAGTAGAAGGCAAGCCCATTAGTTACAGAAACAATCTGCCTGTTTTGTACACCTAGTGCCAGCATTTATTATTAAAATCATAGTGTGCATTGGACCTTTCCATTTTTTTCTGTAGCAGAATTAGAAGGAATAGTCACTTTTTGGTGAGCTGTTCACAATTAAAATTAGAAGCAGGAAATGCTCTGGAAAAAAAGATAAATATTGAGGAAAATTACCTATTGAGAACTTTTTACACTTTCCTGTTCTTCAGTAAGTTTTTAGGTGATTTTGGTAAAGGCAGTGAAATATTTCCTTTGATGGAGGATATTGTAGACTCGCACAAAATGCCTTTCTTTCTGGAAGAGGCCAGTTTCAGATATTAACAGTATTCTACCAGCTCTAGAGGGATATTCTGTTATGTTGGTGCAGTTGAGGGTAGAGGATTACATAGTTAGTGCTATGAAAGTATCCTGCTCTAATTGGGCATGAACAGGCTTAATCCAAAATCATACTAGATATGTAATAGTTAACATTTTTTTAAAAAAAATTGTAGGAACATCTGACATTTTCAAATGCCACAGTTGAATCTTCACTTTCGCATCTTCATTTCCTAGCTTCCAAATAGTTAGATTACCCTATTCCTAATCCCATCTCACTGCTTTTTCTAAAATAAAACATAAAATAAAAAGGCATTTGAAACCTCTTCAACAATTACTAACAAAAAGCATTACTGAGTTCTTCAGAATGGCCCTATGCACCTTATACTGTAGTAATAATAATAATAATACTTTAATATTTGTGAGTCGCCCTCCACCGGCGGTGCTCCGGGCGACTTACAACAGTTAAAACCCTAGGGTGAACAATGTACAACAGTTTAAAAACATGGAATATGAACAGGAGGGGTGGCTCAGGTAGTCCAGGGTACCGAGCCAGTCCCGAACGCTAGGCGGAAGAGCCAGGTCTTCAAGGCTGGCCGGAATCAGATAGAGTCGGAGAGGCTCTGAGGGTGGGCGGCAGTGAGTTCCAAGTCGAAGGGGCCGCGACGGAGAAGGCTCTCCACCGAGTTTCCGCCAGTCTAGCCTCCCGCACTCCAGGGGTAGTCAGGCGGTCACCGTTGATGGAGCGTGCTGGCCTCTCGCTGCATTGGGCCGTCAGCCGGTCACTCAGATAGGAAGGCCCAATGTTGTGCCGGGCTTTAAAGGTGAGCACCAGGAGTTTGTAAAGGGCTCTGAACTCTAGGGGCAGCCAGTGAAGTTCTTTAAGAATGGGGGAATGTGATCCCTCACTGATGACCCAGTAATGAGTCTGGCTGCGGCGTTATGGATACGTTTCAGCCTCTTAGTTGTTGTCTGGGGGGAGGCCCACATATAGGGCGTTGCAGTAGTCGAGGCGTGAGACGACAGTGGCATGGACCACTGTTCTCAAGGCCTCTGGTGGAAGGTAGGGAGCCAGCCGACGGGCCCTACGGAGATGGAAAAAGGCGCCCTTAGCTGCAGCCTGGATCTGGGCCTCCATCGTGAGATTTTCGTCTAGGATCACTCCCAGGCTTTTCACCGCCGGGGCTGGAGCCAGGGACTCGCCCTCGAAGAGTGGAAGTGGTGGGCGGGGTCGGGACGACCCGGCCAGAGGATCTCCGTTTTAGCCGGGTTGATCTTGAGTCTATATGCCCTGAGCCAGCTCGTCACCGCCTCAATCCTAGGCTGAAACTGTCCGGTACTGATGATGACCCTGGGTCAAGCTTCAAGAGCAGCTGCGTGTCGTCTGCGTATTGGTAGCAGGAGAACCCATGGCTCCTAGCAATATTAGCCAGGGGCTGGATGTAGATATTAAAGAGGGTGGGAGATAGAATGGCACCCTGAGGGACTCCACACTCCAATTCGTTTTTCAAAGAGACTTGACCCTGCCACTCGACCCGCTGCGCGCGGGCGCGCAGGACCGAGGCGCGCCAGGCCGGAGCTCTGTCTTGGATCCCGGAGGCCGCCAGGCGATGGAGAAGCAGGTCGTGGTCGACGGTATCAAAGGCCCCGTAAGGTCCAAGAGGACTAGGATTGCCGAGCCTCCCGATCCAGTTGTCGACGGATGTCATCAGTGATTGCCACGAGAACGGACTCCACTCCGTGGCCAGCGCGGAAGCCCGACTGGGACGGGTCCAAGCCCCGGATTGATCCAAGAAGACCAATTTGGCTTTCTACTGCTCGTTCAAGGAGCTTGCCCAGGAAGGGTAAGTTGGCAACCGGGCGGTAGTTAGCAGGAACCTCGGGGTCAAGCGATGTCTTTTTCAAGAGGGGGTGACTCTCGCCTCTTTCAGGAGTCCGGAAAGGCACTTGTTTCAAGAGAGAGATTCACCAGGTCCCTCAGAGCACCGGACAAGATGTCAGTATTGGACTTGATTAGATGTGATGGGCAGGGATCCGTTGGGCAGGTCGTCGCTCTCGCCCCGGTCACCAGCTTTCTCACCTCCTCCGTTGTTAGGGGCTGAACTCTGAGAGACGCTGTCCGGTTGCCCCGAAGGGGAGCTGGGACCTCAGGCCGTCTTCCACGGGGATCGATGGTAAGTCCTTCCGAAGGGCCGCGATTTTTCCAATGAAGTGTCTTTGGAAGTCGTCAGCTGTTAGTGTCTTCTGTGGTCAGAAATAGCAAACCTTTTCAAGGCATAGGTTAAAAAAACCCCCTAAAACATGACAACTTATTCTCTGTAAATTGCTTAGAAACTGTTGAAAGGTACAAACCCCTTTAAAACTCTGTTTGCAGAGCTATTATTGAAACCCTAGTGATGCCTATCTTGGGATGGTCAACATACAATCAGAATCTGCAATAAATGTGGACTTAATGAATAGACTGTTTGGACAGAGGATAAATTGGCATCGTATTACAGCAAGGTTGGGTTAAAGCAGTTCTGTGTGGTTAGCTAAATATAGCAGTAAAGCACACTTGTGGCTGTGAGCAGTAGCTGTCTCCCTTTTAAAGTTATTTTATATGCATTCATCATTCTGCAGAACACTTTGTCCAAAGAAGGTGAATGTAGTTTTAACTGATTCTAGCTCTTAAACTCATGCAGACTGGTTTTCTGGTAATTACCGTTTTCTCTATCTAATCTGTTTTTTTCTATTTTTTCTCTCTGCAAGAGCCACAAAAATGAAATGTTTTTGTGGTGATGTGTACAATTGAATCACACCACTTTAGATAATTTGATTGTGCATTGAGAAAAATTGACCTCTTTGTGACTTTGAACTGCTTTCCTACCTTCTTCCTTAGTTAAATAGCTATCAAGGTAATTGTCGAGCAGTAATCTAGTTACATCCCGTATAGACTACTGCAACGTGCTCTATGTGAGCTTGCCTTTGAAGACTGTTCAGAAGCTTCAAATGGTCATTGGAGCGGCGTTCAGGGAGCATACAACCCCTCTGTTACGCCAACTCCACTGGCTGCCAGTTTGCTACCAGGCACAATTCAAAGTGTTGGCTTTAACCTATAAAGCTCTAAACGGTTCCGGCCCAGCTTACCTGTCCGAACTTATCTCTCCTTGTGAACCATCTAAGAGTTTAAAATCATCTAGGGAGGACCTGCTCTTGGTTCTACAGGTGCAGGTGCAGCTGGCAGGGTCAAGAGACATGGCCTTAACAGTGGTGGCCCTTCGGTTGTGGAACAGCCTCCCCAAGTATATTAGATCAGCCCTCTCCCTCTTGACCTTCCAGAAAAAAGTGAAAATGTGGCTATTTGTACAAGCCTTCGGAATCTAATGCAACTGTCAAACACAGAATTAGATGAAAGTGAACATTGGAACAACTCAGACGATTTTTGCATAATGAGACTAATAATGAAGGCATTGGTTTTATATGTTTTTAAAGGTTTTATTGAAGGAACTTTTAATTCTGTTAATTGTATATTGTTAGGCATTGAATTGCTGCCTGGTTGTAAGCCACCTTGAGTCACCTTTGAGTTTGAGAAAGGCGGGATAGAACTATCGGAAATAATAATACTGAAAAAACCCAAGTATTTTTAAGTAGTGTATATACCCAGATATTGTTGGGACCACTGTCCCCCAGCTCTGAGAGGGCTTAACTCACAAGGTCTTCATGACAACAGGCTCTCTTTGTGGGTCTTCCCTCCTTCCCCCTTGTATACCTGTCACCTTTCTTTCCCAGTGACATCACAGAGGGCCACTTCACCTAGCAACAGCCTTTGTGTTACAAACAGACAAACATACTTTGACATTTATATAGAGAGAGGGAGGGAGATGTGCCTGTACATTTGGGGCATTTTGAATCTTGTATCTGCTGTCCAAACCCTAGCTACATCAATCTGCATCTTCCCTACTTCAGCTGTAAATGTGCTGATGTCAATAACCAGCAATATGTCTAATCTCAGTAACAGCTAAAATCACCTTTTCCTACCTCAACTTCCACCACTGTCTCAGTTAAAGAAGCTTTATGCAGATTGGTTCATCTCCCTATTACACTGTCATGTTTATAGAATACATGTCTGGACTCGCTTAACTAGTAATTTAAGACAGGCATGGGCAAATTTGGGCCCTACTGGCTTTTAGGAATTGTGGGAGGGCCCAAGTTTGCCTATGCCTGAATTAAGGGATTAAGCCCAGCACTGTTCAAAATGGTGTTCTGTAGCTAGTTCACAAAGCCATTGTGTACCTCATGGAACCATGATAGATGGCAATGGCTCCTATTTGAAAACATTTCACTTGTATGAAGCAGCCTTTTATTCATGAAATTGGTGTATCAGTGAAGATTGTAAAGAAACCATCAAACTAAAGTTTCATGGTTGCAGAGAAAGTAGCAAAGGTGCATGATCTGGAGTTGTTCAAAAGTGATTGCTGCAATAGTGAAAAAACATTGGATGAGGTCGTAAGCTGAGGAGGAGCCAAGTGAACTGCTTAAATTACTCTATTGCTTTCATCTCCATGATTCACGCGACAAAGTGCAAAAGCCGTAAGTCTTAAACATTTGGTTATTTATCGATACACATACACCCACAACATGAATTATTGCGTAGCTAGAAAAAATATAATAGCAATACCATATTAGTTTCTCAAATCTGTGTAAATCGTCATTTATTTAAGTTAAGGTAACTGACTGACATAAAATGGGTTTTTATAGGGGAATACTAGATGTTGGATTGATAAGTGGTACCTTTTTAAAAATAAACTACAACCATACTGTAAATCTTTACATGCATTTGATCTGAAAACAAGCATAAATTCAGTTGTTACCCTGACTAGAGTTGACTCACTGAATTAATGAGAATTTGGTAAATCAGTATTCATCATAAATTCCATTTATGTGGTGTTTCTATTAAACAGGATAAGAGCATTAAAATGGTACATTCATACCATCTTCTCATACCATATAACAAATCTTCAAAGCCAACAAGAATAATAAAGCTTCAACTCTGTTGAGCATTTTTGTTTACATGCTGAGCCATATGTTTGACATCCATCATCCACTTAACTGGGGAAAAGCCTATTTTTATTATAACTGAAATATCGTTTCCTGCCAAGATCAAATAATCAGTGGCTTCATTGACATGCTTTATATTTTAATACCCTCAAGACATTGGATCATTTTCCTGCATGCACAAAACAAATGCTCTTACTCCATGCTCATTTGAGATGCCTAATGGAGTGGGGTGGGGTAACATTACATCTGCTCTGTTTGCTAGTCCATCCTTATCTTTCTGCGTCAAAGACAGGTTCAGAAATTGATTAAACAAGCCTTCCTTCCTAGCTATTTCCTCCTTTCCTCCTGGCAAATGAAATCATTTTGCTGGAAGCGTTCAGCTGACAGGACGTGGGACCCCTGTGCATCCTCAAACACATCTCTGAAGGGAAGAACATGTATCCACTTAGAGAAAACAAGAAACTGCAACAGCATTAGCAATTCCTCTCTGGACAATTTCCCATCAACTTGAAGAGAATCATCTGAGAGCAAAGCAAGAACTGTAGCCACTAGGTTTTATTTTTGCTGTGACTCTAGCAACTTGCTAACAGAAGTACACATTTGCTTTCAACTTGATGTTGCTTCTTGTGGATTAAATATAGATTGCTCTGTGCAGAAGACACCTTAAACCCAATGTTCTTCTCAGCCTGCTAGAGAAGATGCCCTCTATTGCATATGCAGTGCTACACATTGCCTTGAGTATCTGCATCCCATCTACCAACCTACTTGTCATCATTGTCATCTGTCAACTGAGGAAGAAGCGACCAAGCAGAAACTATGTCTTCATACTTAATTTAGCAGCTGCTGATCTGCTGGTTGGCATCATGTGTATTGGAGATGCTTTGGATGATGCAACGGATGCACTATTTGACACAAGTCTTTCTCTTTGTCTCTTGCGGATCTGCATGAGCATTACTCCTTGCATTGGCTCCATCCTCACCTTGCTGTTGGTTTCTCTGGACAGGTACTTAGCTGTGAGGTTGCCTCTCCATTACCCTACGTTGATGAACAAGAAACGTATAATCTTCTCGCTTGTTGTCTTATGGACTATTGCCTTCTTGGTGGGACACCTGCCACTATGTTCCCCACAACTGCAGCAGAGAAATTATACAGGGGGTCACTGTGGGCTTCTGTCTGCTGCTCAGAATGAATACTTGTACATAATCTGTTTTGGTATTTTTGTTCCTGCCTTGCTGACCTTGGTCTGTTTGCATATCGCAGTGGGCAGGATAGCATATCTACAGCACAAGCAGATCCAGCGTGCCTGCTTGCGCGCAGATACTTTTATTGCTCATCTTCGCCATTTCAAAGCACTGAGGACTGTTCTTATCATGATAGTCTGTTTCATCGTTTTCTGGGGCCCTTATTACCTGGCTGCCATCGTGAAAGCTATATGTACATCTTGCACTGTGTCCCCAGTGTTGAAGAACATTTTGTTCCTACTTGGAGAAACAAACTCTCTGATCAATCCTTTTGTCTATTCACTGTACAGTAAGGATATAAGAACTCAGCTTGCCAGGCTGATGAACTGTGAAAGGAAAGGACAAATAAAGCCCTACAGGTCTTTTGGCCAGGTAGTGGCCCATTTCAACATCAGAAACCATTGTGAATCAACCTCTGGGAGATCCACGAGACAAGATTCATCTGGGGATCAAGCCTCCGATTCAGCTCCTTGCAAGAGTTCTTCGGACTGCAAAACAGTGTTCTCAATTTCCTAGGCAAAATGAGCAAGACTCAAGTCTTGAATAAATGGATTTTGATAATTGGCGAATAGATAAAATTGTGAACCAATATTTGGATGTATATTTCATCTCCTACCCTACTGGCTGAGTCAGCCATTGATGCAAAGAACACGAGATGGGTTCAGTAAGATGTAAAAAGTTAGGGTATAATGACTAGTTTAAAACTGGAAAAACAGTGCTTGTTTTACAACAGCCATACCTTTTGGAAACTCTGGATAAACAGCCAAAAGCAGGATATTTTCCCACATATACTGTAACTTGAACACAGTGTAAAGCGTTAAAAGTCTGTCTTCAGTTTCTTCAATATAGTTCTCTTTTTCTTCAGAAAGCAATTGAATCAGGTATGTCTTATGTAGTTCACTTTTCTTAAAACAAAGCTGGAAACCAGATGCTTTGTCCTACAAGACCCATCAGCACTATCCAGCATAACCTATGGTAAGAAATTGTGGGAATTGTAGTCTAAAACATCTGGGGATCAACAGCACTCCATTCCTGTGTTGAGAAAGATGGATTGAAGCTAGCCTTTTCTCAGGCTAAGAGTAAGAGCTTTCTGATGCTCAAAAGCCTGCATACGTTTAGAAAGGTGATCCTGACACAACTTTGTTTTGTGAGGGAAATCCTAGTTGTAAACTATATGCCTTGGATTGCTCTCCCTTAATGAGGAATGATTTAATCTGAATTTTGAAAAGGATAGTTGGTTGTAGTACAGTGCCATCTGTTTACTCTAACTTGCCGGCCTCTAGATGCGAACTATCTACATGTGGTAGTTAAAAGGAACATCAGATACAGCAGAAAACCAGTGAGTTATACCTTGATCCAATGTTGGTTTCTCTGAATAAACTTAGGCCAAACTAATAAACTTCCCAGCTTCAACCGATCATTAGCTATATGGGGATATTACCTAGAAATATATTCTTTTTTTTTTTAAGTACAGAGATTATCTTTAAAGAGAAAAAAACCTAGGAAATGTACTGGCTAAAAGTAATGCTACACCATTACTTCGGGTTATTTTTATGCCTCGTCCATCTTAAATGGGTAGTTGTGATTTCACACTAGAGCTCTTTCCTCATTGCCCTATTTGGCTCTTTCACTTATTGGCTCTTAGATGTTTTGCTGAAACACTGTGACTTCTGAGAGCATTTGAAATTAACTCTGAGCATGCTGTTGATATTGCAGGAAGACACCAGGTCGTTTATCGTGTATTGTGTCCAAGATACACAAAATGCTTATCAAATATTTCAATCTGATCTTCTGTTCATATAGAATCCAACATAGTTATATATACTGTACATCTCACAACAACGAAGCTAGCATCCTCATATACAGTAATTTGATGATGATCAGACTGGTGAATTTATTATTCCCGTAATTAAATTGTCCAGAGCTGTGTTTATTTCACAGTCTTTGCAGAGATTTGTTAATCTCCCAGCCCATTTCAAAATGTATGAAGGGAGCTGGACTTTTGGCCCCCAGTCATTGGTAGGAAAATCTAAGCATCCATGCAATTTTGCAAAGATACGGAGAATTTTGATTCTGTTGGCAAATAGTAGCAAATCATCTTCAGATACATGCTTTGGCCATGGATGATGTCCAGGAAGTAGCTTTAAGGAAACAAAAAGCAAGAAATGAACAGTGTTTTAAGGCTTATGTGCTCCTGAGTAATATACATTCAATAACTTGCTTAAAAATTAAACCAGAATAGCAACACATTTTTAAAAAGCAAACTGTTTTTGATGTGGAAATGGCTGATCTTCCAATCATTTCCTGGTGAGTTTTAATTTATCTAAAATTAATAAACCCAACAAGACAAATTGATCTACAGCCATAGCCATCTGTTATTAAAGATACCTTGAACAAACAACATATAATTGATAACAATCATATTCCTAACAGCTGATGGTCACATCGCATCAGCACATCTTATTCAACAAAGCAGGTTATTAGTCACTTAGCTATACGGATCATTTAATTAGGTGTTTTAAGCAAAAGTATCACATTCAAATGGAATGCATTGCACACAATAAACGCTTCACATCTTGTTCTGTTTCTCGATGACACTTTGTTTTTCTATTCATTTATATTCTTTAGAAAATCAACTCGCGTGAAATGGAATGCTGGAGAAAATAAATACCCTGGACTGCTTAAAAGATAAATGAATCCATCTTAGAACTAATCAACTCTGAACTCTCTCAAAATTGATGACTAAAGTGAAGCTTTTATGCTCTGGACATATGAGTCACTTAGTAGAAAAGATAATGCTCGGTAAAGTGGAAAGCAGGAGGAGGAAAAAGAGGGAAGCCGTGGCTTGAAGTTTGCAAGACCTGAACAGGGCCCTCGATGAGGGGTTCTTGGAGGGATCTCATTCATAACAATCACCATGAGTCAAAGATTATTTGACTGTTAATAGTAGATATTCTGTAGAATTGAGATTAACAGTTTTAAGTGATCTAGGGTTAATTTTTTGTCTTGTTCTCTGACAGATGGGACAAGATGTCCCATGCTTTTTTCTCCTTCAAAGATTTTCCATTCTCCCACAAAGTAATCCCTCACAACCTCTGAGGATACCTGCCATAGTTATGGACAAAACGTCAGGAGAGAATGCTTCTGGAACATGACCATACAGCCCGGAAAACTCGCAGCAATCAAGTAATCCTTCATTTCTTTCCCAATTATGGCATAATTATACAGTCTACAGCTCCCCCCCCCCAAATAAAGTACCTCTACTTTTGTTCCCATGCTGATTTTTGCTTGTTTCCCCATTGCAAGAAAAGAAATTGCTAATTTGTCTTGCGTTAGTATTCTCACACCAACATTCAGGTTCAAGGCAAGAAAAACTGGTTTGAACGATGCTCTGGGACTCTTCTTCTGCAAGTTATTTGGCCAGATCCAGGCTTTCACTTTGCTGCCATCTTGGTCTGAATAATGGCCTCCACGAATTGTTATATTGATCCTAAAGGTGGAAAACAATCATTTCAAGAAAGCTTTAGATAGGAAACAGGAATGACTACAGCCACAGATCTATCTATGTCCAAGAATAGAAAAATGTGTAACATTCGGGAGCTAGAAGTCAGGAACATCCTCCTGTCACTTATATGTGTGGATGTGGTTCGATATTCCTTTGGGTCATTACATCTTCATAAATGGACCTGTGTCTTCCGGAATTAGAACTGTGCAGTTGTGTTAACATCTGTATTCAACAGAGTGCTGCTGTTGTTACTATGTAGCCGAGTTCCCAATACTCAATGGGTGCTCACCAGTGTCTCATTACGGACCTTTGCAATTCCATAAAGGTGTTTGTTAGAGTATCTGCTATTTATTTATTTATTTATTTATTTATTTACGGCATTTATATGCCACCCTTCTCATCCCAAAGGGGACTCAGAGCGGTTTACAAGATATATATGAATACAATATATTATATTATTAGCATAGTACAATATTAGTATTATATATTACTATATTTTACTATACCATTATATTATAATATTAGTAATATTACATGTAATATAAAATATATAATTATAATATTTTATTAGTAGTAGTATTATATTGTATTACATTTTTATATATAGCTAAACACAAAGCAACATACTGATAATACAGGATTCTAGAGGTCTTTTTCTGGAGTTGGTATTCTTATACTTTTTCCAGCTTTCATAGCCTCCTCCTAAAGCTTACTTTGCAGATTCAAAGCCACCTTGCATGGCCATACTATACATCACAACGAAGATCTGAGAAGCATCTGGCAATGCCCCCCATAAGCAGAAGTGCTGATTCCCTACTGATCTCAATTCTGATAGCTTCATTGTGTGTATGGTTATGGCTATTGGGGGGGCAGTGGGTTGGCAGATGCTTCTCCAAGGCAGCTGCAGGGCTTTAAAGTAATTCAGGAGATGGCATTTACGCTACTCTGAGGTGATGCTGAATTGATGCCAGGTTTAAACTATCAATAACCTACAGACAATGGATTTCCCCATAATGCTCATTTCCCTCCTGCTTCAGACCACTTACTTATGCAGTCATTCCATATAAATGTTAAGATCACTGTCTACTTGAATAGTGTTTAATTACTTCCATAAGTATACCTATGTTAGTCTGCAGCAGCAAAAATAGATATGCAAATCTTCATAAACGTGGTTCTCACAGGTGGGAATGAATTACCATTTTTCTTCTTTCTGAAATAATGTGTTTAAAAGCTGCACTGTTTTCCAAGACTCTTTGGTCTCTGGGACTGCAAAGAAGCACCCGTGGACCTTTTATGTCCAAACCCAGCATTTTCTGCATAGAAATCATGTTTCTTGTGCAAAAATCCCAAATGAGTTTTCCCCCCCTACAGAATAAATTCCAACCAGTGAAGATTCTCCTCCTCAGCACTTTACACTTACAAAGTTTAGGAGTGTACAATTCAGCTAGCTCCAGGCTGAATTTCCCCCACATTAACTTTAAATCAACTTACCACACATTTCCATTTGGATGATAGCAAGTCCCTTTCCCACTTGAATCAAACACTGCTTGAATTTGTGCATTCTCAGACTTGTCTTCTTGGACTATACAAATGGAGGGTGCATTCTCCTTCTTTGGTATAACCATTATTGCCAGATTTCCAGATGGATAGCTGCTTGCTGTTAAGTCTTTTCTGTCTCTTTGACCTGCTTAACAACGCTATCACATTGTCAGGGCATATGAATAGTTTTGATGAATTAGATCTTTATGTTTGCACAGTCTTAATTAATCCAAATGCTTGAGACCAGAAATATTGTGTATTTTGACACCCCCCCCCCCAAGATTTTGGAACATCTATATTGGCATACACACCGCGGATGAAGGATTGGGAGGAGGGGGGTTGTACATAATGTCCTGGCCTTAATACACTGAAAGAGATGCTCTGGTTACCATCCTGGAGATAATTTAAATTTGGTTGCAGAATGGAGAAAAGCCTTCCCTGTTGTGGGAACCCACCACATGAAATTATCACTCATTGAAACTAGAGTGATTCCAAGCATTGGGTGTTTCCATCAACTAAAAAAATATTTATACCGCCAGGAATTTTCCCAATTATTTCTCTATTGGGAGAGTCAGCTAGTTTAATATTATTACTTTAGTAAATTAATCATTTTATGATTCCTTTATGGCATTTAGGTACTGGTTTCTCTGTATCAGGGGTGCTCACACTTTTTCAGCATGCGAGCTACTCTTAAAGCAACCAAGTCCAAAAGATCTACCTGCCCGCGCTGCCCTGTGCTCCCGCCACCGTGCGCTCTTGCCACCGCGCGTGCTCCTGTTGCTGTTTTCCGCCTGCGCAGCGCTTCTTTCGCCTGCGGGGCATTGCAGGAAGGAGAAAGCATGAGGCGGGGGATCCAGAGGGAGCGCTCCGCCCTGCCTGTCTCGCCGGCAACAGAGGCTGCACAGCTGCTTCTGGACGAGAGAGAGGCAGGGCGCGCCCTCCAGAGGCCCCGCCTTGTGCTTCCTTCTTCCTGCAATGCCCCGCAGGCAAAAGAAGCACTGCAAGAGCGGAAGCCAACAGGAGGAGTGCGCGTGCATGCAGGGTGTGCACGCGCATGGCAGGAGTGCCCCATCCGGCTGGTGAGGCCCAAAGATCACCTGGAAGAGGGCCAAAGATCTACTAGTAGCTCCCGAGCTACCTAATGAGCACCCCTGCTCTGTATCTACTTTAACCACTCTGAGACTTTCAAAAGGAAAAGCAACATAAAATGTTCTTAAATAAATATGCTGAACTATAAAAATAAAGTACAACACATAATGTATGGATTTAATATCCAATGCTTCGCTTACCACACAAAAAATAACATCCTCCCTCCTGAGAAGTATTTGTAGGTCATAGAACCATAGAATCATAGAGTTGGAAGAGACCTAGTGGGCTATCCAGTCCAACCCCCTGCCAAGAAGGAGGAAAATTGCATTCAAAGCACCCCCAACAGATGGCCATCCAGCATCTGTTTAAAATCCTCCAAAGAAGGAGCCTCCACCACACTTGAAGCTATTGTTCCACATCCTAGTCTCCAGGGCAGCAGGAAAGAAGCCTGTTCCCTCCACTCTATGACTTCCCCTCACATATTTATACATGGCAATCAACTCTCAGCCTTCTCTTCTGCAGGCTAAACATGCCCAGCTCTTTAAGCTGCTCCTCATAGGTCATGTTCTCCAGACCCTTGACCATTTTAATCACCCTCCTCTGGGCATCTTCCAGCTTGTTGACACCTGCCTTAAACTGTGGTGCCCGGAATTGGGCACAGTATTCCAGATGTGGTCTGACCAAGGCAGAATAGAGGCGTAGCATGACTTCCCTGGATCCAGGCACTATACTCCTATTTATGCAGGCCAAAATCCCATTGGCTTTTTAAGCTGCTGCATGATATTGTTGGCTCATGTTTAACTTGTTGTCCATGAGGACTCCAAGATCTTTTTCACATGTACTGCTATTGAGCCAGGCGTCCCCCATTCTGTATCTTTGCATTTCTTTTTTTTTTTGCCTAAATTGAGTGTCTTGCATTTGTCCCTGTTGAAATTCATTTGTTTAGTTTTGGCTCATCTCTCGAATCTGTTAAGATTGTTTTGAATTCTGCTCCTGTCTTCTGGAATATTGGCTATCCCTCCCAATTTGGTGTTGCCTGCAAACTTGATGACCATCCCTTCTAACCCCTTAAAGGTCCTTTAAATCCATTATGTGATATGCTTTCCTCCCAAGTATCGTCAAATATAGGGTTGACTATTATCCTTTTTTTTTTTTTTGCATCGGGGGTTGTGTGCGTCTTGGAACATATCTCTTGTGGAATACTATACAGCAAATACCAGACACAGTAATATGCAAAGTAAGGTGTAAGAGACTAAAACCTGGACAAAAGAAGGTTTGATTGCCAGTCCAAATAATTATTTGGTTGCTTGGGAATTGTAGTTGCTGGGATATACCGTTAACCTACAATCAAAGAGCTCCACTAATGATGGAGTTGACCCAAAACTTGGCACACAGAACTCCCATGATCAACAGAAAATACTGGAAGGATTTGGTGGGCATTGACCTTGAGTTTTGGAGTTGTAGTTCACCTACATCCAGAGAGCACTGTGGACTCAAACAACGATGGATCTGGACCAAACTTGGCAGGAAGACTCAAGATGCCCAAATGTGAACACTGGTGGGAGTTTGGGGAAAATAGACTTGACACTTGGGAACTGTAGTTGCTGGGATTTATAGTTCACCTACAAACAAAGAACATTCTGAACCCCACCAACGATGGAATTGGACCTAACTTCCCACACAGAACCCCCATAACCAACAGAAAATACTGAGTTTTCTGATGGTCTTTGGCGACCCCTCTGACACCCTCTCGCGATCCCCCCAGGGGTCCCAACCCCCAGGTTGAGAAACACTGCCTTAGTGCCAAGTCTGTTACTGGAGCCCTTTGCACTCAACTTTGTAGATGAGCACAAAAGGATACAAGATTTGAGCTGTTCCATTTGGAAACATTGTAAGAAACTTTACGCCATTTTTGTAGTATTGTTGTAAGAACTGGTCTTGCACTAACTGCACATGAAATAAAGAAAAATAAGAGGTTAAAACCACAGATAAAAACAAATTGTAATAGATTAATAGCAGATAGAAAATAGATCAAGGTGCTAAATTATAGTAGATTAATAGGGTAAAACTTAACAATAATAGATGGTATTTGAAAATGTGATCATCGGTGCTACCTTTTTCAAATATTCCACCTCTATAAGTCAATACATTTCTAGCCACACTGGATCCTTCCCAGCTCTGTAATCCTGTAGCCTGGTGGCTGGGAAACCTCAGATATTGGACTACAACTCTCAGAATCCACTGGAAAGTCATTCTGGGAGTCATAAGACAAAATGTAAAATTTCCAAATTAAGAGAATAGGCTGGGATATATGCTCTTTTGTCCTACTGACGTTAGATGAAATATTATGTAGATCAGAGGTGGACAAAACGCAGTATTGTGGCCAGATATTGTTTTTGTGGCCCTTGGCCTCTCCAGGCTCCTCAGAGCAGCATTTTTCTAGAAAAAAAGAAAGTGAATGGTTTCTTTTGGATACCTCTGTGAGCAGCAATTCACTTTTAAAATAGGTTTCAGGTTCCTGCCATGTGCACTAACATAGATACGTACACTTTTGCAACCACCAGTGCCTGAACTGGAGATAATTTAAGACTTTCAAGATGACTAGTTACTTATTACAAGTATAGATAGATAAATGGTTATTTCAAAGCTCCAATACATTCGCCTTGATGAATCCAGCTTTAAATGGTATGAACAGTCTGGGGATATGATTGTAGGGGGGGGGGGGCACTGTATACATAGATGCCATGGCTTTGGATGATCTTATTGACTCAGACACAACATGTTCGATCACTTCTATATTCTTACACATTGCTTTAATGTGTCATTAAAAAAAACTTAGACCAGATCTTGTACAATGCTGTTGAAGAGACCAATCTTCTCTTGGAGTAGTAATTCTGCCTAATGACTGAACTTTGTAAGTGATGTAAGAACTTACATCTGTAGGAAAGAGCTCCATCCTGGAAGCAGAGAGTCGAGGGGAAGAGAAATCCCAATATAGGAAATGTCCAGGTGCTTACCTTTCCACCGGCTAAGGTGAAATCACAGTAAGAGACACTATAGCTGACATCTTGGGTCTCTCTCTTAGCAGAATATTGGATAGGAATCCTTGTCCACACAGACTCTTGGGACAGGTTGTAGGAAATTGTTTTAAGTAGTTTATTGTCTAAGGAAACAAAAGTGTTACGCATGTTATTAAAACAAAGTTATTCAAGTTAGCAAATGATTGAACTCAGATTTTTAAAGGCATGCATTAAACATTCAGAGCTGTTAGAGCAACCGAGGGGAGCCACTGAAACCACAGATTTATAGAATCACACATTTTGAAAGGGCCATTCCATTCAATCCCTTGCCTGTGCAAGAATCAACTGCTAAAGTAACGCTATCTGGTGTCCATCCAAGCTCTGTTCCAAAATCTCAAAATGAGGAGAACCCACCATCTTCTGAAGTATTCTATTCTACTGTTGAACAGTTCTTACAATTAGGATGTTTTTCCTAATGCTTGATTGCAATCTCCGCTCTTGCAATTTGAACCCTATAGAGCAGAAGACAAGCCTGGACTTCCTTCTGCATGACAGACCTCCAGATAGTTATTAGTGATTATTGTATCTCCTTTTGGCCATCTCCCTCAACTATTCTTTGCAGGGTTTGGTTTCTAGACCATTCACCATCTGATGAATGCACCATCATCTAACACATTCCAGCTGTGTAACCCTCTTCTTAAACTGTAATGCCTAGAACTGGGCACAGAACTATACAGAACTACCTAACCAAGAGAGGATAAAAGTGGTATTATATCTGAATGGGATTTATGTAATTATCCACTATTTATGTATGTTCCATTGATTTTAATGGATTTACTACAGCTAGGATAAATGCTGGAATTAGTTTATCAGGTTGTTTCACTATAATATTAAAAGGGGGGAAATTACAAGAAGTGATATTCTTTTGCTAAAGATTGTTCAAGTACTAGTAGAACAACTAGCAGTTATAGTTTAAATGCACAAGGGAAGAATAAGAATGGTTTTAAGATCATATGCGCCTTTGAAAAATTGGGCCGCTGTCATATACTTAGACAATGGCTTGCTGTCTCCAGATGTTTGCAGAAGCAACTCATCCATTTTTTTTGCCAGAAAAAGGGGCAACGTTGGGAAATTCTGGATTCAGAAACAGCTCTTTGTATGTGGCTCTATGAGTCCTCAGGGTTGCATTTTGCCCACTCTGTTCCTACTATTACAAAGTGGTACTGAGTTGCGAACAGATCTGAACAATAGCTTGCACAAACTGAATGAAAAGAATGGTTTAATTTATGTATTAATTGAAATGTTTATACCCCAACATATATCTTCAGGGAGATAGGTTGGACTCTAAATAAAGTATTATGATGATGAAGATCATCATCCTCACAGGACCTCAAGGCAGTGTGCAAACAAAATGGAACAGCTTGGTACTTTCTGAATGTCACAACCTTCGTCTATTTGAATATCTCTGATTCTTTGGTACAACTTTTCAGAGTGAATTAAGATGAAACCTTACTGTTACAAAGTTAATAACAAATACACTCATTATAGGAAAACATAGCAATAGCATAATGCCTTAAATAATGCCACCTTCTCAAATGGGTTAGCGTGTCTCTTAAAACAATCCAGAATATGTCGTACTGTTTTTAACGTGGGTTTGTGGACGGAACATTGTTTTAATTTTAACTGTTATTATCTAATGTTGTATGGTTTATGGTTTTATAGTGTATACTATGGCATTGAATTGTTGCCTTGTAAGCCGCCCTGAGTTGCCCCCCCCCCGGGGGTGAGAAGGGCGGGGTAGAAATAATGTAAATAATAAATAAATAATATAAAATTTAAAACTACAAGAATGAGATCAAAACCATATGAAAAGACAAAGGAAATATTGGGTAATTGTACAAGGAATTAATCACCTTATCTTACAACACAAAAACAATCCTTATAGAAAATTGAAAACAAGGAAAAAAAACTTTAGCGAAAAATTAATTAGGTCTTGGAATGACAACATTCATAAAATTAAACCTATGAGGATCAAAGAAACCCAAACGAAAATAGTCACTAAAATAAAATGCCCCCTTCAATTAGCACACATAATGGGAAATATTTCCAACTGCTGGGAATCAAGAGCTGTTAGGCTCAAAAATAACCCTCACTTGGGGGTGATTCTACAAAATACAGCAGAGTGCCAGAAGCACAGTTCCTAACCAGCAGAAGCTTATGTGTAAAGAGCAATGATTGGTTTCCATTCAACAGGATGGAAGGTCCACAACTTCACAGGTTCTAAAAATAATATGTTTATTAAAGCCAAAAGAAATCTATTCTGAATAGGAAAGGTTCTTGGAGCTAACTAGCTTCTTCCAAAGAAAAGAACCTTTTACACAGTTTTAAAAGAATATCCAAATTATCAGAGAACACAGCAGCAATATAATGGGATTTATCACTGGAAAAATAGATTGAACAATTAATGGGCTGGAATTATTTTCGGAACCATTCAGTATATAGAATTAAAAATTACAACTAATACTGCATAAAAAATTCTTCTGTATTTTCAATCTGTCACTCAATTTGACAAAGCATAATTGCTTTAAAAACGCTCAGAGGAAAAAAATCAAGATTTTTTTGTGTTTGGTTCAGTACAGTTTCAAAAATGAAATTGGCAAGCTAGAACGGCAAAGGAGAGCACATGGTGTTTCCAAAGCTATTAGGTCTTCCTTTTAATGCCCGTCTGGTCCCTTGTCTAATATTAAATCATGATAAATGCCATGTTTCAACAAAAAGGCTTAAAATGTGATATATCACCATGCCAGCAATAAGGAAGCACGGTCAGTCATCCACATTTACTGGGGCCAGCAACACAGAATCTCTGTCAAAGTGAAAAACCTCAAAGAAGGAAATGGTAATTTTTAACCTGAAATAACACCAATAACAATATCTAGGTCATCCAGCACAACTCTATGGTTTACTTCTCCTGGAAGCTGAACATAGAATCCCATTGGAGGACTTAAGAGATTTTCCTGGTGGCACAGCGGGTTAAACCACTGAGCTGTTGAACTTGCTGACCAAAAGGTTGGCGATTTGAATTCTGGGAGCGTGGTGAGCTCCTGCTGTCAGCCCCAGCTTCTGCCAACCTAGCAGTTTAAAAACATGCAAATGTGAGTAGATCAATAGGAACCACTTTGGCAGGAAGGTAATGATGCTCCATGCAGTCATGCTGACTACATGAGCTTGGAGATGTCTACAGGCAATGCCAGCTCTTTGGCTTAGAAATGGAGATGAGCACTACCACCCAGAGTCAAACATGACTAGACTTAATGTCAAGGGAAAACCTTTACTTTAGTTACATTCATGAAAAATCAAATCCACAAAGGTCAAAACCACTAATTGTATGGACTGTAATGCATTTCATCTAATGAAAATGGGACTGTGATCTCTCGTTATGAAACTCTGCTATATATTTCTGGATTACTCTTGTGTATTTTGCAATTCTATTTTGGGTGTGATGATGAGGGGGAGGTCACAATTTCTTCGATTTCTGCATTTGTATCTGGCCAGTAGAGGGTGTTTCTGGCTCAGTGTTTACATAGCATCATTCCAAGTTGTGTTTTACAAATCTTATCCAACATTTATGGATCCATAACTTGCTGATAAGATTCTTCACTCTCTTTTCAGGATCAGTGCATTTTCATAATTACGCCAGATTTATATTTCCCAGAAGCTTTAATGCAGGAGTGTCTAACTCATTTTCCTGAAGGGCCACATCAGCCTCATGGTTGCCTTCTAAGGACCATTGAGTCTGCACAGTAAATGCATTCACCTGATCACTACCTTTTGGTGCAAAATAAATAGTCCTGAGAAATCTAATAAGGAGGTCTTGGGAATCTAATCTTATGGGATTTCTAAACAGTCATTTATTCATTCAATGCTTTGCTTGTTTAACCTTGGAGACCTTTCTCCAATGTCCCAAACAGAAATGGCGGCCACTTCTGTTATGAGACCGCCCCCCCCCCCCAGCCGACACACACCCAAATTTCAAGTCATACTGTGGCTGACAGGGTGAATAGTGATAATCCCAATCACACACAAAAATGGTGTTTCAGTGATGGAAAACTCTGTAGTATTTCAAATATGACAATTAGAATACTATCTGGAAATACTCTGATTCGGTGACATTTTGCAGATGGATTTTGATAAGATTACTGACGAGATGGGACAAAAGTTATGTGATGGGACCTGTTAGAAATCATTCTCAAGCAATCTCTGAAATGGAGTATTTCCTAATGTGATGAGGTCCAGGTTGATTACCCCTTATTCAAAATTCTGGAACCCAGAATGCTCCAAAATCCAAAATTGTGAACATTAGTGACTGAAATTTGAGGATTCAATGCATGTTGTTTCATGCAAAAAAATTATTTAAAATCAGATGTATAAAGTTTCCTTCAGGCTATTTGTCTATGACATATGAATGGGTTTCATATATAGGCTGGAGAATGTCTCCAGGACATCTCATTATGTATGTATACTCAAATGCATTCCAAAATCTGAACTCCAAGACACTTCTACTCCTCAGCATTTCAGATACAAAATCAACCTGTACTGCAACAGCATGGAACAGAAGTCAGGGGTTTTTGGAGGATAGGCTTAAGTAGTTAGAAATCTGTCTCTACCAGTGTCAGACTCCTGTTGATATAATGTCAATATTTCTGCCAAGAACAATGCCAATTGATTCTTTATTTGTGCATAGTTTTGGTGAGCTAGTGTCAGTGCTCTTGATGCATACATCAATGGACATCCATCCTGTGTCAGTGCTGACCCATCAACTTCGGGCAGGTCTGCTTGAAATGCATTTCCTTACGATCATCAACATGTGGCTCCTCAGATAATAGCATCTTTCAGGTTATTGAATGCCTTGTCTAAGTTTTTGCTCCAATACCACTTGTTGCCTTTCTTTTTCAAATATTTTTAGTGATCTCAGAGAAACTTTGGTTTGTGGGTTGGTTCAGCTCTTTGATGATTGACGGATATTCATCATCTTCATGATGTTCCTAACAGTGTATTCCCAGTATTCTCTAATTTTTTTGCCCATTTGACTAAAAAAAATGTGTAAAGTGATTGCTCATATGGCATTTTATGCCAAGAAGTCCTTGGGCAAAACAGAGCTTCTTTCATTTTTCCTGAGTGCATATGTGCTGCAGGTGTGCACGATTTGCACTTTTGCCAGTGTTCCGGGTTGTTTTATATGCAGAGGGGTAATTGTCAGAAGCTAGGAAGTGACAATATCTTTCCCCGCAGAAAATCCTGGAAGGCTCTATCTTCTTTTAAAAAGTTGCTTCCAAATACCCTCTACAGCAGTGTTTCTCAACCTTTCAAATGCCGTGATCCCTTAATACAGTTCCTCATGTTGTGGTGACCCCCAACCATAACATTATTTTCATTGCTACTTCCTAACTGTAATTTTGCTATTGTTATAAATTGTAATGTAAATATCTGATATGCAGGATGTATTTTCATTCACTGGAACAAATTTGATACAAATACACATTATGCACAAATTTGAATACTTAGCTTCAAGTAACAACTTAGTTCAGTCCATATTGCTAGACACATCTTCTGAATCCCCATCTTCACTTCCCATAGTGGCCTCATCATGCTCAGATGCATCATCCCCAGAGAAACCCTCAAAGGAATCAACATCAGTAGGTTCACTAAGTATTTGTCGAATTCTTTTCCTTTCCCGTTCCCCATCTGACTCCTGCTCATGAGTAACCTGTTTTGCCCTTCTTGTTTCAATCTCCATGCTTTCAGCATCACTCAAGGACTCATCGACAACAGGTGGGGTTGGGGGGGGGGGAGATTGATTTTGTCATTTGGGAGTTTTATTTGCTGGAATCTATAGTTCTGAACTCCACCAATGACAGAACTGAACCAAACTTGGCACACAGAACTCCCATGACCAACAGAAAATACTGAAAGGGTTTGGTGGGCATTAACCTTGAGTTTTGGAGTTGTGGTTTACCTACATCCAGAGAGCACTGTGGACTCCAACATTGATAGATCTGGACCAAACTTGGCACAAATCCTCAATATGCCCAAATGTGAACACTGGTGGAGTTTGGGGAAAATAAACTTTGACATTTGAGAGTTGTAGTTGCTGAGATTTATCGTTCACCTACAGTCAAAAAGCATTCTGAACCCCACCAATGAGAGAATTGGGCCAAACTTCCTACATAGAACCCTGTGTTTTCTGATGGTCTTTGGCAACCCCTCTGACACCCTCTCGCAAACCCTCGGGGGTCTGGACCCCCAGGTTAAGAAACACTGCTCTACAGGATATGTTTTGTAACTATTTTAGACTCAAGGGAGGTCTTTTTTCACACCAGGAAGTGACTTGTAAATATAAATTCCCACAGCATCTTTGTTTCTATACTGTACAAGACCTACTATTTGGATCTGGTTTTGCTACATTTTTATTTGTGCTTGGAAATGATTTGTGTGCCCTGGCCATTTTGATGGCATTGTATAATGTATTAAACTCTCTTCCATTAATAATGTTTACTGTATCTCTTTGGAGTTTGATCCCAAGGGGAATTGTGGCTTTTAGTCTATCATCTGCATCTATGAAGGCAGTCTTAATTGCAGTCACATTACCCATGCACCAGTGGATTCTGCCAGGTCTGGGCTCCTCTGACATAAACACTTCCTCTTAATGGGAAATGTTTCTCTTAGGCCTCGATGCATTCTGCTTCATATATATTACATGTTCTTTGCATTGTTTCTTCCCCAGGCTGAGTAGATTTACCACTGGAGGTCTATCTTCTGTACAGGTCCCTGATTATTTTTCCTATGCATATTAGAAAATCTGGCTCTGGTTTGTGATTTCTTTCCTTCCAGTCTAACTCTCTGTAGTGTCTCTATTACCAAAGTCAATGGTTACAATATTTATAGTACTGGTTTTTACAGACCCCATGACTGAGTACATATTGATACCACATAATATTCCCAGATTGGACAAACCTCTTTCATTGCCTGAGTCAGAAACAATAAACTTCCTCCAACTGCAACGCTGCAACCAAATACAGAGAAACAAATGGGACAGTATAACAGAGCTTCCTCTCACCCGCCTTTTGAAATTCACAAATGTGTCCCTCCAGGAAAAGAGATATACTGTAGGTGTTTACATCTTTAAAGTCTGGGGCTGACTGATTCTATATTTAATTATGTTAGTGCTGAATTAAAGATGCAACCTCCTTTTTAACTAGAAAACTTTGCCATTTTTCACACTGACGTAACAAGTAGGTACAACATATGGCAAGCAGGTGGCTCTCACTATGCGGAATTGTCTTCCCTCTGATATCAAACGAGCATCGGCAATTTCTCAAATTGAAGACTTGTCTACTTTCGCAAGCCTCCCAGGATTAGTTTGCCTTTTAACATCTGCTTTATGGTTAATATAAAAGTGACAAGCTTACAGGTGAACATTAGGAAAACAAAAATAATGATCACAGATGATTGAGATAAATTGGAAGTGGATGATAAAGACATCACACGAGTAGTTAAATGTTTTCAATAGCATGCTCCTGTCGTAATTCAAAAGGCAAAGTGTATACAAGAGATTGGAAGAAGATGAAGACTTAGAAAGGCTGTTACGAAGGAACTGGGTAAGATCACAAAAGGTACCAAAGCCAGGAACATCCATGCCACAGTATTTCTGATTTCTAGATATGGCTGTGAAAGCTGTACAGAGAAAAAAGCTGACAGGAAGAGAATCAACTTATTTGAAATGTGTTGGAAGAGAGTTCTGGTAGATACTACAGATAGCCATTCAGAAAAATAAATGACTTTGACAGAAAAACAAGCTAAATTGAAGATACCGTACCTCACATATATCACAAGATGACAAAACTCATTAGAAAAGGTGACAATACTTAGTGAGGTTGAAGGCAGTAGGAAAAAAAGAAGATCACATTACAGGGAGATAAACTTAATCAAGTAAGACGCTGATCTGAGTTTACCAGATATAAGCCAGACTATTAATAAGTAGGGCCCCCTGGTGGCGCAGTGGGTTAAACCACTGAACTTGCTGACTGAAAGATTGGCGGTTCAAATCCGGGGAGTGAGATGAGCTCCCGCTGTTAGGCCCAGCTTCTGCCAACTTAGATCAATAGGCACCACTTCTGCAGGAAGGTAATGGCACTCCATGCAGTCATACTGGCCACATGACCTTGGAGGTGTCCATGGACAATGCCAGCTCTTCAGCTTGAGATGAGCACCACCCCGTAGAGTCAGACACAACTAGACTTAATGTCTTAAACCTTTAGCTTACTAATACATGTCTTGGAAATCTCATTTATAAAATCTCAGTAAGTCAAAAACAACTTGATGACAACTAAGAACAACAAATCTTTGTTTTATGCATTATATTGGATGGTATGCTGTCTTACTGTTGCACACTACTTTGAAAAGGGCAGATATAAATGGCTTATAAAGACTTATAAACAAATACATTATAAAGTGTTCTTCATGCTAGCTATATCTATTACATTTTCCTAGTGCAAATGGATTCCCCTCCCCCCCATAAATTCACATCTCTGTCATACATCTCCAAATGAAGAACATGAAGGTATTTTAAAAAAATAACAAACAAGGAGAAAGCAATTTTTTTCCTCAAAACCATTTCTGAATCCCTAACTCACTACAGTTGGGAACATCACAGGACCTTGCCTGTTGCATGGAAAACCCATTATGTGCAGAGAATGAGACCTTGGAAGCAGATCCAACATGTGCATAATATTAGATTATTTTCCACTGCGCCAAAATACTTATATTCTTCCATAACACCATAGCATAGCAGCATGACTCCAAATTTAGCTGAAGATATGTGTGATAAAGCATAATTCTAGAACAAGAGGTGAGCAAGTGCGGCTTATTTTGGCTTGTATGGCTGGCTGCAATGTGGAATTTTTGGCAAGCAATCTGCAAAGAATGTTCCCATAAGTAATCATATGTCTGTTTTCAGTTACATATCTGTGTTCTTTGGGACAATTTTCATCCAGAACAAGAGTTTGGAAGGATGGAGATATTTTGAAGGAAACCACTGCTTCTAGTGGTGTTTGGAAAAAATAAGAGTATCAGGGAGGCTTAAGCATCTGTAATATGGAAGCTAGAGTCCTTTCACTTGCCCTGCCCTGTTCCGGCACAAAAGTGAGTGGGACAGTTTTTCATTTCTATTATTTAAGCGCTATTCCTGCATTAATATGTACTATTTGCTGCAAATACAAACTACATCCAACTCACGTTGTTCAATGCCATGTACTGGAGCGATGTCTTTATTTTGTTCACTTGCCAAGAGGGCCAACTGTTTTGCCAATTGTTTCTCTTTCTGCCTGCAAAATCAAAACACAGATGGCATATTTTCCTAACGTAGAATCTAGTTTCTCATAATCTTGGAGGCTCAACATAGATAACTAGCAATCCATCCATTTTTGTAGAAGACCCATTGCACCACTAACATCTCTTTTTAGATTGGATTACTGCAATGTACTCTATGGGGGGGGGGGGGGCTGCCATTGAAGACGGCCTGGAAATTGCAACTTCTGCAAAGGTCGGAGCCCAGGTTGCTAACTGGAGCTGGTTACAGGGAGCGGACAATGCCTCTACTCAGGCATGTAGCCGGGGGAGCTAAGGGGCTTCAGCCCCGGAAATTCTCAGGGTGGTCCGCGAAAAGGCCTTACTGTTACATTATTTAAACTGATATGTTTATTCATATCATGATCTGATCACCATGCTCATTATATTCCACATTAATGGGGTTATTGGGATAACAATACAAAAGGTTTGCTAGGGTAGACCCTCTTTCACCCAGTCTCAGACCCCTGAACCAAACTCAGCCCCCGAATCAAAATCCTGGCTATGGCCCTGCCTCTACTGAATCTGTTCCACTGGCCGCCAATAAGTTTTTGGGCTCAATTTAAAGTGCAGGTTATTACCTATAAAGCCCTAAACATTTCAGGTCCTGCTTATCTTTTTTGACTGTATTTCCCACTATGAACCGGCGCGAGCGCTAAGATCTGTTGGGGAGGCCCATCTCTCACTCCCACCTCTGTCACAAGCACAGTAGGTGGGGATGCGAGAGAGGATCTTCTCAGTGATGGCCCTCCAGCACTGGAACTCACTCCCTAGGGAGGTTAGATTAGCCCCCACCCTGTCTACCTTCTGGAAAGACATGAAAGCCTTTGAAGAATAGTTCAGTACTGATCAAGTACTACCTAGCCCTCTTCTTTTAGTAGGATCTAGTAAGAAGGATATCCAGCACTTTATTCCCAGTCCCCGGCCCAACAGCCTGCGTTTGCATTAGCCCTTGTCCTGCCCTGTTAGCCCCAAATCTGCACATGCTCACTTTTCCCGATTATTGTTGATTGTTACTTGATTTACAGTATGTTTTATGATGTTTTATATTTATTGCTCTTATTGTTTGATTTAGTTGTTTGTTATATGTTTTTAACCGTGTACTTTGTAACCTTGTTTATACTGGGTTTGGTCCCCATGTAAGCTACTCCAAGTCCATTCAGGAAGATGGAAGTGGGATATAAGAATGAAGTTATTGTTGTTGTTATTATTATTATTAGTTCTAACAACAGCATAGCTGTCTGATTGTTGTATCAATCCATGTGTATAATTTAGACAGACATTTAACAGGAATCTACAGTTAAATTCTGCAGACCCTATCCAAAAAGGGAAAAAAAGGTCCCCGGAAGTATCAAGATTTTCTTTTATTCTTGTTTTGATTCCTATTCATGGTTTGGAATCCAAACTTTTTCTTGAAATATTACAATTTCTCAGCTTTACTTGTCTGCTTCCAATTATGTGTACATCTAGACTCCGAAACTGGCTTTTTAAAATTATTATGCAGGGGTTATAGTGTTTTAGTAATATGATGTTATAAGTATTAGGATCACAATCTTTCATTGCTAGCACTCTACTTTCTCTTGTATGAATCTGGGCTCTGAACAAATTTGCCATATGTATTGGTAGTGACAATCTTAATGAGTTCCAGATATTCTGAAAGGTGATCTTGGAATTTAAGAGAGCTTAGCCCTGGTTAATGCTTGGAGAGGAGACTGCCAATGAATGCCAAGTGCCATGAGCCATATTTGAGAAGAAGGAACTTTCAAAGCCACCTCTTGAGTATTGGTTGTCCAAGAAAACTCATAAAATTCATGGGGTTGATGTAAGTCAAATGGTACTTTGAAGATATGTGCAAGGACACAAATAGAAACACATGCTGGACCTCTCAGCGGCTTTCGATACCGTTGACCACGGTATCCTTCTGGGTCACCTTGCAGACATGGGGCTTGGGGGTACTGCTCTGCAGTGGCTCCAATCCTTCCTGGAAGGTCGTACCCAGAAGGTGTCATTGGGTGACACCTGTTCGGCTCCACAGCCGTTGTCCTGTGGAGTCCCTCAGGGTTCAGTTCTGTCCCCGATGTTATTCAACATCTACATGAAACCGCTGGGAGAGATCATTCGGAGTTTCGGAGTAAGGTGTTATCTGTACGCAGATGACGTCCAGATCTGTCACTCCTTCCCACCTGTCACCAAGGAGGCTGTCCAGACCTTGAACCGGTGCCTGGCCGTTGTGTCGGACTGGATGAGGGCTAGCAAATTGAAACTAAATCCAGACAAGACAGAGGTCCTTCTGGTCAGTCGAAAGGCCGAACAGGGCATAGGGTTACAGCTTGTGTTGGATGGGGTTACACTCCCTGAAGACGCAGGTTCGCAGCCTGGGAGTGATCCTGGATTCATCGCTGAGCCTGGAACCCCAGGTCTCGGCGGTGGCCGGGGGAGCTTTTGCACAGTTAAGACTCGTGCGCCAGCTGCGCCCGTACCTTGGGAAGTCTGATCTGGCTACGGTTGTCCACGCTCTGGTCACATCCCGAATAGATTACTGCAACGCACTCTACGTGGGGCTGCCTTTGAAGACAGTTCGGAAATTGCAATTAGTCCAGCGGGCGGCAGCCAGAGTGCTAACGGGAGCTACATACAGGGAGCATACCACCCCCTGTTGTGTCAGCTCCACTGGCTGCCGGTCCAATTCCTGCTCAATTCAAAGTGCTGGTTTTGACCTTTAAAGCTCTATACGGTTCTGGCCCAGCCTACTTGTCCGAACGCATCAGCCGCTATGTCCCACCTCGTAATCTAAGATCATCCGGAGAGGCCCTGCTCTCACTCCCGCCTACGTCTCAGATGAGGCTGGTGGGGACGAGGGATAGGGCCTTCTCGGTGGTGGCTCCCGCCTGTGGAATGCGCTTCCTATGGATGTACGATCCACCACATCCTCCTGGCCTTCAGGAAAAAGTAAAATCCTGGCTGTGGGACCAGGCATTTGTACACCAGCACAAGGCAGCATTTTAGATTGGTTTTTAATGGAAGTGGGTGATTATGGCCAATGTTTTTATGGACTGAACATTGTTTTAATCCAGAGTGAATGTGTATGGTGCTAATGTAGTTGTATTTTAATGTATTTTTAATGTATTTTAATTGTTGAAGGGTTTTGGGGTTTTATATTGTGATTATGTGGGCATCGAATTGTGCCGTACTGTAAGCTGCTCTGAGTCCCCCCTTGGGGGTTGAGAAGAGCGGGGTAAAATCCCGAAATAAATAAATAAATAAATAAATATAAATGGTCTGGATGAGGGTGAACAAATTGATATTGAATCCAGACAAGGTCAGTCATAAGGCTGAACAGGGTATAGGAATACAGCCTGTGCTGGATGGGGTTACACTCCCCCTGAAGGCACAAGTTCGCAGCTTGGAAGTTCTCCTGGACTCATCGCTCAGCCTGGAACCTTAGCTTTTGGCAGTGGCCAAGGGAGCTTTCGCACAATTAAAACTTATGTACTAGTTGCACCTGTACTTTAGGAAATCAGACTTGGCCACAGTGGTCCATGCTATTGTTACATCTCGAATAGACTACTGCAACGTGCTCTATGTGGGGTTGCCTTTGAAGAATGTTCAGAAGCTTCAAGTAGTCCAAAAGGTGGCAGCCAGGTTTCTAAGTGGAGTGGCAACCCCCCACTGGCTGCTGACTTGCTACTGAACATAATTCAAAGTGCTGGCTTTAGCCTATAAATCCCTAAATGGTTCCGGTCCAGATTACCTATCCAAAATGTATCTCTCTTTATGAGCCAGTTAGAGCATTAAGATCAGCTGAGGAGGTCCTGCTCTCAGTCCCACCACGCTTGCAGGCATGATTGGTGGGATGAGAGACAGGGTCTTCTTGGTGGTGGCCCTTCAGCTGTTGAACTCCCTCCCCAGCGAGAGCAGATCAGCCCCCTCCTTCCTGACATTTAGGAAACTACTCAAAGTGTAGCTTTTCAAGCAAGCATTCGAGGAGTGAGATGGGGTAGTTAAGATACCTTCAGGATTGGTGCAATGTCGAATGTTTTAGGTTTTGCCTATGTCAGATGTTTTTATAGCTTATGGGTTTTAATCTACTGTTATAAGTTATTTTAGTTATGTAATGCATTTTATATTATGAGGCATTGAATTTTGCCAATTACTTTGTTGTGAACTGCTTTGAGTCCCCCCAAGAGTTGAGAAAACAGAAATCTATTGAGGGTACATTTCATTTCAGGCAAAATTGAGTCCCCTGGGAATATTTTGGAATGGCAAAAATGTTAAGTGCATCACCAAAATAAAACTGATTTGTGCAAAGCAAAACCTGGGACCTCCTTTTTCTCATTTGGGGATGATGTCAGTTGAGGCAAATATTCAGAGGTTATGACATTTGTTGCTGTACTTCTCAACTTTTTTTTTAAAAAAATCCAAAAATATTTCTGTTATTCTAGGCTATTTTCTGGCAATTCCTGACACCAGTTGCATTCCTATCCTCAAGTAAGTGTCTTTTGAATTCTGAAATATCGTGGAACAAAAACCTCCCTGCTCCTTTTTTTTTTTAAGAGATCTTATATTGTAATGAAATGGCTTTTTTGCATTATAACTCTTTAGAAAAATATTTCAAGAGTAGAAAACATGTTTTTCACAGAATCAGCTCAGCAAATCTTTGGAAGAACCCTAGCACAGACTGAAGAAATCACTACAAAAAGCCCCCAAAATAACAGAACCAATGTGGTTATGGAAACAACTGGAAATATCTGAGGAGCTACAGTATATCATGAGAACTCTGAAAATATCTGAGCTTTTCAGTTAAAAGGAATGTGTGGAACCCTTAATGGCTTTTCTAGTTTTACAGAATGAATGTCTTCTATCTTCTTTCCTTCTGCATTGACTTGTGTGTTCCACCACAATCTCTAGACATTTATGGGTCCCACTTAACCTATGTATGGTAGGACATGGAGCGGAAAGCTGAAAGGTACTTTCCTTCTTATCTTGGGATCAATACACTGTTTTGGCTGTGATTTAATCTGCCATGCCCAAGACCTTCCAGAATGGCTGTTTAGGGGCCTCAGATCTGGAAACATTTCTTGAATGGACTATATCTTCAATGGACTAATCTTAGGATCCAAGACAATGTAATCTGTTGCATGTTGCATTACAAAAACTTTTATTTTGTACCCCCCGCCCCCAGAAACAGACATATGTTTTCAAGAATGACTAAGCGAGCATCTATCAACCACTTTACATACCTTTGCAGGGCTCTTTCTCTGGCTAGCTGCCTCTCGGATTCACTGCCACGTGCCTGATTGGGAGAGATGTCTATTCGTTGGTACTCAGACTTTGGGTACTGCTTCTTCATACTGACAATGAACTCATGAAGCTCTCTACACTCCTGGCAACAGAAAAGCTGGAAAGCAAGGTCCTGATGTTACCTGGTGGTGGTGTAGTCTTTGCTTTGTGGAGAGACACCATGGAAAGGAAATACTTTTGGAGTACTTTCCTGCTACTTACGTGTGCAAACTTTGCTATTTCTTCTAGACTTTCAAAGGAAGGATAGTGTCTCAGTGGGCAGCCACAAAACTCACAAGTTGCTGGAAAGTCCTTTTCTACCTGCAAAGAGGAAATGGGACAATGTTTTGAAAATCTGAGGGTCATACTAGATGTTAAGGAGGAATGTGTAGTTCATGCAATTAATCCATTTCTTCAGCGGATAAATTTTCTCAGAAATATATGTCTCAGACATCAGCCTTCCAGTGATAAATCATGAAACAAAGCATGTGGAATATAAAAATGCTGAAAAACATACTGCCAGCAATCAGAAGAGCATCTCTGAAAAGTGTGACAAACATATTTATTTATTTAAAACTTTTGTACCCCGACCTTTTCACCTCTATCGAGGGACTCAGACCGGCATAACAGCAAAAATTCAATGCTATACAATTTAAAAACAACTACAACAACATATTAAAATACATAAAAACCCAGCATAAAACCACATCGCCATTAAAACAATTTAAAATGAATAAAGAAATGTCAGCATCAGCCACAAACCAGTTTGTATCTGTAATGTGGGGTGAGAATTGTGTAGCAGTTTCTAGTCATCTTACCCAACACAGTCAATTGTAAGAAATGTTGAATTCTATAAATCAATCCATTATAAATGTTGAAAGATGCTATATCAGTGCATGTGGAATGAATTACTTTGACCTGACAAAGATCAACTCTTTCTGATGGTATTCCCGTTATATGAAATTGGTGTGAAACTGGGAAACATTCAGCAGTGGAAGCAGGGCTAAGGCATTCATGGAGAACCTCAGCATCCCATAGTTTGAGTATTCCTTCTTAATGTTTACAGAAAGGGATTTTTAGATAAGAAGGAACAGTCAACCATACAATTTCCCCACTTCTTCATGCTCTCAGAAGCAGCAGGGTATCAGAAAAACCATGCCCCATGTTTGCTTCTACTAGCAAATCTACTGGTTGGTTCTCATGGCCATGGTACACATGAAACATAGCTGCAGGGTTCTTCTTCCTGGCAGCTCAATCATTCCTCTATGGAAATTATCCATGGGAGAGCAAGTTACTTGTCAGCAGAAGAACAGCGGCTGGTAAATCTTTTTCCTGCCAGCTATTAAGTAACCTCAAAATTGCTGCTCACCCTTCCCCCCAGGTTTGCTTTTCAACCTGTTTTAGCAAAGACATTGGCCACCCACAGTGTATCTTTTCAACAAACAACATGAATTAATCTATTTAGATATATTGAAGATGCTCTAATTTCCCCCTAAAGATTCTCCTTGCCCAAAGGGAGTTAGGCCATTTGGCTCAAAGTTTAATAAAAAAAACCCAGTGGCAGGCAGTAACAGATAACAAGAGTCTAGTTTTGACAATTAAAATAAATAGAAGTAAACAAGATTGAGGATGCTGAAAGACTCCAGTGTATTTTTA
This sequence comes from Anolis apletophallus, assembly GCA_030556195.1. Lineage (NCBI taxonomy): Eukaryota > Metazoa > Chordata > Lepidosauria > Squamata > Anolidae > Anolis > Anolis apletophallus. Next base: position 39,099,037 of record JARBWK010000010.1, on the reverse strand, counting down.
AAGCAAGGTGTTGGTAAAAGGTGTATTACTAAGGATCAATGTCATCAGCCAGGGCCGTAGTCAGGATTTTGATTCGGGAGGGGCTGAGTTTGATTCGGGGTGGGGGTGGGGGCTGAATCTGAGTGAGAGAGGGTCTACCCTAGCAAACCTTTTGTATTGTTATCCCAATACCCCCATGCATATGGGATATACTTAGCATGGTGATCATATCATGATATAAATACACATAGCAGTTTAAATAATGTACCAGTAAGGCCTTATCGCGGACCACCCTGAGAATTTTGGGGGAGCCCCCCCCCTGGCTACATGCCTGTCATCAGCTATCCTAAAATGGCCAGTGGATGGAAATGCAACCAGTTGGACGAAGAGAGTGTGGAAGTTGCATGTTTGGGTTTTTTGTAGTACAGTACTTCGTCTCCTATCAGCAACAGCCAATGAGATCAATGGTCTATGGCAGGGCTGTCCAACTGGCGGCCCGGGGGCCGCACACGGCCCCCCAGCCTGTTGGACACGGCCCCTGCTATGCCCCCGGCCGCCATTTTTATTTTTTTTTTTAAAAAAATTAAATTTTTTTTAAAAAAATGGCGGCCGAGGGGGAGGGGGAGGCAGGGCAGGGAGGAGGAAGTGAGCCAGCTCCTCCTCCCTGCACCGCCCCCTCCGTCCCTCTCTCCGCGCCGCCGATTGCATCGGCACCGGTGAGAGAGGGACAAGGGTGGTACAAGGAGGAGGAAGAGGGCTAGCTCCTCCTCCCTGCACCGCCCTCTTCCCCCTCTCGCCGGCGCCGATCCCTTGCAAGGGCGGGGGTCCCCGGCGGGCCTCCGTCCCTGCAAGGGATCACAGCAGCAGCTGAAGCCGGCGCCGGCCTCTGCCGCTGCTGCGATCCCCTCGCAGGGCGGGGTCCCCGGGCGGAGCTCCGTCCTTGCAGGGATCACAGCAGCAGCTGAAGCCGGCACCGGCCTCTGCCACTGCTGCGATCCCTTGCAGGGCGGGGGTCCCCGGCGAGCCTCTGTCCCTGCAGGGGATCACAGCAGCAGCAAGCCGGAGCCGGCCTCTGCCGCTGCTGCGATCCCGCAAGGGCGGGGTCCCCGGCGGAGCCTCCGTCCCTGCAAGGGATCGCAGCAGCAGCTGAAGCCGGCGCCGGCCTCTGCCGCTGCTGCGATCCCTTGCAAGGGCGGGGGTCCCCTCTCGGAGCCTCTGTCCCTTGCAAGGGATCACAGCAGCAGCTGAAGCCGGCGCCGGCCTCTGCTGCGATCCCTTGCAAGGGCGGGGTCCCCGGGCGGAGCCTCCGTCCTGCAAGGGATCACAGCAGCAGCTGAAGCCGGCGCCGGCCTCTGCCGCTGCTGCGATCCCATGCAGGCGGGGTCCCCGGGCGGAGCCTCCGTCCCTGCAAGGGATCGCAGCAGCAGCTGAAGCCGGCGCCGCCTCTGCCGCTGCTGCGATCCCCTTGCAAGGGCGGGGTCCCCCCGGGGCCTCTCTCCTTCAAGGCATCCCGGCAGCAGCTGAAGCCGGCGAAACCGCCAGCTTCATCTGCGGCTAGGATGCCTTGAAAGGAGGGGGGGTGCCATGGCTCCTCCCCTCTCCCAAAGCTTCCGGCAGCCGGGCGGGGCCAGGGGCGGGCCGGGCGGCCCCCAGGTCATCAGTGACCTGGAATCCGGCCCTGGCCACTTAGAAGTTGGACAGCACTGGTCTATGGTAAGGTGAATTATAGTCTAGCAACAGCTGAAAGTGCTGTGTTTCCATCTTTGATTTGAGTAGAGAGGAGATGTCTTACCCCAATGATATATCCAAAGTCCCACAAGAAAGAGGGAGCTCATTTACAGTTATTTAATAAACCATGAAGGTAAATAAAAAAGAATGACCAAAAAATTGTTGGAGGCCTGCTAAACAGAAAATAGATCTCCCTGTGTATTACCCTATACACACACCTCAATGGCTATTATATGCACATCACTGCTGTACGGAAAGAGCCATCACCTCTATATAAACATTTTCTCTTGAGGTTTCTGGTCTGTAGGCTAGGATTGTTGGTGGTCCAACACTGGACAAGGTACGTAGTGACTCCTGAAAGAGCTTTAAAAAGTCTTCTTTAAACTACAAACAAAAAAGAAACAATTCAATTTAAAGTTCAAACCACTTATATAAATCTTCTGATCAAATTAATCATTTTTGTATGTGTGTCAGGAGTGATTTGAGAAATTACAAGTTGCTTCTGGTGTGAGATAATTGGCTGTCTGCAAAGACATTGCCCAGGGGATGCCTGGACTCCAAGATCCTCCGGGGAGGCCCTCCTTTAATTCCTACCACCGTCACAAGCACGGTTGGTGGGGACAAGAGAGAGGGCCTTCTTGGTGGTGGCCCCTCACCTCTGGAGCACCCTTCCAAGGGAAATAAGACAGGCCCCATCCCTCCCCTCCTTTTGTAAAAGCTTGAAGACCTGGGGGTTTCAACAAGCCTTTGAGAATGACCAGTTCTAGCTCAGCCCCAGGCATTGTTTGAATATGGCCTTGTACTTCCTACCTAATACCCCGGTCATTCCTCTAATAGGCCCTGGAAGTGAGCAGCCACAGACCTGTACCTGTTATTGCTGTTAGCCTGTTATAGCACTGTACTCAATTCCCGGGCCCCTCATATTTTGATTTTGCACTAGCCTCAGCCCAGCCTTTTTAAATTGCTTTGAACAGGCAGGATTACTCTGAATATATATGTGTTATTGTGATAATTTTATGCTTATGCTGTTTTGTTAATTTTATGCTTATGTTGTTCACTCTGTATGCTTGGTGTTGTTACTTAGAAACCACCCTGAGTCACTTTGGGGAGATAGAGTGGTATATAAATAAAGTTTTTATTATTATTATTATTATATATTTGATTCCTTGTGGGAGGCTTCTCTCATGTCCCCGCATGGGAAGCTAGAGCTGACAGAGAGAGCTCAACTCGCTCTCCCCAGATTCGGATTGTTGACCAGCACAAGGGTTTAACCCATTGCACCACCGGGAGTTCCAATCAATAATCTTATAATAAGATTATAAGAAAAGTTATGTTGAATTAGGCCAAAGGCCTATTATGTCTAGCGTTGTGTTTACACACTGGCCAAACAGTTGTCCACTAGAAATTCACCAGCAGGCCATGAGGGCCAAATTCTACTGGTTCTGGACAAAAATATGACCTGTAGCCAATGATTGCAATGACCACCTTCAGCTTCAATTGCACTCTAAAGTTCGAAGTGAAATGATGGAGTCAGCTAAGATGGGGCATATATTCCAAGCGAAATGTGTAAATAACCACAGGTTTGTGAGTCATACCTCTATATCGCACAGAACGTCTAAGTTGCTGAGATCTTGGGACAGGACAGCATAGATATCTGGACATCAACAAATAGAATTAATTAGGAAACAATTGTTGTGTACTTGCTTTTTAGATCTGAATTTTAGGTCATATCTAGATTGCTCTTATTTAGAACCGTAGGTTTTGAAACACCTTGTGCATTCCTCTATTATATATATGCATTTAATACTTGCCTTTCTCCCAACATGGCATTTAAGTCTATCTGTACCCAACAGCAGGGTCTTCCTTCTAGGATGGGCATGAAATAATTGAAAGTTCAAGAGTCCTTTATACTACAGAATCATGGCACTGTAATTGCACTTTAACTGTCACAGCAACATCCAATGAATTCTGGGATCGGTTGTCATGATAGATAAAGTGCAATCATGGTACAATAACTGTGTAATGTGAAAGGGCCCAGTCTAGCATGAACTTTCCTCTTTGTGTGCCACAGTGAGAGACTGGTGGACAACTCATTTCTGTAGCATTATCCTTTTCCTATGATCAAGATGCCTCAGGAATTGTAGAATATGTTAGATATCTCCCTCTGAGAGGATGATATCCACACTTAGGGAGAAATCCAGCCATTACGTCTCCGTGGTTGGTTGGCTCACACCCAAACCAGGGAAGGGAGGGCAGCATTTACCAAATTCTATGCCAGGACAGCCTAAAAAGCCTACCCCAATGCAGAAGCAGATCTTCTCCAGCCCTGAAAGCTGGTATAGTTGATGGTTTTCAATGGGAAAGTATTTGTGTGTGTGCATTCCTCTACCCACCCCCACCAAATAAGCAGGGAAGGAAATGGAACCGCCAATCCTGTTCCTGCCTCACTTTTGCCTTGCTATCATCAGCCTGTCAGGGATTTGTGTGGGATGGTTCATCTGTTTTCAGGTCACCATACAGTTAGTTTCCCATGATAGAAGGCTAAAATGCCATGCTTCTGATGGGCATGGACTTATTATTATTATTAGAAACACAACAAGATTAGTACAAAGCAAACAAGGTCACTCTGCTGGCTGTTGTATTGAATCACGTGTCAGATACTTCCTAAGTGTCTAGGACTGTGTGATGTATTGACAAATAATGCTTGCAGATCCCAGTAGGGTGGCCTTTTGCAGCTGACAGATGTTGAACTTGTCAATGCCAATTGTGTTTAAGTGCAGGCCAAGGTTGTTACGCACTGCACCCAGTGTGCTGACCACCACTGGGACCGCCTTTACTGGCTTGGGCCAGGGTGTTTGCTATTATATATTTATTTTATTTTAATCCCACTTTTTCTCTCCATAAAGAGACTTAAAGTGGCTCACAACTAAAAGCATTGCAATACAATTTAAAATATGCAAATATACAAATTTTAAAACTATTAAACAATATAGCATTAAAACAATCCAGATTAAATCTATAAAAATATGCAAAACCACAGCAGCCCCCGATATGATCTTAAAACCTTCTTCTTTAAAAAAAGGTTTTAGGCTGCTGCCTGAAGGACAGCAGGGAGGGACCATTATGGCTTCCCTGGGCAGGGAGTTCCAGAATTGAGGGGCAGCTATCGAGAAGAAAGGCGCTTTCTCTCGTTTCCACCAACTGAGCTTGAGATGGAGGTGGGATCGAGAGAAGGGCCTCTCCTGAAGATCTCAGGGCCTGAGCAGGTTCATACAAGGAGAAGCGGTCAGCCAAATAGCCTGGATCCGAACTGCCTAGGGCTTTAAAGGTCATAACCAGGACTTTGAATTGTGCCTGGAAACAGACTGGCAGCCAGTGGAGCTACTGCAACAAGGGAGTTGTCCATTTCCTGTAGCCAGTTCCAGTTGGCAACCCAGTTGTAGCTCTTTGGATAAGCTGAAGTTTCCAAACACTCTTCAAAAACAGACTCACGTAGAGCATGTTGCAATAATCCAGACGGGATATAACTATGGCATGCACCACCTTATCCAGATTTGGCTTCTCAAAGAATGGGCACACAAGTTTTAATTGTGCAAAGGCCCCCCTAGCCACTGCCAACACCTGGGCCTCCAGGTTGAATGCAGAGTCCAGGAGACCCCCAAACTACAAATCTGTGTCTTCAGGGAGGAGGGTGACCCAATCAAGCACAGGCTGAATCCCTATTCCGTGGTCTGCCTTCCAACTGACCAGGAGCACTGCTATCTTGTCTGGATTAAGTTTCAATTTTTTTGCCCTCATCCAGTTAATTGCTTATGAGAGGGACTGGTTTAGGATCAGGACAGTTTCCTTGACTTTAGGAGGAAAGTAATACTAGAGTTGGGGTGTCATCTGGATATAAGTGGCATCATATTCCAAAACTCCAGATGACCTCTCCCAGTGGTTTCATCATCATGTGAAAGGGAAAATCTTTTGTCGACTGCCCTCCAGAAGGAAGGGATGGGAACTGCAACGCACTATTACGATGTTATAGGGAGCTTAGCCAGTATATGCAGTGTTGAAGGATTCTGGAGGCTGCGGTTTAATACATTTCCCACTCCTGCGTTATACAAAGACAATCAGGCTGAGAATAGTCAAAGTGGTTTCTAATAAAGTCATTGGTTTTCCCAGAGAATACATGTCTTTTGTTCCACTGTTGCCTCAGATCAATTCTGAAACAATAACGCCCCTTGTAAAACTCGTTGCCAGAGGCAACTGTGGTACTGAACAGACTATGAGCAGTTTCTCTCTTTCAAACTGCCCATTGCTCGTTTAAGAAGAAGAAGAAATTCTCTCTCTGACTTAAGCACATCATGTGTCTTACAGTTCTTATATCATAGATCTCTGTAGTGTCAATGTAAAGAGGGATAAGATTTTCATTTTATAGATTAGGAATAAACACAATGGTACAGCCATATTCTTAAGACTTCTTGGGGAGTCTATTACTAAACCCAGTCATTCTATTTCACAGAATGCTTGGCAGCATTTTGTGGGTTCACAGAAGCCCAGAAATAAAGGATGAAGAAGAAATTACTATTTCAGAGATCCATTTACCATTCTCACGAGGCAGTCTTCTTTTTTTCTTTGGAGCTGAAAAAGAAGCAAAATAAGCATTTTACTTGTCTGAAATATGAAGTTCATTTTGCTGATAAAACTAAACATATAGGGGATAGAGTATGAAATAGGCAACAGAAGGTGAGCAGAATGTTCTTAAGAGACTTTGTAAAATAAAAAAGCACCACAGCAGATCAGAATGCAACTGAAATGTGCAAATGAAGTGTGCACCACCACAACGTACACATATATTTGTTTCATAGAGTCACAATCAGCAACATCAAGAAGCTTAGATCTCTTTCACACTACAATGACAGCACTTTAATTCTCATGGCTCTGCCCTTGAGAATTGTGGGATTTGTAGTTTGGTAAGGCAGCGGGTTAAACCATGGAGCTGCTGAACTTGCTGACTGAAAGGTCAGCAATTCGTATCTGGGGAGCAGGGTGAGCGTCCGCTGTTAGCCCCAGCATCTGCCAACCTATCAGTTCGAAAACATGCAAATGTGAGTAGACCAATAGGTACCACTTTGGCAGGAAGGCAACGGCACTCCGTGCAATCATGCCAGCCACATGATGTTGAAGCCTCAGCTGTTTTGGCCAATGATCAAGGATTTTGGGAGCTGAAGTCCAAAATAACCCAGGGTTTGTTCTATATGACAGAATCTCAAAATAGCTTTAATGAGGCTTTTTCACCGTTGATCAGACGTATTGCTGTGCTGTTAATTTCAGAAACAAATGTTTCACATAGCTTAGTCCTAACTCAGTCCTTTTTCAGAATATTATATTGGGTATTTATATTGGGTAATTCTGAGTAATCATAAAATAGAGAACTCCATACAACTTCTCAGGAAAAGGATTCTCTGTTCTAGAACAGAGTTTTTCACCTTATGGCAGCCTATTATGACATGGTGCAACACAGAAAAATGCTGCATAAAGCCTACCATATTACCCGGGACTATAATTTTACAAAAACTGCCCAGACCCTCTTAGAAAACTACATCTTCTATGTGGAGTTTCAGGGCAGGAAATGTAGATCAAGGAGGCAAAAGAATGGTCTAACTCAAGGCAGCGTTCCTGCAATGAACTTGTTTAACATTTTTACTAACAATCAGCCACAGCCACTACTCAGAAAGAGTTTATATATGACTAGCTGTACCCGGCACGCGTTGCTGTGCCCTTTTTAGGAGATGCGAGAAAGTCCAATCATCCACGGTGTGTCCTCCTCTAAACTGCAGTTGGATGGAGTGGGGTCATGGGGGCATGGTGTGCCAAGTTGGGTCTTTATTGGTCTTGGTTCTGGGCCACAGTGGTCTGTGGGGAATGATGGGTTTTGAAGTACTACAAATCGGGCTCTGTGTGCCTAGGTAGGTTACTGTCAATTCAGGCCATACACAATGTCCCATGAGCTGAGGCCTAGTCGGGAGAATCAAGTTAATGAAGTCTTACTGTCAATTTAGAGCGTAAACAGCTTCCCAGTAAGTGAGGGCTAGTTAGGGAAATCAAGTTAATGAAGTCTTACTGTCAATTTAGAGCGTAAACAGCTTCCCAGTAAGTGAGGGCTAGTCAGGGAAATCAAGTTAATGAAGTCTTACTGTCAATTTAGAGCGTAAACAGCTTCCCAGTAAGTGAGGGCTAGTTAGGGAAATCAAGTTAATGAAGTCTTACTGTCAATTTAGCGTAAACAGCTTCCCAGTAAGTGAGGGCTAGTTAGGGAAATCAAGTTAATGAAGCCTTACTGTCAATTTTGGGCGTGGTCTGTGATTTTTTGGGGTGTAAATTTTCGGTTGGAAGTGATTTGGGTGTTTGTGTTGGGGATTGGCTCAGGCCTTTTCCTTATTCTGTTTTGGCAGTTTATTATGGATCGAATTTTCATGTTGGCTGGCCAGTGCAGCAGTTATGCAAATCCGCCTTATTGGCAGCCAATCATGTTGTTCAGAATGTAGAGGCTGGGTGAGTCTTTGGCTGCCCCGGAGGATGCTGGTAAATGTAGTTTTATTTTTACTCGTTGTTTTGGGGGCCTTTAGGTTTTGGGGGAAAGTTTCTTTGCTACAAACGTACCTTGCTTGAGGCCTATTTCTGTTGGCAAGTTTTGTGTTTCTGCGTTGTAAGGTTTCTTTGTTTGAGATATACATCACATGACATGAACCCATTTATATAATAGATATAACAATATTAATATAAGAATATAGAAACAATATAAATATGAGACATAAGGTCAACTTATACATGATTATATATAGAAAGGAGATTCCACCTAAAATTTAGGAAGAACCTCTTTATGGTTATCGAATAGACTGCCTGGGAGTCCTGTGGCATCTCCCTTTCTGAGATTTTTAAGCAGAGGCTGAGTGGCCATCTGTTGAGAAGGCTTTGGTTGTGTCCCCCTACCTGGATGAATGGGGTTGGCCTGGATGGCCCTTGCGGTCTCATCCAACTCTGCGATTCTATGGCACATCAATATTTAGGATAAATAGCAGAGTGGATGCACTTCTCCAATTGGTACAGAAGCTATTAATTATTTCTGAAGCTGGAGGATGTCATATTGGCAGAGGGTGAGGAGGAATAACCATGTCATTAATGGAAGAGGAGGAAGAGGCAACAACAACAACAAAAAAAAAACAACCTACCACTTTGCCTTGTGTTTCTAATTGTTGTGCCTTTTGGGAGTTGGATTCGGGAGCCCGGGAGGAGGGGGAGGGGCTTGGGAGGGGGAGGAGTGTCCCGCTCCTCCTGGCCCCGCCCCGCCAGGCTTTGGAACCGGGCGGGAGGCGGGAGCCCGGGGGAGGGGGGAGGGGCTTGGGAGGGGGAGGAGGAGTGTCCCGCCTGGCCCCGCCCCGCCAGGCTTTGGAACCGGGCGGGAGGCGGGAGCCCGGGAGGAGGGGAGGGGGGCTTGGGAGGGGAGGAGTGTCCCGCCTCCTGGCCCCGCCCCGCCAGGCTTTGGAACCGGGCGGGAGGCGGGAGCCCGGGAGGAGGGGGAGGGGCTTGGGAGGGGGAGGAGTGTCCCGCCTCTGGCCCCGCCCCGCCAGGCTTTGGAACCGGGCGGGAGGCGGGAGCCCGGGAGGAGGGGAGGGGCTTGGGAGGGGGGGGAGGAGTGTCCCGCCTCCTGGCCCCGCCCCGCCAGGCTTTGGAACCGGGCGGGAGGCGGGAGCCCGGGAGGAGGGGGAGGGGCTTGGGAGGGGGAGGAGTGTCCGCCTCCTGGCCCCGCCCGCCAGGCTTTGGAACCGGGCGGGAGGGGGGAGCCCGGGAGGAGGGGGGAGCGGCTTGGGAGGGGGAGGAGGGTCCCGCCACCTGGCCCCGCCCCCCCCGCCAGGCTTTGTAACCGGGCGGGGAGGGGGGAGCCCGGGAGGCGGGGGGAGGGGCGTGGGGGGGGGGGGAGGGTCCCGCCTCTGGCCCCGCCCCGCCAGGCTTTGGAACCGGGCGGGAGGCGGGAGCCCGGGAGGAGGGGGAGGGGCTTGGGAGGGGGAGGAGTGTCCCGCCCTGGCCCCGCCCCGCCAGGCTTTGGAACCGGGCGGGAGGCGGGAGCCCGGGAGGAGGGGGAGGGGCTTGGGAGGGGGAGGAGTGTCCGCCTCCTGGCCCCGCCCCGCCAGGCTTTGGAACCGGGCGGGAGGCGGGAGCCCGGGAGGAGGGGGGAGGGGCTTGGGAGGGGAGGGTGTCCCGCCTCCTGGCCCCGCCCCGCCAGGCTTTGGAACCGGGCGGGAGGCGGGAGCCCGGGAGGAGGGGAGGGGCTTGGGAGGGGGAGGGTCCCCTCCTGGCCCCGCCCGCCAGGCTTTGGAACCGGGCGGGAGGCGGGAGCCCGGGAGGAGGGGGAGGGGCTTGGGAGGGGGAGGAGGGTCCCGCCTCCTGCCCCGCCCGCCAGGCTTTGGAACCGGGCGGGAGGCGGGAGCCCGGGAGGAGGGGGGAGGGGCTTGGGAGGGGAGGTGGCGGTGGCAGGGGTGGCGGGGGAGGTGGGAGGGGCTGGGGAGGAGGGGAGGGGCTCCCCTCCTTCCAGGTCCCCCCCGCCGCTCTTCCTGAGGAGGCGGAGGAGGCGCCTGGCTGCCATGTGCGAACGTTCTAAACGCTCGCGCTGGCAGCGGCGGCCGGGTTGGGAGTTCCGCTGGCAATTTTTTGGGGATCGTTTTTGGGGTGCTGGGAGGACGTAGGTCCGGTTTTTTGCTGTTGTCTGTAGCGAGTGTAATGGTCCAGTAGGCTGCCAAGTTTGGTGCTTCTGCGACTTATAGTTTCTTTGTCTATATTCTTCTTTGCACGACCGCGTCTCCTTTATATATGATGACGATCTTTGTCTAACAACACAAGCAAAATACTTTGAAACAGTCAAAACCCAACTTACTAAAGTCCTGAAAGATCTTTCGAGCTACTTCAAAGATAACCACCTGAAGCCTAACCTTGCCAAGACACAAGTGTGTGCTTTCCACCTACATAACTGTGAAGTCAACAGGAAAGTTACCTGAGAAGGCCAAGAGCTTGAACACTGTTCCCATCCTAAATATATTAGCATCACCTTAGATCAAAAACTAACATTTAGGAAACACTGTGCAAACACCAAGCACAAAGCAGCTGCATGCAATAACATCCTACGGAAAATTACTCGCAGCTCATGGGGTGCAAACCCAAAACTAATAAGAACATCATCCCTGGCCTTGTCTTACTCAACTGCTCAGTATGCCTGCCCTCATCTTGCACAAATCTGTCCACGCGAAGCAAGTGAATATAGCACTGAATGAAACATGCAGAATAATCACAGGATGTCTCAAAACTACACCTGTTGATAGACTCTAGGCTAGCTGGCATTGCCCCTCTGATGTGCAACTGGAAGTTGCTGCTAAATGTGAGAGAAATAACATTGAACACTGTGAAAGCCATCCACTGCATGGCTATTAGCCTCCTCCCAATAGACTCAAATCAAGGAAAAGCTTCATGAGAACCACCACTGCTCCTAATGTTCCCCCAGCAACAGCAGGAGTATCCCTCTGGGCAGCTAAACCAGGAAAACCCAACTGGATGGCTCCCCACAAGGGTCTTCCTCCAGTGGAAAACAAAGAATGGGCAACTTGGAAGTGCCTGAACAGACTCAGAAGCTGAGTGGGCAGATCAAAAGACAACCTGGCAGAATGGCACTACCTAAAAGAATCCTCCACCCTGTGCAACTGTAGAGCAGAACAAACAATTCCGCATCTGTATGATTATCCACAAAGCCCTGCCTCATGCACAGAGGAAGAACTGTTTAAAGCTACAGAGAATGAGGTCGTTGTTGCCCATTTTTTGGTCTAAAATTATTTAGCTGCTTGTGCTCCCTCTATTTAATCAGTTTTACACTTGTTTATTTATGCAACGCTTTTGACACGAAATAAATAAAATCTTATTGAGCTCTGGAAGATGATGCCTTTGGTTCAACATATCTGAAAGCTAATATATTGCAAGTAATTTAGTCCATCTTTGAAACACTACGAAGAGACTATGAAGAAAGTGGCAGCCTGTAGGTTCTTGGTAAGAGAAGGAAAACACTTGACCTAGTGTAAAAAAAATAAACATTAGATTTCTTTGAAACACTTCAGCTATTCTCATGATTTATGTTGTCAGTTACTTTTTACATTAGATAACATTGCATGACTTGCTCTTTTGAACTACACACATTTTCTGGAACTGTTTATTTTTTTTCCTGGAAAGGCACATTGTGTCCTTGTTGCAATGTAAAAACAGTCCCAGTATAACCAAAACAAATTTAGCATGATTTACTCTGCCAGAGTAGAAAAAGTTTGCTTCGGTTTGGTTACCACTGATGATAACTATAGTGAGGGTATTTCCATGAACATCTATTAGCATTCCAACTCAGTGGTGTTATTTGACAGTCTTGAAGAAGCCACAATGGAATTTGGTAAAGGAGCCAACGTCTTTATAACAAACAGAAAAGATTGTGGGCATTCCTTAAGTGAGGCCAGAAGAAATATGGAGCCAAACAAAACTCTTATACTATAATTTAAAACATTTGCCTTTCTCTTGTTAAGATATATAAATCCATAAGCTCAATCACTGAATCACAAAACATGCTGTACTATCTAATGGGATGACAGCTAAGATTGTAGTAAGGGTTTAAATCAAGCATCTCTAAATGAACACTTAAAATTACACAGTTTTTGTTCAAGCTTGACACTCACACTGAACATTTATGTGCAAGTTTCACTCTGATCAACAAACTAGCATTGGTAGGGGAGGGATTGCTGACTTTGAACCATTGTACATAGACCTTGATGATAAAAGGAACCTTAAGCATTGCTCCCGAGCTTCTGTTTTTGTCACCTTGTAAATAAATACATTTCATAAAATACACGTTAAGTGTATTATGGCAAATCTCTTATATCAATCCAAGGACATTTCACTGTCAAGTGCTCCTACAGAACATTCGCTATATTCTTCTAAAACTAACACTTTCTGCCACGTATATTTTTAAAAGTGGTCAGAAGCTGAATTTAGAAAGTACACCACACTCCTCCAACTCTTGACCCTTGCACCTGAATTCTGCTGATGTATTACTAACTGTATTTTTCATAGGGAGTACTTTTAAATGAATATGTAACACAACCATAAAGAAATGACTGTAAATGAAAAGGCCTTGTGTCAAAAAAGTACAAGATTCAGTGCTACACAATGCTCCCTGAGGAAACTGTTCTATAGGTAGGTGCCAAAACCAAAAAGGTTATTTTCTGATCCCTGTTAGTCCAATATCTAACAATAAGCTGGAAATTGTTTTAAGATTTTTGTAAACCACTTTCTGAGTCCTTTGCTGGAGAAAAGCAGGTTATAAGAAAGGTTAAGATCTTTTTCTGCTAGCAGGCTGAAGAGGCTGAGGGTGGGATTATTTGGGAGGGGGGAATGCATTTTAACCTTATTTATTATATTTTTACTATATTTTAACATAACACACAGTACTATTAAATTTTAGTTTTAGTATTCACTTTAGATTGATTAAAGTGTGTGGTTGTTAGATGCCTTGTGTCCTCTCGAGGAGAAGGGTGGAGTATAAATAAAGTAAATAAATAATAAATATTATAAATTATATACAGGTAAATATATAGATCCAATGTTGGGTAAGTCAGAGATGATAATGGATAATGGAATAACTATAAGTCAGAGATTAACCTTAATATTTGGACATATTTGTTTGAAAGTTTTATTTAAATGGTTTCTATAAGTTTGAATAAGTTTGAGACCACATTTGTTGGAGTTAGAAATATTCTCAAGCCTCCTCTATTTAATGTTATGTCAGTTTATAATTTGTCATTTTATTTCCTGAAGTGTTTGTATGCTTTGGTTTGCAGTTTCCTTAGCTCTATGTACTCGAGGTAGTGGGAGGGGCTGCAAATCATGTGACTGTTTAGAATGCATTTTAATGCAGTTAGAATACAGAAGTCAGTGTTAGAAGTTAAAAGACTGTTGAAAGTTTGATGTTACAAAATTATATTTGTACCTTTAAGTATTCTCAGTAATGTTAATTTTGGTTGTAACAAGTTACAGCAGAGGTGCTCAACAATTAGATTCCTGGGGAAAGGTGGGGGTCTAATTGTTATGTCCTTAAATACTCCTTTCCATTTTGTATCCTTCCCTTTGTGGTTCCTTTGTGGCTTCTTTTTGTGGTTCCTTTTGAGGCTTCCTTTGTGGATGTTTTCCTTTGTGACTCTCCTGTATGGATATTTTATTTTACTTACAATAAAGTAAGTTGACTTTATGGTATGGAGTTTTTCTCAATGACCACATTACTTCTGGGCTAAGCTGAAGCTGCTGCATTTTGTTTTACTCTGCAAAATTTAGGTTTGTGTTTTATACTAGGAAAACCTAACCCATAATCCCTGACAAAGACAGTTAAGCCTTGAGTTAGCTTAAGTACAGAAGTCTGTTTTTCAGTCAGGTGTCAGTGTAGGAAGTTAGAAAACTGTTGATGCTTGAATTCCTTTGAACGTAGACTCTTATGAGAGAACTGTACTGAACAATATAGTTTTGAAAAGACCGTTAATGATATATTAAAGATACAAACTGAAACATTTTAAAGTTTAACCTGACAAGAACATGTGCCTGTATAATTAAATACATGAAGTTATGAGTAAAGCAAACATGTTATTTTACAAGAAGTCTATTTGAATCTTTGTCTGTTGAGAGCATGGAATAGAAATAAGACATTTACGAGTCCAATGATAATCAATAATCTAAGGAACACCTCCATAACTCTGCTACCCAAGAGGTTATGATCCTAACAGGTCATAATCCATAATCCCCATTAGGTTGTGATCTTAACACGTCATCATCCTTATCCCAGTAGGTTATGATCCTAACAGGTCATAATCTATATCCTATTAACATGGGCCAATAAATCCAACCTATTGCCACGTAGAAATATTTAACCAAAGCATTCCCAGCAGATGGGCATCCAGTGTCTGTTTTAAAAAGATGTCACTCTCCAAAGCATCATATATCACTCTTGAACAGCTCTTACTTTCAGGAAGTTTTCCTAATGTTTAGATGGAATCTCTAAACCCAAAATGGATTTCCATTCTACTGGAAGGGAAGCTACTAGCTGTCATTAGGCCATTACGTTGTTACAGAACATAATAATAGCGCAGGTAGGCAAATAATTTGTGCTGGTATAAGGCAGCTTCATATGATCTGTATCAAGAAAGTGTTCTCTTGGTGATTTTTAAAAAATACTCTTTACAATACAGTTGTTATTCTACTTACCTTTTCTCTTGAAGACATGTTCATATAGCCAGCTTGCCTCTGTCTGCACTGCAACAGACACTTCCAAGTGTTCCTGGTGTGTATCAGCAGCAATAGGATCCAATGCCCCACTTTCAATAGACACAACGTAACATTATAATAAACAAGCTAAATAATTACTATATCTTCAAAACCAAACTCTAAGATCCTTTTATCATTTTGATGACTATGAGTTATCCCTCTGTCTCATTCTTCTAAGCAGTGGAAAAGAAAACTAGTAGAAAATTTCTTTTTAATTTTTATTAATACTAGAAGAAATATTAATAAACATAACAGTAAAAATTCCACTGTTATCATTGGGAGCATTAACTCCCTCTTTTTTGGAAACACCCACTCATTTGTTATGTCTACCATGAAAAAGAAAACTGATAAGTGTGCATTGTTCTTTTTAAAAAAATGACAGGGAAGCAGGAAAATCACACAAAAGCTTGAGGATATTATGCAAGTGTTTAAAATATGAAAGATTATTGGGATTGTTTTGCCCTTTGGTCACAAAAATATACCTCCCACTCCTGCTAGTCCCAATCTTCTTCACTCCGGTACTTTCCAGCTGTTTTGGATTAGAAGGATTATCTATTATTATTTATTATTATTAACTTTATTTATACCCCGCATCCATCTCCTCAAGGGGACTTGGGGCGGCTTACATGAGGCCAAAACCCAATAACACATAATAACAAAACAATAGCAATTTAAAAACAATATAATCAATAAAACTCAAACACAAGCAGTAACAGACAATTTAAAACCATTTCGGGTGGGCCAAATGTGAATGTTAAAATTTTTAAATAAATAAATAAATACTGGGGGCAGACAGAGGTAGTTTGCATATAGCAGGAAGGCTTCAATGACAATATGGGGCAGACACCCAACAGGTAATTAAAGTGCTTCTGAGGACATTTGCAGAGAATGAACACAGCAGGGCGTCATTTACTTTATTCAGGGAAGGCACATTGAAACAGCCATGTCTTCAGGCTCCTCCTAAAGATTGCCAAAGTGGGGGCTTGTCTGATATCCTTGGAGAGCGCATTCCAGAGTCGGGGCGCCTCTACAGAGAAGGCCCTCTCCCTCGTCCCCACCAACCGTGCCTGCGAGGCCGGTGGGGGCAAAAGTAAGGTCTCTCCAGATGATCGGAGAGATTGCCTGGGTTCGTAAACAGAGATGCGGTCACATAGGTAGGCAAATCACATTATCTGAAGGTATGGGATTGGTAATCCCAGGTAAAGGATGGTTGCCTTATATTAAGTGGTGATGTATATAACAGAATATACATGCATTTCCTCCTTGTGTAGGAGCTTTTGATATTGTTAGATTTGAACAAACTGGAAAATAATGCATGTCAATGACTCACCCGTTTAAATGGGAAATGGAAGAGTGCTCTCTTCTTACGCTGCCCAATATTGTTGGAAGAGCCTGGGCTCCTGCTGAGCATAAAGCAAATAAAGCTTTTGACAACACATAAACCAAAGTAGTAATAAATACAGTTGGATTATTTGCAGTTACTTACAGCGGAAGAGCTAAATTGCCCAGCCATTTTTTTATTTGCTGAACAAGGGCTTTGACCTTGGCTTCCAGAAACCAGTCTAACAACTTTTTTTTTGAGAAGTTAGGCTTTAAAAAAAATTTATTATTGTTTGCTTGTCTAGTTTGAAAAAAAGAAACTAAAGCAAATCATATTGAGGCCTCTTCTTTCCAACCCTTAATTTTATTTCCGAGTGGAATCAAATCCTAAAATGCTACCTTCAGTTGTTCCTGTTTTAGTCGATTCAATAAACTTCCTTTATGCAGCTAAAGTAAAACATTTCCTCTACAATTCAAAGGTCTTCTTGCTTTCTCGCAACTTATTTTTTTAACCACCAGTTCTATGTAACCACCTTCTTAATCTACAATAGATTTGCTTAAGAGGACGTTAAAATGCAGTACCTGTGCTTGTTGATGGGGTCTCAGTGATTTGAGGGGTAAATAATGCCAACACTCCTACAGAAGAGAAAACATCTGTTCCAGATTCTGCGCTGCTATCTGTTATCTCCTCTCGGCTCTCTTTGTAAGACCTTAGCCAACAGAATGGCAAGGCATTACTCTTGGAAAACAAGGGTAAAAAATTGCACAAGTGCAGTCTGTTATAATTTAATTCTAACATTCCAACAGTAGAAGTTTTGGAACTTTTTTCTCTTCTCCCTTTCCTTCATACCACCTGAAAACAAGCTGGCTTTCCATTCTTTCCATTCAGGGCACAGAGGGCTGAAGTAGAAAGAAAGGACTCTTCCCTCACAATCACTATAATCAGTTCTTCACTGGGCTTACCTAACTTCACTGGGAAGGGTTCTGCTGTATTCTCATATTCCACCACTATTGATCAGAGTTGGGTCCTGTCCCATGACACCATCTGTGTATAGACCTACCTATGAAACCTATGACACATATATACAATACTTTTAACCTTTAGAGTAATGCCAGTATGGCATAGTGGTTTGGGCATTTGATAATGACTTTGGAAACTAGAATTCGAATCCCCATTTTGGGATGAAAACCCACCAGGTAATCTTAGGCAAATCACACACTCTCAGTCTCAGAAAACCTAGGGGTGGCCCTAAATTGGAAGAAACCTGAAGGCACACAACAATGACAACAGTAATAACTGTTCGAGGAAGCAACCTTCTCAAGCCTTCTCTATATGGCGTTTGTCTGTTTTTATAATGTGTTGTTTTATAAGCTGAAGTATATGTCTTATTTGATTTGCAGATTCCTTATCTCTATATACCTAAAGCAGTGGGAGGGGCTGCAGGTCATGTGACGGACTCAGTGACAGTTTAGAATGTTCAGTTTAAAACAGGATGACAGTTAGGGAATGTTGGTTGAGAAATGACTGTTAGAGAATTGTTATTGTGCCTTGAATGAGCTTGAGTATAGAAGTCTGTCAGAGTGCAGAAGCACATGCTAGGAAGTTAGAAACGGTTGAGGCTTGTGTGTTATTTGAAAGTAAACTCTTATTAAAGAGAGCGGCATAAAGCAACACAGTTTATGAAGAAACTGTTGGCCTTCCCTTGTCGACAATCCGGAAACTCAAGCTAGTGCAAAATGCCGCTGCTCGCTTGCTGGCGGGAGCGCCAGTGAGGGAGCACATTACGCCCATCCTTCGGCAATTGCACTGGCTTCCCATTGAATACCAAATTGCCTTCAAGGTGTTGGTTTTAACCTTTAAGGCCTTACACGGCTTAGGGCCTGCGTACCTGAGGGACCGCCTTGCTCCGTATATTCCCCCGAGATCACTACGTTCAGAGGAATTGAATTTGCTTCTGGTGCTATCAATCCGCTCCTGCCATTTGTCCACAACCAGGCAAACAGCCTTCTCTGTGGCAGCCCCGGTGTTATGGAACTCCCTCCCAGATGACACCCGAGCCATCCCAGAGCTCATCCCTTTCCAAAGGGCTTGCAAGACCGCCCTCTTCAGACTAGCCTTCAACTAGGCAAACCGGCCTAGTGCAATTGACTTATGTAAAGATACCTCTGGTTCAAGGAAATGCTACTGTATTTTATCTTGTACCTCGGGATGTGATGCGTGTTTTTATGTTTTTATTGTATGGGCGCATGGTTGGTACATGCTGCCTATTTTATATGTTGTTATCCACCCCGAGCCTGCAGGGAGGAGCGGAATACAAGACCGAACAATAAATAATAAATAAATAAATAAATAAAGATTGTAAGTTTAAGAAACAAATTTTCTGAAACGTTACTAAAATTTTTAACCCTTGACAAGAAATGTGCCTGTATCTTTAAATACCCGAAGTTATCAGTTAGATTAATCTGCTTGCATCATTGTCTGTTGAAAGCATCAAACAGAAACAAAATATCCACATGCTATGGATAACTCTGCTAACCCAATTAGATTGTGATGTTCATGATCTATACCAGGGCTGTCCAACTGCCGGCCCTGGAGGTGTTTTGGACGTCAACTCCCAGAAATTCTAGCCAGTTTACTAGCTGTTAGGATTTCTGGGATTTGAAGTCCAAAACACCTGCAGGGCCGGTAGTTGGACAGCTCTGATCTATACCAGTGGGCAGTGATCCTAACAGGTCATGATCTATTATTGCCAATAACCCAAAAATTAGTCAACTTAGTTGCAACTGTAATAAGGCAAATCCCATTATTAATGATCATGAGCAGGGTAAAGATTGTTTGATATCGTTGTTCTTACTTAGCTGAAGATATAGAAGTTCTACTTCTAACTGCTTCCACTTGATCTTCCAAACCTGTTTAGAAAAACACCATAAACACCCAAAAAAGCATGGCATTTGCGTGCCTAAATAAACACAAAGCTTGCATCATGTTCTCCAAGGGAGCACATACTATTTTAATACAGACATCCATTACATAATTTACACTTTAAAAAGAAACAAAGAACACTACTACTTTTTCTTATGCTGAAAATAGCATAAGGGTGAGACATTTTTCTTCTTCTTAAAAGAATGAAAAGAATCCAAGAAAATTGTTTCCTATCTTCCATAAAATGTGCCCAATTCATGTTACAGTTGTATCTGTTCACTGTATCGTTCAAGACTTTCACTGTCAGCCTTCCTTAATCTTGTACCTTCAAGACTTGATAGACTACAATACCTATGAATCCCAGCTGGCATGGTTAACTGGGCATGAATCAAAGGTTGAAAAGGTCACAATAAAGCAGGGATGGGCAAAGTGTGTCTCCTGACCACACAGATCTATAAGGACTGTTTTTAGAGCTGACATTTCTACCAAATGTGGAACCTTCCAGGGTGCCCTCCATATCAAATAATTATTTTGCATTTCTACTATATGTTTGTCCTCCCCAAGCCAATTTAGGCCCAAGAGAAGTATTTTTTAAAAAATATGACCCAAGAACACTCAAAATCATAGTGAAAATGCTCCCTATATCTATCTCTTAGAAAGCTTTTGTGGGCACGATTCTCTCCCCCCCCCCCTCCCACAAGAAGCTGATGTTGTGGTTGTGATGGGCTGCAGTTTTCCCAGGCCTTGGAGGTAGAGAGAATGCACCCCTTTGCCCCATATCCAAAGTTTCCCTGCAATAAAGGAATATATTTCAGCATCGAGGACATTTTAAAAGAGTACCATTAAGGATTCAATGCCAGATGGAGAAGACCTTTGTAAAAATGCCTTTGTGTACACAATTGTATCTCAGGTGTACCTGTTGTAAGAATTAGTATAGGCAGAGCACTGATGGACTGTGCAGGCAACAGTCTCTGTTGGGCAACCAGCTGTTGCAAGAAATGCCTTGTTTTAAACATTTGGGGTATGAAAGAGGACCACATCCACCTTCTAAGGGCATGTCCAGACAGCACCTTTATTGCAGTATCTACAACATTCTGGATAGTCCTGAATTAATTTGCTACAAACCAGGAAAACCCTGGTTTGTAGCGAATTATGTTGATAGTGGATTTATTCTGTGCTTTCTTGGAAGACACGGGATCCTCTCACCTCTTCAGGAGGCTACCGGATACCATGCAGCTGTGGACAAGCCTACAAAGGGACCACCAAACGCAGAACCCAAAAATGAATCAAGGAACATCAAAGGCACTGCAGACTACTTCAACCAGAGAAGTCAGCCATAGCAGAGCACCTGATGAACCAACCTGGACACAACATATTATTTGAGAACATAGAAATGCTGGACCATTCTCACAACTACCATGTCAGGCTACAGAGAGAAGCCATTGAAATCCACAAGCATGTGGACAATTTCAACAGAAAGGAACAAATGAACAAAATCTGGCTACCAGTACTAAAAAAAACACCTCTAAAATTATAACAGTAAATAAAAAACCAAACTCAAACACAGGGAAACTCCAGCCAGGAAACAATCAGGAACACCTGTTTACCTATCAAAAAAGAAATTTCCCAGGCAGTAACAAGCTACACCTAAAAACTGTCAGGCCATCAAATGCTAATCAAGGTGCCCAATTGAAACATTCACACCTACCTCAAGCAGACAAGAGTTTTTTCTCCCACCCTGGACCTTCCAAGATATATAAACCCAACTTTCCAGTTTCCAAAAACCCTCACAACCTCTGAGGATGCTTGCCACAGATGCAGGCGAAACGTCAGGAGAGAATGCTTCTAGAACATGGCCATACAACTCGAAAAACCAACAACCCAAATCCACTATTTCCAGTGTCTGGATTACAATCCAGGCACCATTCCAACAGTTTATTGCTCCCCTGGTGCATCATTTCTATGCACCTGGAGAGCATGCCAAAGCTGTAATTGAGGCTCGGTAAGTATTCATTACTTTTCTAAGGGGTCTGGGGGCTTGTGGGGAAGGGGGGGAAGGGTCTCCACATGTTCTCTCAGGCTAGTCCTGAGAGAACGTCTAAACACCCACCCCAGAAAGCGTGCAGGGACAGGCCCCCCTAAACATCTGCATTTTTTTAAACATTGATGCTTCTGGGATAAAGGTCTGTCTGGATCTGGCCTAAGCTAAGTGCTGAAAAGAGTTCTTGTCTGATTTTTGGACAGATTGCTAGAATAGATATTTAGTCTGTAGACTAGATCAGTGTTTCTCAACCAGTGTGCCGTGGCACACTAGTGTGCCGTGAGCGATCATCAGGTGTGCCGCGAGAAAAGCTCTCTGCCCCCCTTCCTCCCTCCCTTCTCCTGCCGAACTCCTGCTGCTTGGGAGAGGAGGAGGAAGGGCCGGGCAGCGGCGAACAAAAAGAAGAAACGACCGGGGCACTGCCTCCTTCGACTGTTTCCCCAGCCAGCTTCCAATCTGCCATGACTCCCGCCATGACTCTCGCCCCTTGCTTGTTAAAGCTGCATTGAGGAGGAGCCTCGCCTACTGAAACCCGTCCACCGCTCATGATCCTCCTCTGTGGGAGAGCTAAAGCTGGGGGGAGGGGGGGCATGACACAGCCTGGCTCTGCCCCTTCCCCAGCTTCAGCACTCCCACAGCTTTGCCAGCCTTGAGGGGGCAGTGCCAAGCCAGCGGTGGCAGAGCCAGCAAAATGCTGGCTTGGCACTGCCCCCTCAAAGCTGGCGAAGCTGTGGGAGAACTGAAGCCGGGGGGAAGGGGCGGGCATGGCATGGCCTGGCTCCTCCCGGCTTCGCACTTCCAGCAGCTGCTCCCAGCAGGCCACCATCCTCCAGCCGTTCTTTACTGTGTTAGAGTGTCATTTTGTGTCATTTTGGTTGGTGGTGTGCCCCAGGATTTTTTTAATGTTAAAAGTGTGCCGCAGCTCAAAAAAGGTTGGGAAACACTGGACTAGATGCTGAATTAGAAGCATTGTTGCATTAGTACTGTATGAGTATTTATTTCTGCACCTCTGTTATACCTATTCAATCAGTGAAAGAATTCAAAGAAAGGTAAAACATTCCAGGAACTAAGTGGGATAGACATAAACACCATTAGTTTGGGAATGTGTGAAAGGCAGCTGGGTGCGCAGTAATAGCAAGAAACCAAGCAAAATTGTACTGGTCTGAGAATGACTATTGTAATATATACTTCTTTTATAAGAGATTAGTCTGAAATCATTGCTTTCCTTCCCCTGAATACTCCTGATATTCACTTTTCTTCCCCCATTTCAAACACAGTAGACAGAAGTACCTGTGACCATGGCTGGCTCTTCCATGGTCTCCTCCATTTCCATTTCAGGACTGCTCTCATGCTGCAGATTTGCCATGCTACTTTCGGGTGCCCTGTGTTGAAAATAAATTATATTTAGCTGATGAAGAAAGGATATTGCTTTTAAAGCACTGAGCATCAATTAATGCAGCTGCCTAGCTTCATAAGACAGAAGTTCAGAAGTTTGATGTGAAAGAGAGTAATTATGCACATGCCATCTTGTTTTAGCCATATATTTTCCTCCTGAATTTCAGATTGTCAAGGATACAGTGGGAGGAAGATCTATTCAAATGGTCTGTCCCTGGAGATGAATGGGTTCTAATGGATTTTGTGGATCCAAAGGGAGTTTGTAAACTGGTAGAATGGGTACTTTCTTTATCTTTTGCAATCTCCTGGTAACTGTAGGCAACATTGCTCTTTCATTACTGTCACTAGTAGCATAGAGGCTTGGTTACCAGCTAAAACAAAGGGACAGGGCTCATGATTCTTTAATGGTTGTACAAGACTAGATGTTGTTTGCATCACCCATCAGGTCACTGCAATAGGGAGAAGGCTAAACTCTCCTTTTCCTCTTTAATAAACAAGACGTTATTGTAATTGCTGAGTTTTCCAGGCTATACAGTATAGCCATGTTCCAAAAGCATTCTCTCCTGACATTTTGCCCACATCTATGGCAGGCATCCTCAGTGGTTGTGAGGTCTGTTGTGAGGTCTATTTACTGTCCTGATTTTAGAGGGTTTTTTTACATTCAGCAAAGGACAAGAGGGATCCTCTGACCTCTGCAGGAGACTACTGTATAGCATGCAGTTGTGGACAAGTCTACATAAGAACTACCAAGCTCAGCATCACCCAAACACGAATCAAGGAGCATGAAAGGCACTGCAGACTGATCCAACCAAAGAAGTCAGCCATAGCAGAGCACCTGATTAACCAACCTGGACACAGAATATTATCTGAGAACACGGAAATGCTGGACCACTCTAACATCTACATCAGACTACACAGAGAAGCCATTGAAATCCACAAATATGTGGACAACTGCAACAGAAAGGAAAATGAACAAAATCTGGTTACCAGTATTTAAAAACTTTAAAATCAGCAGAGTAAATAAGGAGCAATACTCAAAAAACAGGGGAATTCCAGACAAGAAACAATCAGGGCCAGATAATCACCTCCCAATAAAGGATTCCTCAAGGCAGGAAGCAGCCAGTCTTTGAAGCTGCCAGGCCATTCATTGCTAATCAAGCTAGCCGATTGCAACATTCACACTTGCCTCAAGCAGGCAAGAGTTTTTTCCCCACCCTGGACATTCTACAGATATATAAACCTCACTTGCCTAGTTTCCAACAGACCTCACAACCTCTGAGGATGCCTGCTACAGATGTGGGCGAAATGTCAGGAGAGAATGCTTCTGGAACATGGCCATACAGCTGGGAAAACTCACAGCAACCCAAGAACAGATGTTGTTTAAATGACCCATCCGGTTACTGTGATAGGGAGAATGCTAAACCCACCTCTTCCTCCTTAACAAGAAGTTACTGTATTGTCACTAATGATGTTCTGCAACACCAATACTAAGCAGGACCAATGGGAAATGATGGGGGGCAAAGGAACTTCCTATTCCATCCTCCAATCCATAGTGACCCAAACAGCTTCTCTCCATCCCACCTAATGCTGATACATAAATAGAAAAAGATGACTAGAGATGGAGGATATAGAAAACAAGAGTCTGGAGATGTTTACTCATTTGAACTCAAACTTTCATGTCCAAAAGACTTCTGTGGACTTCTGGTTTAACTCATTTTTACCCCATGTTACACGAAGTAAGGAAATGCAGTGAGTGTGAACAGCAGGACTGGCTCTAATCTGAACCAGTCTACTTTCCATTTAGACTGGCATCACCATTCCCTTTTTCCTTTGATAATCTGTTTTACATATATAGTCTTATTCTTTTCAAAAGTTTATTGCCACATCATAAACAATGAATATGTTATGCTTTGCACTGCAGGAAAAGTATAGTCAGAATTATGGACATGCTTTAAGAGGGCATTCTCCATCTCTTTTGCCAATACACTGTAATATTGTGACAAACCACAATGGAATAAAAACAATATAGACCAGACATAGGCAAACCTGGGCCCTCCAGGCGCTTTGGACTTCAACTCCCACCATTCCTAACAGCCTCAGGCCCTTTCCTTTTCCCCCTCAGCCGCTTAAGCAAAGGGGCCTGAGGCTGTTAGGAATGGTGGGAGTTGGAGTCCAAAGCACCTGGATGGCCAAAGTTTGCCCATACCTTGTATAGACTCATTATAACTTACCTGGCTGAATCATTGGTTGGTGGAGGTGATTGTCCTCTTTCAATGTCTTCATTGTCTATTGGATACAAGCAGATGGAGATAACTGTCAAAATGTTTCTATAGCATCCTTTGAGATCTTATGATCTGGAAGCAAAACCTTGAAATCTCTGCAGAAAAGTGTTCCTATTCCAGCTCAAGGTAATTGTGTTTAAGACTGCAATTGAACCCACCTGCTTCCAAATTGCCCTGCATAGGCTCAGCTGTTCCATTTTGAAAATAATCCACCATGACATTCATTTGGATTTGCACTAATAAATCCCATTTGCATTGCAATCAGAAATAAAAATCAGGAAAGTGGTAAACAGTAGATGGAGAGTGCTATATCTACCTCAGAACATGCACATTCCTTAGAAATAACTTTGTAGGGCCCTTACACACAGCCATATAACCCAGCATATCAAGGAAGATATTTGATCTACTTTGAACTGGAGTATCTGAGTCCACACTGCCATATAATCCAGTTCAATGTGGATTTTATACAGCTGTGTGGAAGGGGCCAAAGAGGTCAGCAAATGATTCCAGATCCATTAGATTAGTCTTCACATCTTCTTCTTCCAAAATCTTTTATGCTTTGATATCTCTTACATCTGTTGGCCATATTATACTTCTATGGATGTTGGAAATAGTAACCTTCTGCAAGCCTCCTATTCTAGTTGTTATGTATATAATTCACACTGCATACTCTATGATATATGTGTGTATAGGTATGCAGTTTTCCCTTAATTCAAGATTGACAAGGAGATAGATCACAGATTAGCAAAGGCATACAGTGCATTTGGAAGACTTCACAAAAGAGTCTGGAGCAACAAGCACCTGAGGCAAAGCACCAAAATAAGTGTGTACAGAGCTATTGTACTGTCTGTTCTCCTATATGTGTCTGAAACATGGGTCACCTATCGCCAACACCTATGACTCCTCAAACGCTTTCATCAGCGCTGTCTTCGCACAATCCTAAATATACACTGGACCGACTATGTGACAAGTGTTGCTGTCCTTGAGCAAGCAGGAATCACCAGCATTGA
This sequence comes from Anolis apletophallus, assembly GCA_030556195.1. Lineage (NCBI taxonomy): Eukaryota > Metazoa > Chordata > Lepidosauria > Squamata > Anolidae > Anolis > Anolis apletophallus. Next base: position 39,072,985 of record JARBWK010000010.1, on the reverse strand, counting down.
GGCCATGCTATTGAGAACATAGCTGCGCTAGGCAGGGCACGTCTCTAGGATGGAGGACCACCACCTCCCAAAGATACTACTCTATGGTGAACTCGCCACGGGTCAGCGCAAGAGAGGCGTCCCCAAAAAGAGATATAAGGACTCCCTGAAACAAATTCTCAGACTCAGCCAGATTGATCACCAACAATGGTCCACCCTGGCCTCACATCGGGAGGCATGGAGACGTACTATCCACAATGCTGCGGCCTCTTTCGAGAAGACACGCCGAACGGGCCTCAAAGAGAAACGACAATGCAGAAAGAACCGCAACTTGGAAACAACATCACCCAAGGAGACATTCTGTTGTGCTTTCTGCAACCAAACTTGCCTGTCTCAGATTGGCGTTTTTAGTCATCAATGCGCTTGTAAAAAGCGTGGGATGAGTCCTTCCTAAGAATCTTCGTTCGCGAAGTATGAGGTTGTGGGAGGGACTCCAGACCAAGTGATCAGATTTGGGACCATTCTGACTGAGACTCCGTTTAGAAGTCAGTATTGTGTTGTTTATTGTATAATCAAGTGTTCGTTATGCATTAGATAGGACAGAGAAGAGATTAACAGAATGCCTTAGGCCCCTTCCACACAGCTGAATAAAATCCCACATTATCTGCTTTGAACTGCAATATATGGCAGTGCGGACTGAGATAACTCGGGGCCCTTCCACACAGACCTATATTCCAGAGTATCAAAGTGGAAAATCTCACAATTTCTGCCTTGAATTGGATTATCTGAGTCTACACTCAGACAATGTGGGATTTTCTGCCTTGATGTTGTGGGATATAGGGCTGTGTGGAAGGGCCCTATGTCACTTTTAACAAAGACTACTTATTTTGTCTCTTGAGAGCATGATTTCAAACCAAATATATTTTATGGGAGAGTAGATGTTTTTCAAGCAACTGAAATAACATTTCTGAAGATCTGCTATATATTTTGTGCATTGGCATAATAATTGTTCCTAACTTTTCAAAGCGATAACCAGGTATATCAGCCTAACAACTGAGAAACCTGATTTGCCTTGCATGAATGAATACTGGTGGATATATACAGCTAAAGAAAAAATTCACCCAAACGAGTTTTGAGCTATTTTCAGGAAGATCATGCTTTACAAAAAAGTTACGATTTTCCGAAAGGTCACGCTCCCAAAAGGTGATGGAAATTCTGGCTTTCCAAAAGTTTGTGATCTCAAAGGTCACCCTTTTCCTAAAAGTGGATTGATACTACCGTTGACTAAGAAAACTACCATTTTTCAGTCCATTCAAGCCATTTCCAACATCTAAAGCTGCACCTACACCAGGTATGAGAGAACTTGGGCCCTCCAGGTGTTTTGGACTCCAACTCCCACCATTCCTAACAGCCTCAGGCCTCTTCCTTTTCCTGAAAGGGCCTGAGGCTGTTAGGAACGGTGGGAGTTGGAGTCCAAAACACCTGGAGGGCCCAAGTTCTCTCATACCTGATGTAACTGTGGTTTGGATGCAGCTATAATGCAGTTTGACCCCTGAATCTTCGCCTCCCTCGCCTTCCTTTTCGCCTTTCCCGGCTGCGCCTCCTTCTTCCATCCTGCGGTGCGCTCAAATCACTCCTGGCAAACATACATATGGGGGCCGCGGCCTCTTTAAGAGGAATCCAAAGGGCCGCTTTCCAAGGACCGGCGTTCGAAGCGCATTATGACGCGCGCGGTGTTTTGCATCCTGTCTCCATGGAGACACTTCTACCTGGGTTGCAAAGGGGCCTCTCAGCCAGAGAGGCTGACGCTTTTGCAACAAGCCCCGCTTCCGGCTGGTGGCGCATGCTCGCGCCTTGTGCCTGTTTTGAGGATCTCTGCTGATTTTTCCCTTGACCTCTTCTATAATAAAACTTTCCCCTTCCTGCTGTGATATTTTTTTCCCAGGCGAGACACTTAAAGGGCCATCTACACTGTAAAATTAATGCAGTTTGATACCACGTTAACTACATTGGCCCAATGCTATGGAATCATGAGCAGAGCACTGCAGGGTTTTTGTTTTTTTTGCAAGCTTTTAAAACTCAAAGAGTCACCAAACTATAGCTCCCATGATTCCATAGCATTTGGCCACAGCTGTTAAACTGCAGAAAGGAGGGCAAAACCTACAGTGTAGATCAGTGCTTCTCAACCTGAGGGGCACTTGGATGTCCATTTCAGTAACTACTGGGTATCCATGAATCTGTCTAATCCTGCCTTGAAGCTGTCCAGGCTGACCGCTGTCACAACCTCCTCTGGAAGTGAGTTCCCCCTCTGGGTGAAGGGTCAGTGCTTCTCAACCTGGGGTCATGAGGGGGGGGTGTTAGAGGGGTTGCCAAAGACCATCAGAAAACACAGTGTGGGAAGTTTGGCCCAATTATCTCATTGGTGGGGCTCAGAATTCTATTTGTAGGCGAACTATAAATCCCTGCAACTCCCAAACTATTTTCCCCAAAGTCCACCAGTGTTCACATTTGGACATCTTGAGTATCACTGCCAAGTTTGGTCCAGACCCATCATTGTTTCAGTCTTCAGTGCTCTCTTGTGAACTACAACTCCCAAACTCAAGGTCAATGTCCACCCAATCCTTTTGGTCATGGGAGTTCTGTGTGCCAAGTTTGGTTCAATTCCATCATTGGTGGAGTTCATAATGCTCTTTGATTGTAGGTGAGCTATAAATCTCAGCAACTATAACTCCCAAATGACAAAATCAATCCCTCCCCAAACCCCACCAGTATTCAAATTTGGGCATATCAGGTATTTGTGACAAATCTGGTCCAGTGAATGAAAATACATCCTGCATATCAGATATTTACATTACAATTCATAACAGTAGCAAAATTACAGTAATGAAGTAGCAACGAAAATATTGTTATGGTTGGGGGTCACCACAACATGAGGAACTGTATTAAGGGGTCGTGGCATTAGGAAGGTTGTGAACCACTGGTGTAGATACATCCCATGAAGCTCCTCTGGACAAATTCTGCCAAGAGAAGCCCACAATAAGGTTGCCATCCGTTGGAAATGACTTGCAGACCCATCACAATATTATCTTGGCCGCTATACAAATTTCCAGCCTGATGCAACATTAGCCGTCTTTCCAAAGTGACACAAAATGTATGTTTACAAACACATACACACATAGTAAATATAGTGTTTACAATCCTCCCAAACCAGCCTGCGTTGGAAAAGTGCATCCTGATGACTCTGTGAGGCTCCCAAAGGTGGTTTTTGTGGCCAAAGTGCCCCTTTTCTGGAACCCTGAAAGAGTGGATTTCTAGGTGATTCGATTCACTTTTTAGGTTAGGCATTGCTTTGCTTAAACATCAAGAAAAAACCATTTTTAACCAAAAATGTAATCCAGGACACTTCCATTCCTGTTCTTGGAGATAGATACATAGGTAAGATATTTTATTTTGGCAATGTATGTGCCTTCCTGCTCCCTCCAGTGCTGATATTTGCCTATTTATCTGTTACATGTAGTAGGATTTACTTCTCAATGGACCTGTATAGTATTGTGCAGTACTAATATATTTTCCTTATGATAGCTCATCTTCCCTGCATCGCAAATACCATTCAGCTCAGACACTGCTTTTAAATCTTTCCATTTCACACATCCAACCCGCAGATCATAAAATAAGAAGCGATAGCAAGGAAGGAGAAAAGGAAGGAAAGAGGGGGGCAAGTAATTGAGAAATGGAAGGGAAGGGGGAGGGAAGGAAGGAAGAAGAAAGGAGGGAATGAAGGAGAAAAGGGAGGGAAGAGGGGAGGAAGTAATTGAGAAACGGAAGGGGGGAGGAAGGAAGGAAAAAGGGAAGGAAGGAAGAAGAAAGGAGGGAATGAAGGAGAAAAGGGAGGGAAGAGGGGAGGACGTAATTGAGAAACGGAAGGGGGAGAGAAGGAAGGAAGGAAAAAGGGAAGAAAGGAAGGAAGAAGAAAGGAGGGAAGGAATGAGAAAAGGGAGGGAAGGGGGAAGTAAGGAAAAATGGAATGAAGGAAGGAATAGAATCATAGAGTTGGAAGAGACCTCGTGGGCCATCCAGTCCAACCCCCTGCCAAGAAGCAGGAAAATTGCATTCAAAGCAACCCTGACAGATGGCCATCCAGCCTCTGTTTAAAAGCTTCCAAAGAAGGAGCCTCCACCACACTCTGGAGCAGAGAGTTCCACTGCTGAACAGCTCTCACAGTCAGGAAGGTCTTCCTAATGTTCAGATGGAATCTCCTTTCTTGTAGTATGAAGCCATTGTTTGGCGTCCTAGTCTCCAGGGCAGCAGAAAACAAGCTTGCTCCTTCCTCCCCATGACTTCCTCTGATGTACTTATACATGGCTATCATGTCTCCTCTCAGCCTTCTCTTCTTCAGGCTAAACATGCCTAGCTCTTTAAGCCGCACCTCATAGGGCTTGCTCTCCAGACCCCTGATCATTTTAGTCACCCTCCACTAGACACATTCCAGCTTGTCAATATCTCTCTTCAATTGTGGGAAGGAAGAGAAAAGGAGGGAACGAAGGAGAAAAGGGAGGGAAGAGGGAAGGAAGGAAAGAGGGAAGGGAGGGAGGAAGAAAGGGAAGAAGGAAGGAAGGTAGGAAGAAAAAAAGGGAAGGAGAGATGGAGGGAGAGAAGGAAAGAAGGGGGGAAAAGGAGAGAATCCAGAAAGCGTGGCATAGTGGTTTAAATCTTGGACTGTGGCTTTGAACCCACTGGGCGACTTTTCCCTTATGATAGTTCATCTTCCCTGTGTTGGGAATACGATTCAGCTCAGATTCTGCTTTTAAAACTTGCTGCTACACACACCCAACCTGCCAAGCATAAGGAGTGAAAGAAGGAAAGAGAGGAGGAAGAAAGTGAGAAAAGAAAGGGAAGAGGGAGGGAAGGAAAGGGGGACAGAAGTAAGGAAGGAAGATGCAAGGAGGGAATGAAGAAGAAAAGGGAGAGAAGAGGGGAGGGAGGGAGAAAGGGAAGAAGGGAAGATAAGTAGGTAAGAAGTAAAGAAGTAAAAAAAGGGAAGGAGGGACAGAGGGAGAAAAGGAAGGAAGGAATGAAGGAAGGAAAAAGGGAAAGAATTCAGATAGCATGTCCTAGTTGTTTAAGAACCTCATCACACTAGAGAATGAATCCACTTTAAATCCGGTTTCTGCCTCCTGGAGAATTCGAGGGTTTGGAATTTAGTGGGGCTGTTAAAGACTCCTTCCTAAATTACAAACCCCAGATTCATTCTCTAGTGTGCTGAAGTAGTAAATCTCGGACTGTGGCTTTGAACCTACTGGGTGACTTTAGCCAAGTCACACACTCTCAGCTTTGAAGGAAGACAAGGGCAAATCCCCTTTGAATAAATCTTAACCAGAAAACTCAGTGATAGGGTTGCCTTGGGGTCACCCTAAGTCTAAAATGACCTGAAGGTAAACAACAACAATCTTAATAATATTAATATAGTAACACTTTATTTGTATTCTGCCCTATCTCCCTGAGGGGACTCGGGGCGGATTCCAGCACATACAGACACAGACAAACATTCAATGCCTCGAACCAATGAAACACAGACACACAGATAAAGGGAAAGGCTTCCCCAAGTCAGCAAGTTCAGCAGTTCAACAGTTTAACCATTGCAGCACTACGACTATCTCATCAGCCAAAGATGGCCTACACTTCCTACTGAAATACTTGTAAGCTTATGTTGTTTAAAATTCTTCATTTTAAATATCATACTGTTTTTTCATGGTTTTTGCACTGCAAATAGGGTATTGCAGTGGGCATAGGAATTGGTTCATGGTTTCCTGCCAAACTATATTCCACCCAGCGTCCCCCACCCCAACAATCTGAGGGACTGTAAACCATCCCTCTGCTTAAAAAGTTTGAGGACCCCTGGTTTAAATCTTTCACTGGGAAAATCAATTTCATGAACTTAGTATATATGGTTCTGCAATCTCTCTGCTTCCTCAATTCTTGTTCTGATCTGAACGCACGCACTGCTGAGGAAATGATGGCACTCTCTTCATTTGTCTTAGCAACTGCTCGGCTATTTCCCAGGGTGGAACTCTGCAAGAGGGTTTTGGTCAAAAGGTGATGTTGATGCGTATTTGTTTCTTTGGCCTCTCCAACTGAGAAATAAAAACACCACCCTTGGAAGAGACAGCGAAAAGCAGCTGTAGGCATTGCAGTGCTGGCATATTTGGCTCCCAATATCCGAGTGAGCTCACTTTTGGAATGTACAATAGCTATTCTAGGGGCATAGTGTCACAATTTGAAAGGGCCCGAGCCAACTTTGGAGCTCTAGGAATCTAAATCTTTGCGTGTTCACGGTCCAGTAAATCTACACCAGAGAAATCTGTCTCATGCACACACATATCCTCACAGCACATGCCCTAAAAAGTCTCTTTTTCAACTCCCCAGGTATCAACACTGCCATTTAATCTCTGCTATTTGCATGGTGTGAACAATCTGAAGCAGTTCACAACTGAGAAATGACTCTTCAATCTGGAAGTACAGTCTCCTGTTTGTCAAATAAGATGGCAACAGCTTTTCCAAACACTCCATGAGAAGCCACACTTACATTTTATTAAAGGGTTTGATTTGGTATGATGATGAAACCATAATTTTAAAATGTTATTTTTGGGGGGCTGTACCTCCTTGAATCCCCTTGGCCATGGAGGCAAAAGAAATCAAAAAAATTCAATTCAAACATATTAACTTTGCCAAGCCCTGGGTGAAACCAACTGTAATCCCAGCATTGGCTGCTGAACTGTTTAAAGTTGCAGAACATCTGCCAAGCAAGCAGCTATGGGTGCATCTACCCTGTAGAATTAATGCAGTTTGACCCCACTTTAACTGCCATGGCTTGCTGCTATGGAATCCTGGGATTTGTATTATTATTTTTTTACCGTATTTATATATTGCTTTTCTCACCCCTGGGGGGGGGACGGGACTCAAAGCTGTTTACAATATACTAATGGGAAAATTCAATGTCAGGCATACATGTAAAAATTCATAATATATAAACAATAGCATATGAGTTAAAATCAATTAAAATAATTAACCACAAGTAACATTTAAACATAGCATTAAAACATCCTAGAATAAACATTAAAACCACGATTCAAAATCGTAAACCGTAATTATTCCAAATTGTCAATTGCACCTATTCCCTAATTATTTCTTATACTGCATTACTTTAGTGGTCAAAGGCTTGGTCCCACAGCCATGTCTTTGTTTTCTTTCTGAAGACCAAGAGGGAAGGTCTTCAGAAAGAAAACTTGCTGGGGAATACCAGAGCGGAGGAGCCACCACTGAGAATGCCCTGTCTCGTCCCACCAACCACACTTGCAAAAGAGGTGGGACCGAGAGCAGGGCCTCCTCGGAAGATCTTAACCTCCGTGATGGTTCATAGTGGGAGATACATTCTGACAGTTAAGCTTAAAGCCAGCACTTTGAATTGTGCTCGGTAGCAGACTGGCAGCCAGTGGAACTGACGTAAAGGGGGTTGTGCTCCCTGTACGCTGCCCCGGTGAGCAATCTGGCTGCCATTCGTTGGACTACTTGAAGCTTCCAAACAGTCTTCAAAAGCAACCCCATGTAGAGCACATTGCAGTTGTCTATTCAAAAATGGTGATTGTTGATGGTCAGTTTCAGAGTTGTTTATAATTTATACAGAGAAATATGGGAACAAACTAATCAGAGAAGGGATAATGCTCCCTGGGTGTCCTGGACTACAACACTTGCAGAGATCCAGTAATTTAGTATGGCCAATGGTAAAGGATGATGGGATGTGTGCTCCAAAGCATTTGGGAATTGTCATGTTGTTTTCCCCTGCGCCAAATGGTTCAATATTAAATCAGACAATCTGTTATGTACTGGGGCATTTTAAATTCCTGGATTGTTAGGAAGTACATATAACATATGTACACATTTAAGGTGCTTTGCACATTTTAAAATGCAATACAAATGTCAAGTGTGATTTGTTCTTGTTGTTAATAATATAACGGTAATGTTGTTAATCATACAAGGAGAAGAGGCTCTTTCAGTGTATGTCAGAGAATGACTAGCATAACCATCTCAAGAGGATATGTTTCAAGTTAATCCTTTTAAGGTGTTAATCTAATTTTTACATTAGGTATCAAGTACCTGATTCTATTGTCTTAATGGATTACTAAGGATTGTATTTCCTTGACTTGTATTTCTGTCTTATCAGAAACTGAGATAGCGTTAAATAAAAATGGAGAATAACCATCCTTTCACTGCTTAGCAAGTTATAGCACAAAAAGTGTGTTACAAATTATATTCAGATATATACAATGAGCTCAGTAAAATGAACTGAAAACAATGTTGCAGCAGTAGTGAAGCTAAACAGCAAACTATCAGATCAGTAATGTAGATGTGGGATTGCAGGGAATATCTTGTAAGCGTAATAATCATATATATTTAATAGTATTAAGCTGGAAAAAAGTGGAAAACCAAGTTATTGAATGTCTCTTGGCTATAAGAGCAGTATAGTTTGGGGCTTCAGCAAAAAGGTTTTGCAGAAGACAGCTTTTGTAGGAAATCATTTGGCTCCATTAACATTATATAGCTGGCCCTCCACAACCATGGGTTTAACTGTTGTGAATTAGATTATTCATGAATTATTTGCCACAATTTCCACTATTGTGCTATGTCATTTCACTAAACATTTATGAGTCTGGTCTTGGGCTGTCATTCTCTCTGCAAGCTTTGTGAGAGTACATCTACACTGTGGAATTAATGCAGTTTGTCACTACTTTAATCACCATGGCTCAATGCTATGGAATCATGGAACTTGTAGTTTCTTGAGACTCCAGCACTATTTGGCAGAAAAAACTGAAGAACATGCAAAACAAGAGCTCCAATAGCACTGTGCCATGGCAGTTAAAGTGCTGCCAAATTGCATCAATTCTACAATGTAGATCAGAGGTTCCTAACCTGTGGTCTGTGGACCATCAGCGGTCCGCAAGAACAAAAATATGGTCAGCGGCATCACCATTACTACACTGTTGCCTTGAAACCATGCAGCAATGAGAGCGACTGGTCTCACAAAACCCTCTTATAGTGCCGAGGCAATGGGAATGTCGGGAGGGGAGAGGCTGACTACCCACAAAAGATTACTACTACCACATCAGCTCTAGATTATTAAATATGGTTTCTTGTGGGTGAACAGATGGCGACTACTGGATGGCATATGTTCTGTATCAGAAACTAGAGCTGACGTGATCTATCCAATGCAATTTTCTGAATCAGCACCCCAAATAACCAAGCCGAATGTAAAGTTGACCAAAAACTGATTTGTAACCCAGGAGAAGTCCAAACACGGTTGGTGGGAACGAGAGGCAGGGCCTTCTTGGCAGTGGTCCCCCGTCTGTTGAACTCTCTCACCAAGGACATCAGGCGGCAATAGAAAAAGGAAATTTGGGTTTTGCGACATGGATTCTCCCAGCTTGGTTTGGTTTTACTGGCATGTTAATTTATTGTTAAATTTACTGATGATGTTGTACAATGTCTTAAAATGATTTTATTGTGAATTGTAATTTTTATGGTATTTATGTTGTTAGCATCTTCTGATGCTCATGTGAGACCACTCTGAGTCCCCCTTGTGGGGGAAGGGTGGGATGGAAATATAATAAATAAATAAATAAATGATGCTGGATATATGAAACTATCTTATAGAGGCAGAATACAAGCTCTCTAGACCAATCTGCAGCCCTACAGCTGTTTTGGCCTCCAACTCCCAGAATTCCAGTATTTTCTGTTATGGTGTCAGAGCTCCAAGGCTGAGTTAGATTTCTCTCAACTCTTCTTCAGCACACACATTCAGAGCACACACAAAATTGTAAGTTTGCTTTACCCCTAAGCTATATTTGGATTGTGTATATGTCTACGTGTGATGGTGCTCATATGTGGCTGACAACTTCAGTTGTTTTTTTTCAAATGAATCAGAAAGGCGATGCAGTTATTTTTGCAAAATATTTATTTTAAAAAACTAAAGTAAATATGGCAACAAACATCAACAAACCCCAACTTAAATAGCAGAAGACAAGACAACCACCGCATCTCTTCTCTGTGTGTAATTCAAAGTCAGTCTTTACAAGGTTAGTGTCAAGTATGGTCAGTATGTCTTCCCAAAGAGGAAGCCACATGTAAACAACCTGGATATATTTATAGATGGGGCCTACTTTTAGCTGCTCAAAACCCATCTTTGTTTTTGCCACCCCATAACTAAGCAGCTCTCTCACAATCTGCTGAGCCTCTTCAGCTCTTGCTGAAAGGGATGGATGGCAAAGGGGGGTCACACATTTTTGTAGTCTATGCAACTCTTTTGCTGTAACAGAACAAACATAACAGTTGACAAAAGAAGGACAAGAGAGCCAACTTATTAGCAGAAGCACGGAAGCAGGTGCAACCAATTCATAAATGTACCTTCTCACCCTAAATACCAAGCTATGAAAGTGTGTAACTGTTAAGCCTCTGAAGTCCTGTTCATGGTGGTACATCTTCAAGTCTTCTTATATAGTAACACAAATCTAACCACAACCCCATCATTATTTTCCTCTTCTTTCCTTTTTTTGTCCATGCCATGGAAACATTATTTTCTTTGAATCACAGTTCCTGAAATACCTGCAGACACAATAGTAGGTGAGGGGATTTGGGGAATTGCAGTCCAAAAAGGCAATTCTTTCAAGCTATGGTTTTGGTACTAGGCCAGTTAAGTAGCTTATCAAGAACCACTTGCACCTTAGAAGTGGTTTAATGTGGCTTTATCTACAAATGCAGTAGAACAAGCCAGCAAATTTCTGAAGTGATAGAAATGGCACGCGATGCTAAAGGATAGAGGTAAAATGTCATTTTTAAAGCTCATTTGCATAAAAATAAATAAATAACCCCACAAATGGGGAAATAACTTATCTGGGGAGGTGCTGAGCTAGAACAGCTCTATCTCATGTACCATGTGTCTGTTTACCATGAATTATTAGTGGGCTGGGCAGAAGGATCGCCTCTTCAACATACGGTCTCTCCTATTTGCAGTCTTATGGAACCAAGTCAACTCAGTTGAAACCCAAGACTCAACTGCTTTATCCTTCATGTGTAAATGCCCTCTTTAGCATGAGAGAGTTTTCTCACATGTTTACCTGACCCCTTCTCTGCCAATTTTGTAGACCTACAGTAAGGAAATTTTGCCTTTTAAGAAGGGAATCGTTTTCCTCTCCAACAAACACCCAATGATATTTCTGGAAAATGTAACTCCTCACTTCCTTTCAAATTAATAGGACAAAAAATATTCAATCAATTTCCTATTAACAGTGTTTTTGAAACACCAGAAAAGGGAACAGGGAATTCCAAGATAGCAGGCTAAGAACGAACCACTTATAAAGACATGATTCTTATTTAGATGCTCCCCCTTAAGCAATTAACCATCACACTGGGGTACTGTCTTTCAGGGGGTCTTTGTGTATGGAACAGAAACACCTCCACTGACTGCCACCCAAAGATATGGATGGGTGGGGGCACAATGGCATATGTATGTGTGCGTGACTTTGGTCTCCTCTCATATGATTGTTAATCGCATTAGCGGGAACAGCCATATAAGGGCTATAGCTGAATTCCATTATTAAAAAGTCAGAAAAACAAACAAAAAGCAGACAACTGCGGGGTCACACTAAGGTACACAGAAAGATCATGGACAACACGTAGAAATAGTCACATTGATTCCAAGATTCCCATTGTCTGCAAAAAGGTGTGCTATGGCAGTGTCAAAAACAAGACAGTCACTGTTCAAGATGGCGGACGCTACACCATCATGGATGGAACGCGGGGTAGCCTCCCAAGTCAGCCTCCTCCGGTTGCCGTTCAATTCGAGTCTGTACGCAAAGTTCTCTGCCTGTTTGCGGGTGCCAATGAGCAAGACGATGGCAAAGAACTGCTGATGGCCTTCGTACTTCTCCTGTTTCTCTAACACCAGCATGAAGTGATGGCCGAAGCAAGACTGCATCATCACCCAGTCGACAGCCCCCGGCAAGTTAATATCTGTGGCAAGGAAGACAATATCTTCTCCTTGGAGGGTGGTAATGCTCTTGTGGGCATGCATGAGATGTGACATGACGGTTTCCAACGAGCCTTGCCATTTGCATGATGCACCAGGACATGGGCATGAGTAAGGACGGAATTCACAAATGTCTTCATGTTCCGGCTTCTCTGTATGATGGAGAGTCAATGAACATCCTGTGGTTGCATACTGAAAGGAGACAAAAAGACAATTGGATTATATATAACAAAGCTGCTGGTTTGCTTTGTGTCAAGTTCTTCAAAACAGAAACGTAACAAAGCTACCTTACATCAGCTCAGATTATCTTACTATAAAGACTAATGTTGTCTAAACTACCTGGTAACAGATCTCTAGTGCTTTGGGCAAAATATTTTCCAACCACCTAAAACTCAGCCATTTAACTGAAAATGTCAAGGATTGTATCCGAGTTATTTTCCATCTAAAACAAGAACTTTACCTCTGACAATATAAAACAGTGACATCAATGTTCAGAGAGACAAGAGGTTTCCTTTCACTGACTGATCTTGTTCTGTATTGTTCGCATTGAGCTGACAACTGTTCCCCAGGGTTTCAGAAAGCGATTTTCCCCAGCCTTACCTAGAGACACTGGGGATTGAACACGGGGCTTTTGCATGCAAAGCACACACTCCTCTGCTTCAAGCTATCTCCATGGAAGGAGTCATGCTGTTGAGGAGTCTGCCCAAGTCTGATCATCAGCTCTTTCCAGGTGCAACACTTCTAGTAGCCAAGGTTAAACTGCATGGCTTCAAACTACAGGAAAGGAGATTCTACCTGAACATTAGGAAGAAATTCCTAACTGTGAGAGCTGTTCAGCAGTGGAACTCTCTGCTCCAAAGTGTGGTGGAGGCTCCTTCTTTGGAGGCTTTTAAATAGAGACTGGATGGCCATTTGTCAGGGGTACTTTGAATATAATTTCCCTGCTTCTTGGCAGGGGGTTGGACTGGATGGCCCACAAGTTCTCTTCCAACTCAAGGATTTTATGATTCTATGTCTGGCAACATCCTTTAGAAATCACAGCAATGACATCGAAGTCAGTATTCATGCCTTCATCTTCTGGAATCACTGTAATTTTTGAAAGGGCCCATCACTACTTGTTAAGGGCGAACTGTGCCAATCCTAACATACAATGTTTACTTGAGTAGGCTCAACAATTTAGTAGCAATGCCTGAGATCTCTCGACCTGACATGACACACACATACTGTACACTCATATGGTTTCTGTAATATGCAAAGAAAGAACTATAGTGACTACTACGGCTGGTTGATCCATGGTTCTAAATGCTTCAAAAGTACTTACAAAACAAAAGTTCTGATGGTGAACATTTCAGAACTCTATCAAAATTTCATTATTATTTCAATAGCTGTACCCGGCACGCGTTGCTGTGCCCTATTTAGGAGATGCGAGAAAATCTGAGTATGTAAGGGTTGGAATTGATGTTACTTATGGTCTTGGTGGGGCCATGGCTGTGTCGTTGTGGGTTGTTCTGGTGGGTGGGATGTTGAAGTCCTGTGGAGTTGTTGGTGTGTGGTGTTGCTGGTGTTCTGCAGAGCTTGTGGATATACAATGTTTTTTGTCTTTCCGTCTGCTGTGTTGATGTAGAGGTTCTGTGGTTTCCCAACTCTGGAGCACGCTACGTAGAGTTGTCCGTAGGAGAAGCATTCTGTGTCAAGGTCTATGCCACAGATTTGTAGTGGTTGGGGGGATGGGTTGTGATAGGAAGTTGTGTTGTGTTGTGTGGGTAGGAATTGCTGGAGTATTGTGCCTGGGACGTGTGTGTATTTGGAGGTGTGTGTGGTGGTGAGTAGTGAGTGGAGTCCTGGGTTTTGTGTTGGGGAAGTTGACAGGTATTTGTGGGGTGTATTTTGTGTGTGTTGTGGTGACATAGTTGTCTCAGTCTGGCTGTGTGCTGGTTGTGATGTGGAGAGGGTGTTGCTTTTGCCAGTGGTGTTTGTTGTGAATTTTGGTTGGGGTGGGTTTTTGTGTTGCAGGATTTTTTTGGTGGGTTTTACAAGTTTGTGTTATTCCAGTGGGTATGTGTTTGTCAGTGGTGCCTGTGTCCCTGGTGCCCTATTTGTGTTAGTGTTATGTCCTCCTGGTAGTTGTTATGTCCTCTTGTGTTAGTTGGTTGTACTGTGTAGGTTTCTGTTCAGTAGTGGTATGTATGCGTTGTGTGTGTTGTGTGTCTCTTGTGTTGTGGGTCTGTAGAGGTAGGCATCGCGAGTTGTGTGGCTGTCATGTTGTGGGTGTGGTGTTTGTAAAGTGGAGGATTGGTGGTGTGTGGGTGGGATGGTGCTTGGAGAAGAGTTTGTGGTGTTGAGTGTGTAGTTTGTTGTTGTGAGTGTACAGTGGTAGTGTGGTGTGGATGTATGGTGTGTAGGTGGGGTGTGTTAGTTGGTTGTACTGTGTAGGTTTCTGTTTAGCAGTGGTATGTATGTGTTGTGTGTGAGTTGTGTTGTGGGTCTGTAGAGATAGGCATCGCGAGTTGTGTGGCTGTCATGTTGTGGGTGTGGTGTTTGTAAAGTGGAGGATTGGTGGTGTGTGGGTGGGATGGTGCTTGGAGAAGGGTTTGTGGTGTTGAATGTGTAGCTTGTTGTTGTGAGTGTACAGTGGTAGTGTGGTGTGGATGTATGGTGTGTAGGTGGGGTGTGTTAGTTGGTTGTACTGTGTAGGTTTCTGTTTAGCAGTGGTATGTATGCGTTGTGTGTGTTGTGTGTCTGTTGTGTTGTGTGTCTGTAGAGGTAGGCATCGCGGGTTGTGTGGCTGTCATGTTGTGGGTGTGGTGGTTGTAAAGCACAATCTATCAGAACTACAGTTCCGAACTCCGACTGCCACTAAGAACCTGCTCCCTCCTAGAGCTTGGTCTTGACAGTTTAACCCACAAACACCAACTTACTAAATTCAATTCACTCAGCATTCTAACCTAGCCTTGGCTGGCTCCACCCCCCGTTACCCCCCGTTACTATGGGAACTCAACCTCCCGGCATTTTGTGTGGCCCGATGTTGGCCAATGGGATTCGCTGGCAGCCGCAGATGACACTGGGAAATGTAGTTTTTTTGTATCGTTGTTTTGGGGGCCTTCTAGGTTTTGGGGGGGAAAGTTTCTTTGCTAAAAACCTTCCTTGCCTGAGGCCTATTTTTGTTGCCAAGTTTGGTGTCTCTGCCTTGGATGGTTTCTCTGTCTATGGCAGTCGTTCGATGATGGGTCCTCCTTTATATATATAGATTATTAGCAATTTTTAAGACAGAACCAATTAGGAACTGCCATTTATAATGAAATTTTGAAAGTTTTGTTAGAGTTCTGAAATGTTCACTATCAGAACTTTTGTATGTACTTTTGAAGCATTTAGAACCATGGATCAACCAGGCCTTTTGGGTTCCTCTACAGCTGTCCCAATTTTCCCTTTTAGAGTATATAAAAAGAATAT
Source organism: Anolis apletophallus (assembly GCA_030556195.1). Lineage (NCBI taxonomy): Eukaryota > Metazoa > Chordata > Lepidosauria > Squamata > Anolidae > Anolis > Anolis apletophallus. Next base: position 39,057,480 of record JARBWK010000010.1, on the reverse strand, counting down.
ATGCAAGATAGGGAGTTGGACTGGATGACGCTTGTGGCCTCTTCCAATGCTAGGATACACATTTTCCCTTTATAAAATAGTGATGATCCTGCACTGCCTCCCCCCCTTCTTGTCATAAGAATGTGACACTCCTATTTTTTCTCTTAGCAATTATGACTTTATCGCTTCTATTTCTGGCATCCCACAGAGCTGCCAAACATCTGGCTTTAAGTGGAGTAATCAGAGAGGCACTCTTTTCAGGATAAGAAAGGAAGGAAAGGGATGTAAGTTATTTCATACATAAGATAACTTAGCTATCATACAGGAAAGCTACCACTCGACTGAAGCAAGGAGTATTAATCATGTTTCCCCCCTGAAACTCGGAATCTAGTATAGCAGTGGAGATTATGAAGATGAATGGTTTGAAATGCATTTTTTTATGTTATAGTAGCTCTCAAGGGCCTTGTCTTTTGCAGCACCTTGTATATGGCATGCCCTTCCCCTAGAGACTCAACTGGTGCTAATGCTGCCATCGTTCCAGTGTCCAACAAGTCTTAGGTGCTCTTACTGCCTATTACAGGGAAAATCGGCTGATTCCTAATCCATCTAAAACGCAGACTTGTGCTTCTCATCTTAAGTTCAGACAAGCATCTCGAGCTCTGAGGATTACCTGGGAAGCAATCCCACTGGAGCATTGCAGCACACCAAAATACCTGGAAGTCACTCTGGACCGTGCTCTGACTTATAAGAAGCACTGCTTGAGTATCACAGAAAACATGAGTGCTATAAATACTATTGTACGAAAGCTGACTTGACACAACCTGGGAATCATAACCAGACACAGTGAAGGCATCTGCCCTTGCACTTTGCTGCTGAAAACGCATGCCCAGTGTGGAAAACATCTCACCACGTTAAATCAGTGGATTTGGCTCTTAATGAGACATACCACATTATCACAGGATGTCTACACCCCACACCACTGGAGAAATTACACTGTTTAACTGGCATCACACCACCTGACATCTGCTGGGAAGTAGCAGCCAGCAATGAAGAGACCAAGGCATTGACATCTTCAGCCCATTCTCTGTTCGGATATCAGCCAGCATGCCAATGCCTAAAATCAAGAAACAGCTCCCTAAGATCTAGAGATACTCGGAGCACCTCAGCAAGCGAGAGTCCAAAAGTGACAGGCTAAAACCCAGCACCTCAATCAGTGGCTGAGACCGGATGAGAAACTCCCTCCTGGGCACACAGAAGAGTGGATAACCCGGAAGGTGCTGAACAGGCTGCTCTCTGGCACCACGGGCTGCGGAGCTAACCTTAAGAAATGGGGCTACAAAGTGGAGTCCACGACATGCGAGTATGGAGAAGAGCAAGCCACAGAGCACCTACTGCATAATAGCAACCTGATCCCTGCCACATGCACACTGGAGGACCATCTCACAGCGGCACCAGAGACACTCCAAGTGGCCAGCTTCTGGTTAAAGGACATTTGGCATAAAGCCAAATAACTTTGCATTTTACCCTTAACTTGCTTCTGACATGATAAATAAATAAATACTCAAGTCTTTTGAGCCCATTGGGTTAAACACATAATTTTAAATTCATTGTGATGCTGCCCTGAATTCTTTAGATAGAGGGTCAGGTATAAATATTTCAGTCAATAAAATAAATAATAAATAAGTATGATCACCTTCCCCTGGTGAAGTTCAAGCACAAAGCGATGACCTCTTGTTCAGCAAAGTTTTGCAAATGTGACCATAATCATTATGAGGACATTAAAAGGGGCAATAACTTTTCTGCCCACATATACCAATGATACACATTTGTGGTCCCAAATGAAGCAAAATCTACTCACTGGCTTGCTGGAAGTCAATTCCTACCATGTGATGTTGCCAGTTGTTATGTAACAGATTATTACCATTATTATCATTTTAAGATGGTCAAACCATTTTTCCTTTCCTACTGCTTGTGAAAAGGGGCCACGATGGCACAGTGGGTTAAACTACCAAGCTGCAGAACTTGCTGACTGGAAGGTCAGTGGTTCAAATCCATGGACAGAGTGAGCTCCTGTTGTTAGCCCAAGCTTCTGCTGACCTAGCAGTTTGAAAACATGCAAAAGTGAGTCCATCAATAGGTGCTGCTGTGGTGAGAAGGTAATGGCGCTCCATGCAGTCATGCTGGCCATATGACCTTGGAGGCATCTATGGACATCGGCTCTTCAACTTAGAAATGGAGGTGATCACCATCCCCCAAAGTAAGACGCAACTAGACTCAATGTCAAGGGGAAACCTTTATTATTAATTATGGAAAGGAAAATAGAAGCATAGAATAATAGAGCTGGAAGAGACCACATGGATCATCTAGTCCAACCCCCTATCATGCAGGAAAATACCATCAAAGCTAAAGGTTTAAGAGGCCTGACTGGCTATTTCTCATCCAGTTACCAAGTAGAACTCAATTTGATCCTTGAACTAAATTTACCAGAAAATTGGGCAAAGCATAGTTTGTGGGGAAAACTATTGAAGAAATGCAATCAAGCCACTCCTTCCAATAGCAAAAATTGTGAAAGCTTGAAGGCATTGTATCTGGCCCACAAGCTTTATTTAGCTCATGCCTTTCTTTTTCTGACACTAAACAGATGGGAATGTAGCTTTCAGCTGTATCCATAGAGAAGGGGGATGAGAACGAAAAGCAGACCATGTCAGATGAAAATCCCACCTGGTGATTTGTCCAGGAACTCAGTGGCATCATCCGGGGGACTTCAACGTCCATGCCAATACAGCCTCTTTTTCATCTGGAGCAGTGGACCTAGTGTCGACCATGGCAACACTACGGCTCTCCCTCTGTGACTTGGGACCCACACACCAGGCGGGTCATACCCTAGATTTAGTCTTCAGCGCAGGCATCCAAGTGAGCCTAGCCTCTACTATAGAGGTTCCATGGTCGGATCACTGTGCCCTGAGAATCCGGATAGAACTGGCTCCCCCGCCCTGCAAGGGCGTCGAACAAATTTGGGTTCGCCCAAAGAGACTTATGGAATCCTCTAGATTCCTGAATGCTCTGAGGGATCTGGAGTCTGTCAGCACCTCTATCGATGAGCAAGTGGACGACTGGAACATCAAACTGTCCAATGCTCTCGATGAGATCGCCCCTAGACGCCCTCTCCGACCCCGTAGAAACCGATCACCTTGGTTTACCGAGGAGCTCCGATCGATGAAACGGGAGAAGAGACGGCTAGAGAGCGTGTGGAGGAGACTCCATGATGAAGGTTCAAAACCAGCTTATAAGCTTTTTATGGATGCTTATGAGCATGCTATCAAGGAAGCGAAAAATTCATATTATGCAACTGTCGCCCCTTGGGGCCCTTGGAACCTGACCTCACTGGATAAACCACACAGCAGCTAAGGTACAACGGGTTTTATTTAGAATAGGTAGGTATAGGAAAGAGCCTGAGGCAATACAAGGCCTTCAGGTAGCAGCAATCAACAGGAACGTGCGGCAAGCATATAATCCGCATCAACAGGATTCCAAGCAGAGGAAAACAGGAACAAGCCGGATATAATGGAAAGTCTCTCAAAGGATCCCCACCGGGTTATAGAGGCAGGGAACAGCTTCTCAGTGGCAATAAAGTTCTTTAGCAATAAAGTCTCTGCAGGAACAGCACTGGATCATCACCCGAACGTGGTAGTAAGCAGCAACAAGGCAGCCCAATGCTGGCTGAGTGGCAAGACTTCTGGAAGGCCCGAAGTGGCCTTTCTCACAGAAGCATCCTCCTAAGCACGACGTTGGTACGAGATACCCGCAATGGGTATCCTGGGCAGTTATAGTATTTCCTGGCTTTGATCTACATGCGTCGAGTGTCAATGCTCTATGATTGATGGTCAGCTATATGTTTTGGTTACTTCAGTCTCTCTGGAATGCCTTGCTCATTAGCAAATTGCAGCTGGCAAAAGGGAGTCACTCTTGAGGCACCCACAAGGCGCTTCGCTATCAGGGAGGCTCGTTTGAGTAACCTTGATCTATCCAAGCTATGCATTCATGACTGGTTTCACACGGGAAATGCAAAGAGGCCCAGGGGGGGAACTCTGGAATCAAGCCGGCTGACTTAGAAAGCATCTTACAGCCGTCCTGGCTGAGGTGCCGCTCAAGCAATACTGAGGCCTGAGGTCCTTGGAGCGTGACAGCAACCTTGATAGCATCTGCCAGCTCACGCCCGGCACAATTGTTTAAGATAATTAGGTCTTTGACGATGGTCCCTACCATCCCTAACAACGATGATCAGGCCCTTTCTGCTGAGGCTTTTCAGAGCATTTTCACGGACAAGATCTCGACCCTCCGCCGGGACCTTCCAGCCACGATTGATACAGTTAGTGAACTTGAGACTCCGTGGCCTCTTGCCGGGCCCACCTTTGACCAGTTTGCACCACTGGATGCAGAAGCTGTCAATAGGATTGTGGCTGCAACTAGACCGACCACCTGCTCCCTCGATCCGTGCCCCTCCTGGCTGGTGAAAGCTAGCCTGGAGGGGTTGCGTGACCCTCTGTTGAATATAATCAACGCCTCCCTTCCAGAAGGTTTTAAAGAGGCGGTGGTCTCTATTGCTAAAGAAGCCGGGATTAGATCCAACAGTCCCTTCCAATTACTGTCCAGTTTCGAATTTAATGTTCCTGGGCAAGGTGATTGAGAGGGCAGCAATGGAGCAGTTGCAGTCTTTCCTAGATGATGCAACTTGGCTAGACCCCTTCCAGTCCGGCTTCCATTCTGGGCATGGGACGGAGACAGTCCTGGTCTCCATCTCAGATGAGCTGTGTTGCCAGCTGGAACAAGGCGGGTCGCCGATGCTTGTGTTATTGGACCTCACAGCAGTGTTTGATACAGTTGATTATGATCTATTGACCCACTGCCTGGCCGGGGTGAGCGGGACAGCCCTTAAATGGGTGTCCTCATTTCTTCGGAACTGGCTGCAGCGAGTAAGGAGAGGCAAGGTTGTCTCCGGGGGTTCCCCGCTTCATTGCGGGGTCACTCAGGGGGTAATTCTCTCCCCTCTGTTATTTAACATCTATATGCGACCACTTGCCCAGGTGGTATGTAGCTTTGGGCTTGGGTGTCACCAGTACACTTATGACACTCAGCTCATTCTGAGGATGGATGGGCGGCTCGAATCCGTACCCGATAATTTCCATCATTGCCTTGAGGCCGTCACTGGATGGCTGCAAGCCAGTAGGTTGAAGGTGAATCCGGCTAAGATGGAGATCCTGTGGCTTGGTTGTCCGGGCGGTGGGGATGTTCAGCTTCCGACCCTGGATGGCATGACACTATGTCCGTCGTCATCCGTTAAGAGCCTCGGGGTGACTTTGGACCCTCTGCTCTCGATGGAGGCTCACATCTCCAGCGTCAGCAGAGTGATGTTTTTCCATCTTCGCCAGTTGAGGAAGCTGGCCCCCTACCTGTCCCGGCATGACCTGGCCACAGTGATCCAAGCTACGGTCATCTCGAGGCTAGACTACTGTAACGCTCTGTACATTGGCCTTTCTTTGCCAGTGATCCGGAAACTTAAGCTGGTGCAGAACGCTGCAGCCCGACTCCTTGTTGGGGTCCCGGTAAGCTATCACATCATGCCAATCCTGCGCGAACTGCACTGGCTACCTATTGAATGCCGGATTACCTTCAAAGTGTTAGTCTTGACTTTTAAGGCGTTACATGGTCTGGGGCCAGTGTACCTACGGGACCGCCTCATCCCCTATTATCCCACTAGATCTTTACGCTCCAAAGAGCAAAACCTCCTGGTTGTTCCTGGTCCTAGGACATATCGCCTGACTGCAACCCGTCGCCGGGCTTTCTCGATCGCTGCTCCAGTACTTTGGAACGCGTTGCCCGCCAATGCCGAGCAGGCTTTCGGCAGGCTTCCAGCAGGCTTTCGGGGTCAGGTGAACTGCAGTTTTTCTTTGTGTATCGCCATCTTGCACTATCCTTTGTTGCCGCAACGTTCTTTTAATGTACGGCTTACTGTGTTATTTTAATCTGTCGTTTTAACTGTGTTTTTAACTTTTGGCTGTGTTTTGGCTGTTTTTTATGACTATGTTGTGAGCCGCCCCGAGCCACTGGGAGGGGCGGCAAACAAATACGAATAAATAAATAAATAAATAAACGAGTATGGCCACACCTCTGTCACAAGTTCAGGTTGTCACCTCTACTTTTTGTAATTCAGTCCAAAGGACTAATGGGACCGTGCATTCATCCCTAAAACTAACTATCTATCATCACCATCACTAAAACATTACTCATGCCTTTCCTATACCTCTATTGGTATAGTTACAGCAAAGAAGGAAGCCTAACTGACCGCAAGAAGGAAAATATGGTACTGATGACAATGCAAGAAAGAAAAAAAAAGTCTGCGTAGAAAGCTCTTAGCTCTGACCCATTTCTATGGAGGCAAAACCCAACGGGAAAGGTTACCTGAACCATCACCTGCCCTGTGATAGGCAACTACTGAAGCCACAGCTGACTCCCAAGAAGACAGGTATTTGAGAAACAGGCAGTTCATGGCCAGTAACCTTCTCTATCATCCTCTGTCACAAGAGTACAGAAAGCAACATCCATGCATGGAGGATAGTTATGAAAATGATCAATGAGGCATTACATATTACTATCAGGACTGAGTAAAACATGAAAACATTTCATACGTTTTAAAAGTTAGCAAATCTGGGAGCTAAAATTAAACATGGGATTAAATAAACCACTGCTGCTAAAGCTGGCAGCCACATGTCCGGTTTTTCCTTCTTTCAGTTACATCTATGGTAGAGTTTTCCATATCTGAATGTCACAATGTTCTGCTTTTCCTTACCCTGCCATAGGCGTGTTTCCTAAAAAATGCATCTAGAAAAGCCCCAAATCAAGAGAACAGAATAAATGCAGAAAAACAATTTTGTGGGTTCCCACTGTTTCCTTTGCAGCCCTAAATTACATCAAGCCTTAAATTGAATAGCTAGTCTAAGCAGCGGAGACCTGTTGAATCACTGAAGTATGTTAACACTTCTGAAAATCCCACTGAATGAATCGGTCCTGGTTTGACAGCAATATGTGTGAAAAAGATATTGGAGTCCTCATGGACAACAAGTTAAACATGGGACAACAATATCATATGGCTAAAAAAGTCAATGGGATTTTGACCTTCAAAAATAGTATAGTGTCTAGATCCAGGGAAGTCGTGCTACCCCTCTATTCTGCCTTGGTCGGATCACATCTGGAATATTGTGTCCAATTCTGGGCACTGCATTTTAAGGGAGATGTTGACAAGCCGCAATGTGTCCTTTCCTGTAGTTTGAAAGCCATTGGAGCCAGAGGAGGGCAAGTAAAATGTTCAAAGATCTGGCGAACAAGCGCTATGAGGAGTGGCTTAAAGAGCTGGGCATGTTTAGCCTACAGAAGAGAAGGCTGAGAGGGGACATGATGAGGACCATGTACAAAAATGTGAGGGGAAGTCACAGGGAGGAGGGAGCAAGCTTGATTTCTGCTGCCCTGGAGACTAGGACGAGGAACAATGGCTTCAAACTACAGCAAAGGAGATTCCACCTGAACATTAGGAAAAATTTCTTAACTGTGTTCAGCAGTGGAACTCTCTGCCCCAGAGTGTGGTGGAGGCTCCTTCTTAGGACGCTTTTAAGCAGAGGCTGGATAGCCATCTGTCTGCGGGGCTTTGAATGCAATTTTCCTGCTTCTTGGCAGGGGGTTGGACTGCATGGCCCATGAGGTCTCTTCCAGTCAGGCATGTAGCCAGGCAGGCAGGGAGGGCTTGAGGGGCTTCAGCCCCCCTCCCCTGAAATTCTCAGGGTGGTCCACGAGAAGGCCTTACTGATACATTATTTAAACTGTTATGTTTATTCGTATCATGATCTGATCACCAGGCTCAATATATCCCATATGCATGGGGGTATTGGGATAACGATACAAAAGTTTTGCTAGGGTAGACCCCCCCACTCAGACCCCCACCCCGAATCTAACTCAGCCCCCTCCCCGAATCAAAATTCTGGCTACGGGCCCGCTTCCAGCTCTATGATTCTCTGATTCCATGATTAGTAGCGACTAAATTGTGCGGCTTGAGTATCCCTTATCCAAAATCCTTGGGACCAGAAGTGTTTGCATTTTGAAATACTTCTACTTGCATTTATATACATAACGAGATATTGAGGAGCTGGGACCCAAATGTAAACATGAAACAAAGTTTGTGTACATTGAACAATCAGAAAGTAAAAGTGTCACGATCTCAGCCACACATGAGGAAAGTTTTGGAGTAATTTGGATTTTGGGATTGCAGATAAGGGATGCTTAACCTGTATTTAACCTTCTGAGTACAGTTCAAAAACTAAGGGTGTACCCACATCAGCAAAGGCACCTACGTGACCATGACACAGGATAGGCAAAAGGGAACATACACTGGATAACATCACAATATGGGCTACACAGAATACAGACCTTCTGTAGGCAAAAGCAGACACATTACCATAGAATTATTTCTTATCAAAAGCTTAACTTCTTGGTACAGAGGAGGGGAATGTAATGTAAAACATTTGGTTTGGGCAGCAGGACTCATGTCGTCCAAGTCCCGAATTCACATCATCCAGTTTTTGGATCTGGTCCGGCTTTACATTTAAACTTTAGCATCCTACTAATAAGGAAGCAATGCTGATTGATGTACGACGGTATGAAACTTTTAATTGTTTTGTTATTCAGTTTAAAAACTCCCATTTGCTTTATGGCAAACACTTAAGACAGCAATTCCAGTGGCAGCCTCATTCTGTTTCTCAGGCAAAGGTGCCTGCCAAGATTTAGCTGCCTGAGCAATTCCACAACAGCCATGCACTTTGCACAAACACTCCAGAACTTAATTAATTTTTAACAACAACTCAGAAATGGTCACAAGGCCCAATGCAAATCACCCAGGAACTTCCATATGTTGCATTCCACCCACATTTGGATTTTAAAATCAATTTTGTTGAAAAGCATTACTATAGCCATTGATTTCAGTTGTGTATTTGTAAAGATTATGAGAGAACTGTGGTGCAGTGGCTTGAGTCTGAAGTAAGAGGCTGAGAGGCCAGATGTGTTAGCTGGCCCTGATTGTTTCCTGTCTGGAATTCCCTGTTTTCTGAGTGTAGTTCTTTATTTACTGTCCTGATTTTAGAGTTTTTAAATACTGGTAGCCAGATTGTGTTCATTTTCATGATATCCTCCTTTCTGTTGAAATTGTCCACATTGTGCATTTCAATGGCTTCTCTTGAAGGCATACAACAACAATTTCTAAAAGAATAGTACTGAATTGTTTTCTCCATGTTTTTAAAGACGGAAATCTTGATTTGTTTTTCTGTTAGGACAGGCAAAAGAATCATGTAACCTCAGGACTGGAATCAACCAGTTTTCCTTCCCCAAATCCCACACGGCAATTGTAAAAAATGAAAGTATTTGCAATATTTGGATAGGGAACAAAATGACCGAACAATTATTGAAAATCCACTGGAAAGCCTATTTCTTTATTTCTTGAGGTCATCAACATTCAGGCAGCAAGAAGTTTCCCATACAGATACTTAAAAGCAATTGGGGACAATAAGATACTAATTTTGGGTGATCGGAAGCCCGGTGGAGTCCTAAACTAAACAGTGCAGCTTTCTGGACCTCTGGCCATACTCACTACTGGTTTGAGAAGTTAATAGCATGTAAATGTTCTAACCATAATTTTTGCTTATTTGAGCAAGAATTGAATATGATTTTTGCAAATGCCATCCCGTAAGTATTCAGTGTGCAGACTGCAAATGCTGTAACACATGTAGCCAAAATAATTCCACCATTTTCACATGGAGATATGGCATCCAGCCTCCTTTAGCTAAACTAGCCTGGAGCTACCATAAAGGTAAAGGTTTCCCCTGAAATTAAGTCTAGCTGTGTAAGACTCTAGCTGTGGGGGCGGGGGGCAGTGCTCATCTCAATGTTTAGCCGAAGAGCCAACATTGTCCATAGACACCTCCTAGGTAATGTAGCTAGCATGACTGCATGAAGCTACATGAGTAGATCTATTGATCTATTCACATCTGCATGTTTTCAAACTCCGGGGGCTCCACCACTGTGGGCACCAGAGCTGCCATAGTTGGCCATTAATCTAACAACAATATAAAGGTATTTCCCACAATTTACATACTCTACTTGGTTACACATACCTAACTATTTTACTTTGGTTGGATGTCATGTGGAATAGATGGCCATATGTTGGGCGTGCTTTGATTGTTTATTCCTACATGGCAAGGAGTCGGACGGGATGACCCTTGTATTCTCTTCCAATTCATATGATTCTATGAACTACATCAAACTGTGCCCAAATCTCACAAACTTACTAGACAGTAGCTGTACTGAGCAATGGAGGTCAGTTCATATGTCAATCCAGGTGCAGAAAGAGGAAGGCCGTTCCCTGCAAGCCAGGCAGTGATAAGGAATTGCAATAACGTCTTGCTTATCATTGTTGCAGCCTTGCTTGCTGGCAAAGCTGTGTCTGTGTCATCTATCTATGTGTCCCTATCTTTAGTTGAAAAGACCTCCATCTATTGGTAAACCTGCTACCTGGTAAAATAGCTTGTGAGGGCATTTATGTTCATGGCATTAGTGCTAGAATTGTGGCTATGCAATGCTAGTGAATATGGAGCTATAACTCTAGGTTACAAATCCATAACTGCAATACAGAACGACAGCTTCTGATGCTGGCCTAACTTGTAGGTTTGTGACTTATGATCCTGTATGTGAAGTGGTTCATGCACTTGGATGCACGCAGAATTGCTGTTGCTATTTCTGTGCCAAATTATTTATGTCCAGTTCCTTTTAGGCAAGCATAGTAGCCATTCTGCTCTGCACAGAGACACAGAACAGTAACTAAACAAAGCATTTCCTGCTGCTCTTTGCTAACTGCATTGGTAACTGCGCAATGCTTGACAATCAACTGTTTTGCTTAGGCAGGTAAGGACAGATTGCAGAAGTTAACATTAAAAGAAAGGTAAAGAGCATTTTTTCCTTCTTGCTAATTTGCAATATCCTGTCAGGAAGAGGTAAAGCTCCTGATTGTTGGTTGCCGCAACATAGAGCTACATTCCAAGCTCTGAACAAAGGTGAACAAATGGGACTTTTGCTATAAATCTTGACAAAGCCAAGGAAAGGACTGGAAAATTAGTCACTCTGAAAACAGATCACATAACTCTTGTGCAGTAGTAGCAGCAACTCTGCTAAGCTAACGCATTGTGTGTTATCTCCAAGAGTCCCAAACTGTGCAGCTCCAAAGCTTCTCAAAAACCTGGCAGAGTAGAGGTGAGAATGTCAGTACATAAAAATGTAGGTACAAGAAGAACAGAAAACACAAAAGGGTTGATGGAAGACTTGTGGAAACTACTGAAATGTAGGCAATTCTTTTAGAGTTAAGATTACTATTTAGAGTTAGGATTTACTAAGTACTACTAGAGCCAGAAGCTTTTCTATTAGGATTTACAAATTCAATGCTACAAAAACAAACAAAAAATGAAAACAAAACCCTCAAACTGAAACTCTTTTTATACATGGTAACTGGAGGAAGGATTGTTTATGCTTACTCTTGGGAACAAGAAGAAATTCCTACCCAAGATTGATGGATTGCAGAAATGTTGGATATGGCAGGGATGGACAAACTGACTAGGCTTATACCATAGCCACAACCTTCCAAATTTGAAGAAGAATGGCAGCTTTTTAAACTGAGTATTTAAAAGAAAGAAAATGAAAATATTGGGTTTTTATATAATTAAGTGGAAACTAGTAGTGCAGGGATCTAGGAATAACAAGAAAAGAAAAAATAGGAAGATTTATGACCAAAAGGATAGATTTTTTTCCTACATGAAGTTGCTGGGAGAGATCATCTGGAGTTTTGGAGTTTGATGCCATCTGTATGCAGATGACGTCCGACTCTATCACTCTTTTTCATCTGCTACTACGGAGGCTGTTCAGGTCCTGAGCCGGTGCTTGGCGGCTATGACAGTCTGGATGAGGGTGAACAAATCGAAACTGAATTCAGACAAGACGGAGGTACTCCTGGTCAGTCATAAGGCCTAATAGGGTATAGGGTTAAAGCCCATGTTGGATGGGGTTACGCTTCCCCTGAAGACACAGCTTGCGAGTTCTCCTGGATTCATCACTGAGCCTAGAACCCAACTTTTGGTGGTGGCTGGGGGAGCATTTGCACAATTAAAACTTATGTGCCAGTTGCACCTGTACTTTGAGAAGTCAGACTTGACCACGGTAGTCCACACTCTTGTTACATCCTAAATAGACTACTGCAACGTGCTCTACATGGAGTTTCCTTTGAAGAGTGTTTGGAAGATTCAAGTAGTGCAACAGACAGCAGCCTGGTTTCTAACTGGAGTGAAACAGGGGGCACACAACCCCACTGTTGTGACAGCTCCACTGTCTGCCAGTCTGCTACCGAGCACAATTCAAAGTACTGGCTTTAGCCTATAAAGCCATAAACGGTTCTGGCCCAGCTTACCTGTCCAAATGTATCTCCTTCTATGAAACATCATGGAGATTAAGATCTTCTGGGGAGGCCCTGTTCTCAGTCCCACCTTCTTTGCAAGCGTGGTTGGTGGGGACAAGAGACAGGGCCTTCTCAGTGGTGGCCCCTCATCTATGGAACTACCTCCCTTGTGATATTCGATCAGCTCCTTCCCTCCTAACTTTTAGAAAGAAAGTTATGGCTATGGGACCAAGCTTTTGGAGAGCAAATGCAGTGTAATAAATAAAAGTAGAATCTGTGCAATGACAATTGGGATGGCTCTGGACTACAATCCTGGGCGGTGTGATTTTAATAATGTGATATTGATAATTGATATACTGTAATTGTTCAGATGTTTAAATTTTTGGTTTTAATATAATTGTTTATTTAACTCTATGTTATTTTTATGGGACTGAATTATTGCCAATGTGTAACGCTCTTCTGAGTCCTCTTCGGCGTTGACAAGGGCAGGATACGAAGGTGGTAAATAAATAAATATTTTTTTGATTATGAAGAAGAGAGCAGAGACAGAATAGGAAGCATTAGTTAGGGCTTTCTATTTTTCATTTCTCAACTGTTCTATCTTCGTTTCAGGATGCGGAACAATGGCTTCAAACTTCAGGAACTTCCTAACCGTGAAGAGCTGTTCAGCAGTAGAACCCTCTGCCTCGGAGTGTGGTGGAGACTCCTTCTTTGGAGGCTTTTAAGCAGAGGCTGGGTGAACATCTGTTGGGGGCGCTTTGAATGTGATTTTCCTACTTCTTGGCAGGGGGTTGGACTGGATGGCCCACAAGGTCTCTTCCAACTCTATGATTCTATGAAACACTGTACACCTGCTTTTCTATCTTTCTGTTTTAGATTAGAAAAGAAATGTTCTCCTTTGTTCTTTGTCTTTTTTTTTAACATCATAGAAACCTTTTCCGTAGTAGATACCAATGGAAGAAAACGAAGATGTAAGATGCTAAAAATGCCCTTGTTCTTGTACCCTCTCCATTTTTTTCACTTTTGCAACTTTTATTGTAATAAAAGTTTAGTTTTCATCCACATTGACCATCTGTAGACTTTTGAAAGTAGTCATGGGTACGTACGTAACCAGCATGTACAGTTTATTGGGTGAATCTTCATCTTCATTGTGTTTTTGAGACAAGCGCACATGGATGCGATAAGGAACATTCAGTATTCCTTTTGCCCAGACAGCTTTGTTCATGTGTACATTGGGAGCCCCATCTCCTTCATTGAAAAATTTACAGATCTCCTTCAGAGCACAAGGCGCCCACTTTTTGAAGCCCACACCATGGATCCATTTGTGAATGTTTATACTATATTCCCAAGTAACCACCTCATTGATGGCCGATCGCCCTTTCTTCTTTTCACCACTTTTCTTTCCCAGGACCATCTTGCTCAGGACCCGACCAAAAAGCTACCTCCTCCATTTTTCATATCTTTGCAATCAAAATTATATGGGAAAAAAAGATTACTATTGACACAATTGTATGTATGTAGGCTAGACACCTAAGATTCTAGGCCTCATAAATGCAATAAAAATGACTACTTAGGCATTTATGCAATATGTATGAAACCTGCTAGAAACCCCTCCTAAAATAGGCCGCTACATCTCTCTGTGCTTCCAGTACCACTTCTTCTTATCCAGACTCTGTCTTTTATCTCCTGTCATTATAAGTGAACCTGTATATGGATAGCATGCAGTCTCTGTCCATTTTTACAGTACCTGGTTACCCTGTCCTCCCTTTACTGCAAATTGTTTTATTCACCAGGAATCAACTGCAGATTTTGAGAGCCTTTAGCAGCAGCAATATTGTATACCTAAGGTGCAACCCCCTCTTCTTTCATAAAAAGTTTTCCTAATGAGTTTCTATTCATTCTTTTTGTGTCAAGAGTGTCTTGAGAAACCGCAAGTCACTTCTGGTGTGAGAGAATTGGCTGTCTGCAAGAACATTGACCAGGGGACACCTGGATGTTTGATTTACCATCCTTGCTTCTCTCAGGTCCCTGCATAGGGAGCTGGAGCTGATAGAGGAAGCTCATCTGTACTGTCCCTGGATTCTAACCTCCAACCTATTGGTCATCAGTCCTACCGGCACAAGGGTTTAACCCATTGTGCCACTGGGGGCTCCTGTAATGTGGCAAGTGAACATCTAGTTTCATGTGTGTCTGCCATACCACTTTATTTCAACTGGAGAAAAAAAATGAGAGTACAAAAGTTGTGCAATTTATTTTTTAAAAAAAGAAAATTCACCTATAAATAATGTATTGGAAACATGTTTCACCTTTCCTCTGAATGTTTTTTTTTGGTGCAGGGTAGATCAAGCCTGGATTACAAGCCTTGCCAAACACCGTAGGCACCAATGGTTTAAGAGATTCTCTTACAGCCTAGGGAGAGAGCTGTAACATTTTTGTCTTTCACTCTGAAGCCTCTTGCTGAAAAGGCTGAGACACAGATTGTAGGGAACTTGGCAGGTGCTGCCGAAAATATGTGCATTTAGATGGAGGCAGAAGGATGTAGTTGGCAAGGGCTCCCTGTGGTTCTGCAGACAGGAAGCTCTTGTATCCCAACATGTCATCGCAAACAACATAATGACTGGACAGACCTGTTTTGATGTCGTTCTCATCAGCCTGCAAACCACAGTAGTGATTATTACAGTGACTCATCTGCCTAGAAAGAAGGATCTAGAGAAAAAAGTCTAGACAGCTATTACCTTTGAGCAACAGCTCAGGGAATGAAATATTTGAGGCTAGATACCAAGAACTTTGTCAGCTGATGGTCATTTAAGCTGTAGAAGAGACTGTCATGATCCATGTAAGACTCTCTGCATCCCCAAGTGTCTTGGGTGAAAGGGGAAATGTATTCATTTATTCACCAGCTGCATTTTTATCCCATCCTTCATTCAATAAACTCAAGGTGGCATAAATGGCTATCCTCCAACAACTTTTTCCTCTCAACAAGCCCGTGAGGTAGATCACTCTACTCCAGTGCCTCCCAACTTGTGGTCTGTGGACCACCAGTGGTCTGCAAGAACAAAATATGTTCTGTGGCCTCACTATTACTACGCTGCTGCCTCAAAACCATGTGGCAACGAGAGCAACTGGTCTTGCGAAACACTTTTCTAGTGCTGAGGCAACGGGGATGTCAGGAAGGGAGAGGCTGACAACCCACAAAAGACTGCTACTACCACATCAGCTTTAGATTTTAAAATATGGTTTTCTGTGGACAAGCAGATGGCGACTACTGGATGGCATATGTTCTGTATCAGAAACTAGAGCTGATGTAGTCTATCCAATGCAATTTTATGAATCAGCACTCCAAATAATCAAACCGAATCTAAAGTTGACCAAAATGTGATTCATAACCCTTTTGGGACTAATGCTTGAGAGTGGTCCCTGGTCAAATGGTCCCTGATCAAAAAAAAGGTTGGGAACCACTGCTCTACTCTCTGATCCAAAGTCACCCAGTGAGTTTCCAAACTGACTGAGCCTTGTACCTGGATATCCTATGTTGCAGCCCAATGCTCTTAAATCAACAGCTCTCCTAGAATGGGCTTTAACTAAGGAAAAACTAGTTAGGTCTACAAAGTCCAATAACATAACATCCTACATAAAGACTAAGAAATAAGGACATAAATTTTGATAGACTACAGTTCACTCATCAGATGCAGAAAAAAATTATCTAGTGTTGATGGTGTGTGTGAGGCTATAAATGATAAACTCATACTGGGAAAAACAGGCCTAAATTCTGTTGTAAGCCTTGACGACAATAACTCCATTCAATAACTGAATTTACCTATATGTTGACTCACCTGTCAAAAATTTACTAAGTAGGTCTTCTCTAGTTAAGACTGAATGAGATGCCAAGTTGCCAAATGTAAACTGACAGTGTCAATTATATGAATGTAATGCTAGTAATTTCTGCATTTAATTTCTCTAAGTAATAACTGTGTGCAACAACAGTGCTCTTCCCATCGCATATAATGTACATATATTTAAGATTCTGGATAATACTCTTCACATGAAATGCGTGGACATAGGAAAGTTTCTCCTCTGTATTTCTTTAGGGAGAATAGATGCGTTAAAAAGATCACTATGGGCAGGCAGACTTCAGGCTTACTTTTTAAAATGAGGATCCAATGATCCCTTAAACCAGTGGTTCTCAACCTGTGGGTCCCCAGATGTTTTGGGCTTCAACTCCAAGAAATCCCAACAGCTGGTAATCTGGCTGGGATTTCTGGGAGGTGTAGGCCAAAACACCTGGGGACCCACAGGTTGAGAACCACTGCGGTTTAAACAAAGCCTGATACAAATTCAATACAGTTAGAGCGAGAGAATTTTCACCCTGGAAAGTTATGCTCACTACCACAACTAAACAAAGCTCAAAGAAAAGAAGAAAGGAAGGAAAGAGAAACCAACCTTTCTTAAGTTCAACTTCAGTTTCAATCAGGGTGTTGTTGACAGCATTTGTCAATAGGCTGCAAATCATCATGAGATCTACCTCCAGTACATCATTGTATTTAAATGTAGCCTGTGAGCATGACAAAGAAGAATGATAAAATCAAGATTTTCTCACCCAAGGCTTGCCAGTTCGCACCAACATTCCCTGGTACTGTCTACCTTGGAAAAACTATGAACTCTCCTTATCAAGAGGCATTGAAATAGAAGCTAGACAACCATGTTGGAACTTCAATATCCTTGCAGTGGAAAGGGGGTTCCACTAAATGTGGTGTACTACATATACCGTATTTTTCGCACCATAAGACGCAGTTTTTTTCCTCCCAAAGTAGGAGGAAAAATCAGCTGCGTCTTATGGAGCGAAGAGGGGGGGGGGAGGCGATAGAAAGCCTTTCCCTTGGCCGCCTCCTCCTCGGTCCCGCCTCTTCCTCCGCCTCCTCTGCCTCCGCCACCGCCCGCCCCTCCGCCGCCTCCACCGCTTACCGCCGCCACCCTCGCCGCCGCGGCGCATGCGCAGTAAGTCCCAAGCGCGTCTGGCGCGTCTGACGTCTGACGAGGTGCGCCAGGCGTGCCTGCAGCAGCGCCAGCGTCAGACGTCAGACGCATGAGGCGCGCTTGGGACCTACTGCGCATGCGGGGCGGCGCGAGGAGGCGGCGGTAAGCGGCGGAGGCGGCGGGAGGCGGCGGAAAGGGGCGGGAGGCGGCCTCCGCCGCTTTCGCTGCCACCGCCGCCTCCGCTGCCCCACCGCCGCCTCCCTCGCGCCGCGGCGCATGCGCAGTAAGTCCCAAGCGCCTCACGCGTCTGACGCCTGACGCTGGCGCGCTGACGCAGGCACGCCTGGCGCACCTGTGTCAGACGCCAGACGCGCCAGACGCGCTTGGGACCTACTGCGCATCGGCGGGCGGCGCGGGGAGGCGGCGGTGGCGGCGAGGCGGCGGAAAGGGGCGAAAAGCGCGGGGGCAAAGCGGCGGAAAGGGGCGCGGCGGAGGCGGCGGTAAGCGGCGGAGGCGGCGGGCGGTGGCGGAGGCAGAGGAGGCGGGACCGAGGAGGAGGCGGCCAAGGGAAAGGCTTAGGGATGGCGGAGGGCGCCGAGGAGGGTCCACCCTTCCAGAAGAAAATTGGAAAAAAATTATTTTGGGCAAAAAGTGGGCCCCGGCGCTTGAAGCACTTTTTGGCCCAAAATATTTTTTTCCAATTTTCTTCTTCTAAAATCTAGGTGCGTCTTATCATCCGGTGCGCCTTATGGTGCGAAAAATACGGTAGATTTTAACCTGGATCCCGGATATCCAGGTTCAAATCTCTATTGTGCTCAAAATTCAGTGTGTCCTTGGCTCTCTCCCTTCCTTTCATCCTGATCAGTCCAGAACCCTCTCAGACACTGTGAGCTATTCTGGGGTAGTCTTTTCCATCCAGCAATGGTCTTGACTTGATCCCAAATCTCAACAGAAGTGAAACATGTGGAAAACTGTTTAATATACACAAGAAAATCTAGAACCCCACTTTTAACATTCCTACTATACAAGCTATACAACAAGGAATCCCTGAAATCTGAAGGTGGGAAGCTCTAAATCCTATTAACATTTTTGACTACCCAACCTCTTAGCAATATGCAATTATTCCAAGCTTCTTTGTGCGATGCATTGCTGGTTCTCCTTCCAACCCCCAAATCGCCATTAATGGCAGCCTCAGCAGCTGTACAGGTTAGCCCATGCTGTGCTAGGCACACAACTAATTGCTTGACTATATTATTATGTTTGCGTTTGTGAAATATTGTTCCCTTACACTGCAAATAGACACAGGCTCCAAAATGCAAAAGTTGTTTTTCTTTTAACAACTAATTATTACTAAGACCGAGCATATGCTAAGACTGTGCCATGCAAGCAGAAAATCTGGATATAGATGCAATAATGTTACCCTAATCAAAAAAGAGAATATTATTATTATTTTAGATGCTGCTATATTTCTCTTCCTCCTTCCTTAGTCCTTTTACTATTTCAAGTGTCTCTTCAAAGTTAAGGAATAGAAGCTAGTAAAGTACAAACAATAATCCCTTATGAGGCTAGAGTGAAAATGAGCCATGAGTAGAACCAAACACAGACAGATGTGAACATATGGAGCAAGTCCGCAATATATCTAGATGACACATTCTTTAGTGAGGATATATTTTTCAAAGCATCATATACACATTGAATATTACATGCATTTTCTAGGAGAAAGAATTTTAGAAAGTACTCTAAACACATTGATCAGGTCAATATGCCATTCCTGTTAGTCTGTACTGGAGAACTGGGAATAAGATGTAGAAGTGGGTGTTTTCCCCTCAAACTTTCTCTTCACTTGCAAGTTTTTTAGGTACAGTCCCCATCACTTGCCAATATGTCCAAATCAAGCAAGATGGAGTTAAGGGTGAAGAGTATTGGTTCAAAGGATTGCAACCTGTAGTTCAGAGACAATTCCTAGTTAGCAGAAAATAAAATCTGCCCACATCTGAACCTCACAATGAAAAAAAGTGTTTTCCCTGTCCTTCCAAGTCATGTTTGAAGGATCTGACAGCCAAGATGAGCCTGAAAGGCTTCCCGCTAAAAATAATTTTGGAGAGGACACCACATAACTATTTATTTTAAGCATGCTTTGAACCATGGCATTTATTTTAAACTTTTCAGATTTTAAAAAAACTGCTGCAGTTAAGTGGGTATTATTTCTAAATGGGTTATGCACCCCCCCCCCCTTAGGCTTCTACGTAGTTTCTCCAAGGTGTAGAAAGAGGAAGCTAGTTGAAAAACATTCAAGTTTGGTGAGAACCCTGTATTTTCTCTGGTTGGTTTGGATGCAGAAAGAAAAGGAGAATCAAGTGGAGGTTGGGATCCTGCTTGGTTTGTTTCTTTTGAGTTTACTCTGTATATATGCAGGGCTTTCCTTATTTCATTGTAATGTTTGTTTTTTCTTAGGTTTACTCGCTTATTTTTGTTTCATTTGAACTTGTTTATATTTTGTAAATTATTCATTTTTCCCCAAATATTTTCGTGAGGTTTTATTTGTTTTTCGGAACGCAACACATAAATAAATCTTCTTTGCTATCTCACACTGATTGTTTTCAGATGACTAGCTAAATTGAGCAATATATAAGATACCAAGCTAAACCAAGCAGTATATAACTCTTGGCTAAGGAAGCCCTGGGAGGCAGCATGGGTCCCATAACTGCTGCTAAATTGCCTCGTCTCATAGAATCATAGAGTTGGAAGAGACCTTGTGGGCCATCCAGTCCAACTCCCTGCCAAGAAGCAGGAAAATTGCATTCAAAGCACCCCTGACAGATGGCCATCCAGCCTTTGCTTAAAAACCTCCAAAAAAGGAGCATCCACCACACTCCAAGGCAAAGAGTTCCAATGCTGAACAGCTCTCACAGTCAGGTTTGTCCTCATTTTTAGGTAGAACCTCCTTTCCTGTAGTTTGAAGTCATTGTTCAGTGTTCTAGTCTCCAAGGCAGCAGAAAACAGGCCTGCTCCCTCCTCCCTATGACTTCCCCTCACATATTTATACATGGCCATCATTTCTCCTCTCAGCCTTCTCTTCTGCAGGCTAAACATGCCCAGCTCTTTAAGCCGCTCCTCATTCCCTGACAAAAAAAATCACAAAAATTGGTTACATTTGACAGGGAGGAAAATAGTGATCTATGGCAACCAATGATTCAACATCTCAATGTAAAATTAAACTAAAAATGCATATAAAGTATTCTATAAGGCTGTAGACAAGGAGGAAGCAGATATTAAGTTAGAGCCTATGATACCTTTATAGGAACTATTTAAATGTGACCTCTTAAAGAAAATATATTATCTGAGAAATGCATATGGAAAACTAATAGCTGGAAAGTATTGTACCGTATGCAACAAAACACTTACAAATGTATGCCTATTTGAATAAATAAATAAATCTTTAAAAAGGAAAAAAAGAAAATAGTGATCTATATCAGGACTGCAGGGCAAAGAGTGGAGATCTAGTGTTCTG
This sequence comes from Anolis apletophallus, assembly GCA_030556195.1. Taxonomy (NCBI): domain Eukaryota; kingdom Metazoa; phylum Chordata; class Lepidosauria; order Squamata; family Anolidae; genus Anolis; species Anolis apletophallus. Next base: position 39,036,481 of record JARBWK010000010.1, on the reverse strand, counting down.
CTTCTTCCAAGCCAGAAACACAACAGACCACCATACTTTAATGATTTCCACATGTTAAACTACAGTTTGTTGTAAGCCTGTAAGGGGAAGCCACATATATTCTTTGGTTTATGGATTCTGTCATTCGTGGCACTGCTGCAAAAATGGAGTTTATACAACTTGATTTCCTATTTCCTATTAACCACAGTTGACACAGCCACCCAAACCTAATTAACAGGAGCTAATTTTAATTATGGTTTGTGGAAATAAGCCAGCTACAACCAGACCCCCATGAAATCGAAAACCATGAATAAGAAATTGCTTTTTCTTTTTATTTATTTATTTATCACATTTATACCCCACCCTTCTCACCCAGCAGGGAACTCAGAGCAGCCTTACAATAGGCTGCTTACAATTCAATGCCTTTTCAACAGACAAATAGTAAAATAAACATGTACATTAAAAGCATGAAATTTAAAAGTAATAAAACATTAAAACCAATGATTGTAAACCACAAAATCTGTAATCATAGTCAAGGCCGTTTCAGTCATAACTGCACATTTCCTCTGCTCTTATTGTACTGCATTTTTACCCAAAGGCTTGGTCCCAGAACCATGTCTTCACATTTCTCTCTCTCTAAAGGTCAGTATTTATTTATTTGCTGTATTTATATACCGCTTTTCTCATCCCTGGGGGTACTCAAAGTAGTTTACACAGAAATAGTGGCAAAATTCAATGCCTTACAAATGTACAGTAGGGAGGGAGCTGACCTGATTTCACTGTGGAGGGAGTTCCATAGTCGAGGGGCCAGCAATAAGAAGGCCCTGTCCCTCATCCCCACCAACTGCACCTGTGAAGAAGGTGGGACTGACAGCAGGGCCTCCCCAGAAAATCTTAATCTCTGAGGTAGTTCATATGAGGTGATGCGTTCGGGCAGGTAAGATGGGCCGGAACTATTTAGGGCTTTATAGGCTAAAATCAGCACTTTGAATTTTGCTCGGCAGCAGATGGGCAGCCAGTCGAGCTGACGTAGCAGGGGAGTTGCGTGCTCCCTGTACGTTGCTCCGGTGAGCAATCTGGCTGCCACCTGTTGGACCACTTGAAGCTTCTGAACAGTCTTCAAAGGCAGCCCCACATAGAGCACGTTGCAGTCATCTATTTAGGATGTAACAAGAATCTGGACCACCTTGGTCAAGTCTGGCTTCTCAAGCTCCGGGCGAAACTTATGCAGAATATTTAATTGTGCAAAAGCTCCCCTGGCGACCGCCCAGACCTGGGGTTCTGGCACAATCATGAATCCAGGATCACTCCCAAGCTGCAAACCTGTGTCTTCAGGGGGAGTATAACCCTATTACTTGGGAGAATACCTTTCTATGAATTTCTAGGTTTTCTAGTATGGCTGGATGGATAACTTTCATCTGAAGAGGACAAATAGCTTCCTACAGAAATGTTCTCACTGGATCAAGGGTCCCCAAACTAAGGATGGTGTGCTGGATGTGGCCCTCCAAGGTCAACAACCCCAATTAACTTGACTGCCTCATCAGCTAAAAGCAGGGCAACATTTCCCATTAAAATACTGGTAACTTTATGTGGGTTAAAACTGTTCTTCATTTTAAAAATGTATTGTTCTTTCATTTTTTGCACTACTAATACGATATGTGCCGTGTGCATAGGAAATTATTCATTTCTTCTTCTTCTTCAAACTATAGATTGGTCTCTCCAACAGTCTGAGGGACTGTGAACTGGCCCTCTGTTTAAAAAGCACCTGATCTCTTTCTAACAATACTAGAGGAAGAAGCTAATGGATCAGGAACAAAAAGTATCAGGACTCAAAACATTTCATGCCCTTTCTAGACAGAATATTCAGTTAAAGCTAACAATAGATTAAAACAACCTGCACCTGGAAAACAAAGCTAGTATCAGACAAGCTGTTTTGAACAATACGTAAAGGAAGAACAAAGAAACTTCAGAGAGGAAGATATAGATAAAAATGAGTGGCATTGCTTCAAGATGAAAGCCAAAGAAAAAGAGTCAGTGCAGAACAATCAGGTGTCTAAGGGAGGTTTCAAATGCAAAAGACATAGACCAAAGATAATGAAACAGAAACATGAAATAGAACAGTAGCACTGGACCAAGTAAATAGATTGGTTTGGAGATTGCAGTGAGTGCAAAATGCAGCAATTAGGCCTCCCAATGTGTGCCTATGACTTTGCTGCTGAAAAATGAGCACTTATTGCTAATTAGGAGTTAGATTGAAGGTGTTATTGGTTATAAAGAAATTGCACAGAGACCAGGAGCAAACTCTTCTCATTCACAGACCACATCCTCCCTCCATAAACCCAACCATAGTTGGCCCTCTTCTTTGGGAGGATTTGCAGAGGAAAACATATGTCCCTGCGATAGGGCAAGTTCTGAGTTTCTTTTAGGGGAGGGCCAGGAATATTTTAGTTTAGTTCTTTAAAAAATGGAAAAATCACACAAAACTGGGTGGAGGGCACACTTTGGAATATGGTGAAGCCACCGGTGCATTATATACGAGTCAGAAGCAGTTTCTCCTAGAGCAGTGGTTCACAACCTGTGGTCTGTGGACCACCAGTGGTCCACAAGAACAAAAATATGGTACATGACCTCACCATTACTACATAGTTGCCTCAAAACCATGCAGAAAAAAAGAACAACTGGTCTAATGAAACCCTCTTATAGTGCCGAAGCAATGTCAGGAGGGGGAATAAATATTGGGAGGGGAGAGGCTGACTACTCACGAAAGATTACTACTAGCACATCAGCTCTAGATTATTAAATATGGTTTTCTCTGGGTGAGAAGATGGTGACTACTGGATGGCATATGTTCTGTATCAGAAACGACAGCTGATGTGGTCTATCCAATGCAGTTTTCTGAATCAGCACCCCAAATAACCAAACTGAATCTAAAGTTGACCAAAACCTGATTCGTAACCTTTTTGGTACTAATGTTAGAAAGTGGTCCCTGGTCAAAGTGCTATCAGCTGTTAGGAATTGTAGGAACTGAAGTCGGAAACATCTGGAGGGCCAAATGGGAACCACTGTCCTAGAGATTGTCTTCTCTCATTTAGAGCACCATATACACATACAAACACATATACAGTACATATACAAATATACATATATGCTGTGAGGAGGTGGGTGCTCTGCTTACAAGATCAAAGTTTAATGAACCCTGTTTAGTTGTAGCATGGAAGGAGACCTGTTCTGTTGTTCCACCCAAGATGTGAAATGGTCTCCTAGTTGAAATTAGGCAGGTTTTCAATGTTGGTTTTTTTTCAGAATCAACTGAATTCGCTGGCCAACATACATTTTGGTGCCTCAAATGTTAGACCTGTTTCTTAGTATATTCAACCTGCGGATTCCAAAAATGGCACTGGTTTTTGCCTATCAGTTCTAGATTTTGAGATACAGAACATATGCCATAAACCACTCTTCACTTTGTTTGCCAATAAAAAAATCAGGTTATTTTAATGTAATATTATATATAAGAACATAAGAACATAAGAAGAGCCATGCTGAATCGGACCTCAGCCCATCTAGTCCAGCATTCTGTATCACACAGTGGCCCCTAGTTGTACACGGGGATCTTGAGCAGAAGGGAGGGCAAAACCCTAACCTGCTCCCGACCCCCCACAACCAGTACCCAGGGAAATCCTGCCTACCTCAACCAACTCCGAGGTGGCACTTGAATGTCTTTTTCAGTAACTACCGATACACTTGGTATCCATGAATCTGTCTAATCCTGCCTTGAAGTTGTTCAGGCTGACAGCTGTCACAACCTCTTCTGGAAGTGAGTTCCATAACCCAATGACCCTCTGGGTGAAGAAATATATATTTTATGCATGAAGGAAACATGCAATCTACTTAATTTTTTACTAAAAGCACAGATTTAAGATACAAACTTCTATAAATTTTATAAATTTAACCATATGTGAAGACATCTGCCCTTGCGCTTTGCTACTCTGCCGCTGAATATGCCTGCCCAGTGTGGAACACATCTCATCACACTAAAACAGAGGATGTGGTTCTTAATGTGACATGCCGCATTATCACAGGATGTCTATGCCCTACACCAGTGTTTCCCAACCAGCGTGCCGTGGCACACTAGTGTGCCGTGAGCGATCATCAGGTGTGCCGTGGGAAATTGGAACCTCCAATACCCCTTCTTCCCCCTCCTGCTGAACACTTTTTCTTCTCCACTCAGGCTCCCTTCTTCCCAGCCTCGCTTTGCTCATCCTGCCGCATGCGAGTGTGGGAAAGAGCAAACCACAGACCACCTACTACAATGCAACCTGAGCCCTGCCACATGTACAATGGAGAGGACCTTCTCATAGCATTACCAGAGGAACTCGAAGTGGCCAGCTTCTGGTCAAAGGACATTTAGCATAACGGCAAGTTTTTTTTTTAAAAAAAACAACCCCATAAACTTTGTATGTTTAAATGCATTTTAACTGTACCCTTGAATTGGTTCTGACATGATAAATTAAAAAAAAACATATGTAAGAAACTATGGTTGATGCGGTTGATCAGATGCAATTTTCTGAATCAATGCCCTCAAAAGATCTAGGAAAAGACCTAAAAACCAAGACCCATTTTTTTGGGTTGGGCTGTGTATACATGTGCCTAGCCATTTTTCTGCTCAATTTCCTGATAACGTTATCAGTTTCCATGACACCTAACGACCAGTCCTTAATGGATTGCATTTTTCTTACTCCTTTCTTAATGTAAGCTATTGACCTTACTATATTCGTTGTTTTGAATTTTGTAAAATGATAAACAAAACAAAAATGCTGTTAAATAAATTAAACATGACAGGGCACTGAGGACACTGGAGAAACTCAAAGGAAGCGCAGGCAAGTCAGGGCAAATGTGCGTCATGTATATGAAATAATGCAAGCTGGTCTTTGAATTTTCACATTTGCAGGGAGACCAAGCATCCAGATTGCATCCAATTTATACACCTAACATGTCAGCATTTGTGTAGTAGAGAACTGGCTTCCCCTCCATCATGCTGATACCATCACTTTTGATATGGGCACTCCGCCCAGCCAAGTGATTCATATCGTCCTCCCGCATGAAAGCCAGGTGTATATACAACACAACTGCAAGAAATACTATCTTATCAGTGGGTGGGACCAGAAGAGAGATGAGTCTCTAGATACTTGTGGGCCTGAGAGGGTTCCTGCCTTCTGCTCTAAGTGTGTTGTGTGTGAGTGAGCTGAAATTCAGATAGCTGAACAACAGCACTAGAGGCAATTGCAGTGTTTCTCAACCTTCCGAATGGCACAACCCCTTAATACAGTTCCTCATGTTGTGATGACCCCTAACCATAACATTATTTTCGTTGCTATTTCATAACAATAATGTTGCTACTCTTATTAATCTTAATGTAAATATCTGATATGCAGGATGTATTTTCATTCACTGGACCAAATTTGGCACAAATACCCAGTATGACTGAATCTGAATACTAGTGGGGTTGGTGGGGGATTGATTTTGTCTTTTGGGAATTGTAGTTGCTAGGATTTATAGTTCACCTACAATCAAAGAGCTGAACTCCACCAATGATGGAATTGAACTAAACTTGGCACACAGATCTTCCATGACCAACAGAAAATACTTAAAGGGTTTGGTTGGCACTGACCTTGAGTTTTGGAATTGTAGTTCACCTACATCCAGAGAGCACTGTGAATTCAAACAATGATGGATCTGGACCAAACTTTGCACAGATAATCAATATGCCCAAATGTGAATACTGGTGGAGTTTGGGTAAAATAGACCTAGACCAGGGGTGCTCATTATGGTGATCGGGAGCACCTAGGTGATCTTCGGCCCTCTTCCAGGTGATCTTTGGGCCTCACCAGCCAGATGGCGTGCTCCTGCCATGCGCGCGCACGTGTGCTCCTGCCCCTGCCTTCTTTTGTCAAAATGAGGCTTTAGTGGGCAGGCCCTGGCGCTCGTCTTGCCACGCACGGTGTGATGACATGACCGCCCATTGGTTGCTGCTGGGGGGGAGGGGGAGCAAGGCGAAGGCATGCTCATGGATAGGGTGCAAGGCTGTGGGAGGGATGGAGGGAATGTGTGTGTGTGTGAGAGAGAGAGAGCCAAAGAGAGAAGAAAGAAATCCGGAGAACTTTTTCAGATCCTTTTGGCAGGCAGGGAGGTGGGCGCTGGAAGGAGAGAGGGAGAGAGAGAGAGAAAGAGGCGAAGGAGGCCGGGCAAAGTGGGGCAAAGCCAAGCAAGCCCCGCCACAAACCCTGCTGCTGCTCTCGGGACTCCCATTCCAAGCCGAGACCTGGGCGGCGAGCTGTGTGGGGCTGCTTTCTTTCCTTGGTTGGGGGGGGGGGGGGGGGGGCCCCACCGTGTTCCTGGGGCTGAACCTGAGGAGGAGGGGGCTGCGGGGATGGAGACTCCACTTGCTGTAGCTGCTTGTGCCCTCGCCGCCTTTCTCCACCTCGCCTCCTCGCCCTCGAAGGAGAAAGGCGGGGGCCCACAGGAGAGAGAGAGGGGGTGGCTCTTCAGAGCCGGCTAGGAAAACCACCCCTCTCTCCCCCCATGGGCATGGACTGCCACCAGTGGGAGGGTCCTCCTTCCTGCCAGCCGTCCACTTGGCGTCCTTTCTGAGTGACACCCTCGAAAGGAAGGAAGAAGCCCCCACTGCATCTGTCACTTTGGGGAAGCACCTCTTCCACTCTTCCTATTCCTGCCCAGGTAAGGAAGCCTCGAGGGAAGAGGGAAGGGGGGACGCTGCTGTGGGGAGCCTCCAGCCTCATGTGGGTCCCTCTCTCGGTTGAGTTTCCCAGCCCAGGCAGCAGCCAGGCGGCCCCTCTTCCCAGCCCTGCGCCTTCCGAGCCGCCGCCGAAGCCATATCTGGCTGGAGCGCTGGCGGGTGCGCCTATAAATACCCTCCTGCTGCATGCATGGGAAGGCCTGCTGTGCACGCAAGAAGCAGGATGGGATGGGGACTTCCCGCTTCGCGAAAGCATGCAGCAGGAAGGAAGAAGGCAACAAAGACATTAAGAGAGAGCGCGTGCGCAGGCAAGGAGGATCCCTTTCCCGGGTACATGTGGCGGCGAGTTCGTGGGCAGGCAAGAAAGAAGCCCCGCGCGGACGGAAGGCTGCAGTAGGAGCGTGCGCGCATGTGTGCACACGCTCACATTCACAACAGGTGATCTTTTCAACTTGATTGTTCATATAGTAGCTCGCATGATGAAAAAGTGTGGGCACCCCTGACCTAGACATTTGGGAGTTGTATTTGCTGGGATTTATAGTTCACCTACAATCAAAGAGCATTCTGAACCCCACCAATAATAGAATTGGGCCAAACATTCCACACAGAACCCCCATGACCAACAGAAATACTGTGTTTTCTGATAGTCTTTGGTGACCCCTCTGACACCCCCTCGTGACCCCCAGGGGTCCTGACCCCCAGGCTGAAAAACACTGGGCTACTGAATAGTAGAAATTGAAGTGCAAGGCCTATATCTCCCAAAAAAGACGTGGGTGGGAGGAAAGTAGGGTTTATTCTTATATTATTGCACATCCAGAGGTCTCTCTTGCAAATCCCAGAATGCAGCTACTTAGCACAAGACTGCAGCTTTAGCAAAGGACCTCTGCTCCCTCTCTGAATAGCTATTATTCCTTTACTCACTGGCCATCATTCATACCATCAATTCTTGGAATAGAAACATGTTGGTACTGACACCGTGAACAGCCCAAAGCCATTAAAATCAGTGTCTCTATCATCAATTTCAGTGGTGCCTGTTTGTTTACATTTTGGAGGGAAGGAAAATCTATGCAGCAATTTCCCCTTCTAACTGCCAAGCAAATCTGCTGCTTGTTTTGGATTAGCAGCATTGGCCCTTAATTGCAAACAACATTATTCCCATATTGCTCTAGCGACTGCATAGTGACAAACGCAGTTTTTGCTCTAAAATTCTAACACAAAGCTGCAAGCTTAATATTAGTTCACTGGTATCTCTGATTGATTATAATATTCCTCCTACCCAGATTTAAAATTTCCCCACCCAGTTGATGAAATTCCTGGGGTTATTTAGCACTGAGACAATATCAGGTTAGGAAACGGCATTTTTGCAGAAGTGGTCTGGAATAGAAAAGAGGAGAGATGTCCAGACTAATCGTGATTGTTCATTACAGGGCTGAACAGGGCAACTCCCTCAACCTCCCAAAAATAATTATGGAAAAATGCACCCAATGTCTCCAAGGACACTTTTTCCGGGCTGTTTTGAGGCCAGGAAGGATATTTATTCAACAATAAGTGATTTGAAAATCAACTTCTGGGTAATTTCCGGTCCAAAAATAAGACTTCTCAAAGACATGAACTGACACAGCATTGCCTTAAGATCTCCAAGGGCACGTCTATACTTTAGAATTAATGAAGTTTAATGCCACTTTAACTACCTCAGCTTAATGCTATGGAATCATAGGGGTTGTAGTTTGATAAACCATTCTGCTAAAGAATGTTGGTGCCTCACTAAACTCCAGCTCCACGAGTCCATAGCATTGAGCCATGGCAGTTAAAGTGGGATAAGCTGCATAAATTCCACAGTGAGATGCAACCCAAGCATGTTTCCCCATTCTGACTGATATGCTTGAACTGTATGACCTTATGCTTTCTCCCAAGGTGGCCATATTGGTTTGCTGACCTCATGAAATGCTAATTTATATTTAGTGATGCAGATCACTTTAAAGGCCAGATATTTAATCAACATATGACTGGGATGAACTTCTTGTGTCTTGTGTCTTCATGTTATCTGTCAATTTATGGCAATCTCATGTATTTCTTGGGTTTTCTTAAGCAAGGAATACTGAGAGGTGGTTTTGCCAGTTCCTTTCTCTGAAACGTAGCCTAAAGCAACTGGTATTTGTTGGCAGTATCCCATTCAAGTACTAACCATGGCTTACCTTGCTTAGTTTCTAGGATCTGATGGCATCTGGTGCATTTAAGACATTTAAATATATAATCATAATGCTCTATGTGGGGATGTCCTTGAAAAGTGCTCAGAAACTGAAGAGCAGCAACCAGACGGCTAACTGGGGCTGGCTACAGGGAGTGTACAACTCCTCTGTTGTAACAGCTCCACTAGCTGCCAAAGTGTTTCTGGGCACATCACAAAGTGCTGACTTTGGTCCAGGTTATTAGAAGGACTGTATTGCTTTCTATGCATCTGGTAGACATCTATGATCAACTAGGGAGGGGATTATTTATTTATTTATTTCTTCAAGCTTCTATACCGCCACTGTCCCATCACCCACTCAAGTGGAAACATGGGAGAGGGCCTTTTCGGTGGCTGCTCCCAGACTGTGGAACTCCCAAGAGAGACCAGTAGGGCTCCATCCCTGCTGGGTGTTTGCAGGAAGGTCAAGACCATCTGCCAGTAGGCATTAGGGAAGAATAAAAGGCATGCTGCTGGGGAAGTCTGTATGGGATTCTTGGGGGGAGGGGGTCTGTGAGTTTTAAAAGCTATATTTTAATCTGTTTTTACTTTAATTTTTACTGTACTATTTATTTATTTTTTAATTTTTGTATTGCGCTTTTTAAACTTTGACCAAAGTGTGAGATTGTTACCCACCTTGAGTCCCCACGGGGAGAAAGGCGGGGTATAAATAAATAATGATAATAATAATAATAGGAAGTATCTTCCCATGGTCATTCTTGAACCTGAAAAAAACAACAACCCAGCATCAACGTACTGGCAGTCCCCAAGTTACGAGCAAGACAGGCTTTATAGTTGAAATTGTGTGTTAGTCGGAACAGGTACATTTTTAATGTGTAACTCCTACACACACACACACACACACAGAAACACATACATATATCTTTGCATAGTATAGTGAAGGGTTAACAGCCCTATGGGGTTTGGTTTGTTGTCTGTGCCCCTGCTCAGAAGATTTCACCTCGCTTTCTGTCCCTGTGATAATTGGATTTTGAGAAATTTGGTGTGTTGTGGAAACAATGATTGGGGATAAAGCTTCAGCGGAGACACCATTTATTTTAATTCCTGCTGTCTCATCCCCGTTCTTAGCTATGAGTCATTTGTAAGTTTGTAACTCGGGAACTGCCTGTACTTTGGTTGACTTGAAACAAATTCTGGATAGAACACTAATGCAGAGACAAAGACAGTGGGCTACACCGTAGTAAACCGTCAGGAACAGGATAGGGAACAAAAGAATCAAGCAGTCTTATCAAATACATTACATAGAAACTTGCAGTATATATAGCATACAAATCATCAGGATATACATCAGCATATAGCAACAGTTTTATGGTAAACAATGATACACAGAGCAATAAGATGGAAAAACTTCCACTAAAGTAAAGACACTCCTCCCGGTATGGCAGGTATGTATGTCCAAGAATGGGAATGGAGCCTTGCTCACGAAATCACGCCAGTTAGCAACCCCTTGAACGCCCCACGAGGCTCCGCTCAGGGAGACTGTGTTCCCTGCAACACAGCCCCCGTCTGCCCTCTCCACGATTCCCGCCGGCATTTGCCTTGCACCAGCTACTGTATTCTACAGGCCGATTTCGACACGCCATTCGCGCGCTGGTGCCACTCACCGGCGCTTCCCTAGCGCCTTCAGCTGATCGTCAGACATCTCCTGCTGAGATTGGGCTTCCTACCATCCTTCCCTTCCTTCCACTCCAGCACTCCCACCCCAGCGATTTCGTGAGCAAGGCTCCATTCCCCATTCTGGACATACATACCTGCCATACCGGGAGGAGTGTCTTTACTTTAGTGGGAAGTTTTTCCATCTTATTGCTCTGTGTATCATTGTTTTACCATAAAACTGTTGCTATATGCTGATGTATATCCTGATGATTTGTATGCTATATACTGGCAAGTTTCTATGTAATGTATTTGGTTAAGAATATAGTCTATTTTGATAAGACTGCTTGATTCTTTTGTTCCCATCCTGTTCCTGACAGAACACTAATGCAGCCAAGTAAAGATCTCTTTGTTCCGATAGCTTGTTAAGTCTGTGAGATCCTGCTCTTAGACTAATGTCTCACCTTTTGGGCGGCATTGTCTAATGTGGCAATAAATAGGCAAATAAGATAATGTCAATTCTTTTCCTTGTGTAAGTGATTGCTGTAACAACAGACCGGCCTAGGCAGCTGTGGGGGTTAGGGTTTTACCATCTTAGCATCCCAGGAGACTTGGAAGACCACTGTCCCTACAAAAGAAACAATTTTTTCCCAAAATACCCTTTTCACCATCTTACTATCTCAACCCCAAGTGATAGACTCTTCCAAGATGACTTCAAGAGGTCTGCCTCAAAATTTGATAATTGTATTGTTTTCCCAAGGTAATACAACAGACATGTACTGCAAATCAGTTGGCTCTAAATTCTACTATGAGTCCCAACTACTCAATGTTACAAGTCGCTGTGGTCCTCCGCACCTGAAGTTCACAGCCAGATACGATGAAGACATCGTCCCTTGCACGTTGCTACTCAGCTGCTGAGTATGCATGCCCAGTGTGGTACACATCGCACCACGCCAAAAACAGTGGACGTGGCTCTTAATGAGACATGTCACATTACCACAGGATGTCTACACCCTACACCACTGGATAAAGTATACTGTTTAGCCTGTATTGTGCCACCTGACATCTGCCAGGAAGTAGCAGCCAATAATGAAAGGACCAAGGCAGTGACATCTCCGGCCCATCCTGTTCAGATATCAACCAACACGGCAATGTCTTAAATCAAGAAATAGTTTTCTAATATCCTCAGAGATACTTGCAGGAACACCTCAGCAAGCGAGAGTCCAAAAGTGGCAGGCTAAAACCCGGAACCTCAACCCATGACTGATACCAAATGAGAGACTCCTCTCTGGGCACACAGAAGATTGGGTGACTTGGAAGGCACTGAACAGACTGCACTGTGGCACCACAAGATGCAGAGCCAACTTTAGGAAATGGGGCCACAAAGTGGAGTCCATGACAGGCGAGTGTGGAGAAGAGCAAATTACAGACCACCTAGTACAATGTAGTCTGACCCTGCCACATGCACAATGGAGGACCTCCTTTAGCAACACCAGAGGCACTCCAAGTAGCCAGCTACTGGTCAAACGACATTTAGTATAATGCCAAGTTTTTAAAAAACTTTGTGGTTTTTTTTAATACACTAGCTGTACCCGGCACGCGTTGCTGTGCACTATTTAGGAGATGCTGTGGCATGGTCTTCTTTCCTTCCATCCTTCCTTTCCTTCCTTCCTTCTATCCTTTCTTCCTTTCTCTTCCCTCTTTCTGGTATTCTTTTCTTTTTCTCCCATCCTTCCTTGCTTTTCCATCCTTCATGCTTTCTACCTTTCCTTTCTCCTGACCTCATCTTCTTCCAAAAGCCTGGGCAAACTTGGGCCTTTTTGGGATTGTAGACCCTGAACTCCCACATCTCCTCACAGCCCCAGGCCCTTCCACAGGCCTCAGCAGGGTTTTTGACTTCACAACTGGGAAACTTGGGCTTGTGGAGTTGAAGAGACCTTTGGAAGGGGGGGGTTTGAGGAATTGTGGGGAGTTAAGTCCAAAACCCCTAAGAGGCCTCAAGTTTCGCTAGGCAAACTTGGGCCTTTCAGGGGTTTTCACTTGAACTCCTAACTGGGGGGAATGGGCCTGTAGGTTGAAGTCCAAAACCCCTTAGGCCCAGGTTTGGCCAGGCCTTTGGAAGGGGACCAAAGAAGGAAAGATTTAGGGGGGTGAAGTGGCTGCCCAGGAGAGCACCGCAGCCCCCAATCGTCCCAAAGGGTGTGGGAGAGCGGCAGCGGCTCTCAGTAGGCGGCGGCTGGCGAGGATGGAGGAGGAGAGAGAGAGGAGGATGGGCACCTTCTTCCGCCGGTGCCGCTGGTATGAGGCGGGCCTAAGGAAGAGGGGAAGTGGCGCCTGCTTCCCCTTCCTTAGGCCCACTTCCTCTCGTCCCTGGCTCCCAGGGCGCCGGGTTGCGATCTGACAGCGCCATGGGAGCCAGGGAGGAGGGGGTGGGCCTAAGGAAGGGGGAAGCAGGCGCCTGCTTCCTCTTCCATAGCCCCCCTCCGTCCCGGCTCCCAGGGCGCCGCGGATTGCGATCTGACAGCCATGGGCCAGCCAGGAAGGGTGGGCCTAAGGAAGGGGAAGCAGCGCCTGCCCCTCTTCCATAGGCCACCCCTCCTCCGTCCCTGGCTCCCAGGGCGCCGCGGATCGCGATCTGACAGGCGCCATGGGAGCCAGGGAAGGAAGGGGGCCTAGAGAAGGAGCAGGCGCCTGCTTCCTCTTCCATAGGCCCACCCTCCGTCCCTGGCTCCCAGGCGCCGCGGATTGTGATCTGAACGCAGGGGAGCCAGGGAAGGAGGGTGGGCCTAAGGAAGGCAGCGCCTGCTTCCTCTTCCATAGGCCCACCCTCCGTCTCCTGGCCCCAGGGCGCCGCGGATCGCGATCTGGCAGCGCCATGGGAGCCAGGGAGGAAGGGTGGGCCTAGGAAGGAAGGCGCCTGCTTCCTCTTCATAGGCCCACCCCCCTCCGTCCTGGCTCCCAGGGCGCCTCGCGGATTATGATCTGACAGCGCCATGGAGCCAGGAAGGAAGGGGTGGGCCTAAGGAAGGGGAAGCAGGCGCCTGCTTCCCTTCCATAGGCCCACCTCGTCCTGGCTCCCAGGGCGCCGCGGATCGCGATCTGATAGCCAGGCCAGCCAGGGAGCCAGGGAAAAGGAAGGGGAAGGAAGGAAACAGGCCTCTTCCTTAGGCCCCCTCGTCCCTGGCTCCCAGGGGCGCATGGATTCATGATCTGACAGCGCCATAGGGCCAGGGAAGGTGGATGGGCTCTGGAAGGGGAAGCAGGCGCCTGCTTCCTCTTTCAGGCCCTGTCCCTGGCTCCCAGGCGCAGGATCGCGATCCCTCCGACAGCGCATGGGGCCAGGAAGAGAAGGGCCTAAGGAAGGGGAAGCAGGCGCCTGCTTCTCCCTTTCCTAGGCCCACTCCCGTCCCCTGGCTCCCAGGGCGCGGATCGCGATCTGGGTGGCGCCCAGGCCGGATGGAGAGGCGGCCTAGAAGGGAAGCAGGCGCCTGCTTCTCCTTAGTTCACCTCTGCCCCTGGTTCCCAGGGCCGCGGATCGCGATCTGGGGCGGCCGCGGGAGCCGGGACGGAGGAGGCGAGCCCTAGAGAGGCCTGCTTCTCCCTTTCCTTAGCCCACCCCCTCCGTCCCTGGCTCCCAGGGCGCGCTGATCGATCTGGCGGATCTGCGGCGCCGGGACGGGAGGAGGCGGGCTAAGGAAGAGGGAAGCAGGCGCCTCTTCTCCCTTCCTAGCCCACCCCCTCCGTCCCTGGCTCCCAGGGCGTCGCGGATCGCGAGTCTGCGCCAAGGAGCCGGACGGAGGGCGGGCTAAGAAGGGAAGCAGGCGCCTGCTTCCCTCTTCCTTAGGCCCACCCTCCTCTCTTCACCAGGTCCGCCCCGCCGCCGCTCTTCCTGAGGAGGCGAACTGGGGTCCCCATCCCTGGCGGAGGTGGGAGCCTGGAGGGGCGCGGGGTGGGGTAGAGTGCGAAGGAGGTGGGAGGGGCTGGGAGGGAGCCTTTCCACTACCATGTCCCCCCGCCGCCGCCTTCCAGGAGGCGGAGGAGGCGCTCTGCCGGCTGGCAAAGTAACGTTCAAAACGTTCTGGCAGCAAGTGGCCGGGTTGGCAATTTTTTTGGGGATCGTTTTTTTAAAAGGAGGTATGTAGATCGGTTTTTTTTGTTGTCTAGCGAGTGTAATGGTCCAGTAGGCTGCCAAGTTTGGTGCTTCTGCGAGCCATAGTTTCTTTGTCTACATACGACATTAAACGGACTCACCAAAATTATATATATAGATTAAAAGTGTACTCCCGGTTTGCTTCTGATATTATAAATAAAATAACTACTGAATGAATTGTATCTTTATTTTGTAAGTTCTACTGATTCACTATGAATATCCTCTGTTCTCTGGTCTAAAATTGGGAGTTGAGATTTTCAGGACACAGTGAGCAATTTAAACAAACTGGGTTGCCTCTCCATAGAGTAAGAAATGGGGCTACTGTGAGAAAATAATGAAATGTATTGCACGGGAATGCTGAATACATCGCAAAACAAGACATTGTCTCATATGAAGTCAGGCAAATGCAGAATCTAGCCCAATATTGTCAATCTGACCACAATGAAGACTTTAAGATGGCTTACTTGAGCCCCACCTGAGATGCTGGGGATCGAGCCTGATGGCCCCTTCTACACTGCCATATAATCCAGATTATCAAATCAGATAATCAGATTATCTGCTTTGAAAACTGGATTATATTTGTCTATATTGCCATATAATCCAGTTCAAAGTAGATAATCTAGATTTAATATGACCGTGTAGAAGGGACCTTAGTATTGCACGAGATTTCAAATACAAGTGCATCACATTTAGTTACTGATGCAACTCCCTCATACGAACACACTGAATGGTCTTTGGAACATCACTGTCATTTCAACTATAATGTGAGACAGCTGTGAAAAAGCAGAATCAGGCACATTCCTGAGATATGTCAAGGAAGAAAGAATATACAGTGTGTGCCTACATATATTATTATAGGCTGCTGTGAGTTTTCCAGGCTGTATGGCAACTTTTCCAGAAGCATTCTCTCCTGACATTTGCTCACATCTATGGTAAGCATCCTCAGAGGTTGTGAACTCTGCTGGAAATTAGGCCAGTGGGGTTTATTTATCTGTGGAATATCCAGGGTGGGAGAAAGAACTCTTGTCTGTTTGAGGCACGTGTGAATGTTGTAATTGGCCACCCTGATTAGCACTGAATGGCCTTTGAAGCTAAAGCCTTGCTGCTTCCTGCCTGGGGAATTTTGCTGGGAGGTGTTAGCTGGTCCTGATTGTTCCTGTCTGGAATTTACTATTTTAAATAGTATAACAACAACCACTAGTTGCTTCCTAAACCCTACAGAGATTAAGAGAATTGATTACTCTTAAAAACATTTTCAGGCATTTAGCATCGTATGCAGTTAAGACACCTTGTTTGCTTCCACCTTCTTTTTAAATAAATGTGTGCACCATGTAGGGAAGCCATTGGTGAGCTGAGCATGCAACTGTTTAACAGCAAGAAAAAGCGCATTGCACATTTTTCTCACCCAATAAAAATAAAATAAATTGAGAGCCTGGCCCTGTCCCACTGAGTTCTCTTTGTGAGGAGGAGGAAACCTTTAATTTCTGATCAGAGGAAACGGCTGTAATTCATGGTGTTGCATTCAAATTCTGTACAAAATATTAGCCAGCAAGACAAATGAGAAAATGGGAAGGCTTTTTTTTTTTTTAAAAGAACAATGCAAGAAATATTGCTTCCAGGG